>OX246743.1:18690265-18893094 GCA_945910005.1 Isoperla grammatica
GCCGGCCACCACAACCGGGAAAAATCAAGTTACTTTTTATTTTATAATGCTAATTAAAGTACATTTATTAAGCTCCTCATAAGAGTTAATACCTGATGCTGTTAGCCTGTCAGCAGGTAGGCTATTTGCCAGTTATTAATCTCAATTACCCCGGTAGAAACCTTTGCCAGTTGGCTGCATGGTTAGATATAACTGGCTGTAGGGCTATTGAAACATTGATTGTAATCTGTTTTTGAATGCAAGGGACATACCTGTATGTATGTCTGTCGATTTCAATATTATGTTATTGATTTGATTGTTTATATGGGTAAGAGACAATCGTGCTAAGGCTGCGCTAGAGATAAACTGTCAAATAAATTTAACAAAAATGTAAGGGACAACCTTCTACTGCCTTATTAATATTATGTATTTTATGTGTGAGTGTTGTTTGTGCTAGAGAGGGTGTTATGTGTATGTAAATTATTGATATGTTCATTGTACCCCCCCCCCCCCCCCCCTATGGTAAACATTATCTCTATGAGCGCCCTTGCCTCGATAGACAGGGTAAAACGTGACGAAGTGCTTTGAAAGCTCAAACGAAAAAAGAAGTTTGGTAAGAAAATAAGGAAATCGTTTATTTGGAGACAATTTTTTGTGTAGGCATGAAGGAATTTTTTTTAGGTATGAGTGGAAAGAAAATAGTACAGGGAGACCAAGATTGAAATATATGCAACAGATGCATGCATATAATATGGGTGATATAGGCCTATGCAGTGTAATGCATAATATGTAACATTGAAAATACTACAGAAAAGATGAAAGAATAGAGAGTTGTTTCAAAACAATCCAAGATTGATAACAACATAAAAAACAGTATATTATGCGAATGCCTGCTGTCGAATATTGTCCATCTCCTATTCACCCGATCAAAACACAAAAACCACATCCGAACAGTTCGTCTAATCGCCGACGTTGACGCTTAGTAAACGTCATCACAAGATCAAGAGTTTGCCAATAATTAACATCACTTCTCACAGCTGGCCATGCAGACAGGCAGGGCTGGCCACCAAGATGCTCTCATGGATGGATGGAAGGAAACCAAAGCCGCTAGACAGGTTGTTGGTTGGTGCAAGCCGTGGCGACTGACTGTCGGAGAATGTGGTATTGCCTTGCCTACCTGTCGGCGCCAGACCCCCCCTACCCCCCGTCACGCGGGACAACGGACAGCGCATCCACCCACCGCGTACACCTGACCAGGGGTAGGCAACGTCGGTTACGTACAGAAAGATTTTTGCAATAGCGGGAATATTGTGAGTAATGACACGATCATTGGTTAGGCATACTCAGTAGTTTCTTATACGAATCGACTCCGTACAGTGGCGTATCCAAGATGGCGTGTGAGGGGGATTAAGGGGTTAAAATCCCCCATGCGATGCCCTAATACAGTAATGAAACGAGTGTAAGAGAGAAGGGAAGAAGAAGGGAGTAGAAGGAAGTAGGAAACTATTGTTATTACATGATTGTAGATTTACGATATTGGTTCCCAGGTGACACAACAAATGAATCAGAAATACATTTTAAATGATGGTGAGCAGGAAAATACCGCTAGCGACTGAAGATTTTGCTCCATACCTACCTAACTTTCTGGATACGCCATGCTGAAGGTTCTGTATGGACTTTCTTTGACAAGACAGCTCAAAACGTTTATTTGTAGGCTAAAAGAGTTTTGAAATTATTAATTTACTATTGTTCTTTGAAATGTATGTAATATGTAATTTGTGTTATGTATTTACAATTTGTTTAAAATAAACACTGCTGTTTCTAACATCAAGAACCTGAGTTATAATCTAATTAATAAGGTGTGGTGTATTATAAAACTACATAGACATAATTGTATATGATGATTAGCGTTATTGAGATATGACAAACGTATTTAATATTGGCGTCAAATCTTCTCCTAACTGTGCACACAAATGTAGCTATTTGTTTACGAATAATTCACATTATTTAATATTTATAAGCTTACCCTTCGCTACCGCTGGCATTCAAATCATGGGCAACTGGTTCTATCAGTTCAGCAATGTTCAGTTTGCCACTGGCTGTGCAGAAGAAATTCGTAAACAAATTAATATTTCACGTTATGCATACGCGAAATAAACGGAATTTATGTGTGACCAGTGTTATAAACAACTGTTTTTTGTTTGTTTTTTCTATTTTTGGAAGCTGATTTTAAAACCTACTGACTTACAACGTCTAAACTCTAATATATTTACTTTTCTGTAAAGATACCTGAAACGGAACAAACTACGTGTATTGGTAGTGTCACATGTCGCTACCATTGTGTGCGTGTGTGGGCCTGGGAAGGGGGTAACGGGGGGTAGGAGGGAGGGGAGGGGGGGGCACGGAACAAACTACGTGTATTGGTAGTGTCACATGTCGCTACCATTGTGTGCGTGTGTGGGCCTGGGAAGGGGGTAACGGGGGGTAGGAGGGGGGGGGGGGGCAGGGAACAAACTACGTGTATTGGTAGTGTCACATGTCGCTACCATTGTGTGCGTGTGTGGGCCTGGGAAGGGGGTAACGGGGGGTAGGAGGAAGGGGAGGGGGGGGGCCACGGAACAAACTACGTGTATTGGTAGTGTCACATGTCGCTACCATTGTGTGCGTGTGTGGGCCTGGGAAGGGGTAACGGGGGGTAGGGGGGGGGGGGGGGGGCAGGGAACAAACTACGTGTATTGGTAGTGTCACATGTCGCTACCATTGTGTGCGTGTGTGGGCCTGGGAAGGGGGTAACGGGGGGTAGGAGGGAGGGGGGGGGGGGCACGGAACAAACTACGTGTATTGGTAGTGTCACATGTCGCTACCATTGTGTGCGTGTGTGGGCCTGGGAAGGGGGTAACGGGGGGTAGGGGGGGGGGGGGGCAGGGAACAAACTACGTGTATTGGTAGTGTCACATGTCGCTACCATTGTGTGCGTGTGTGGGCCTGGGAAGGGGGTAACGGGGGGTAGGAGGGAGGGGGGGGGGGGGGCACGGAACAAACTACGTGTATTGGTAGTGTCACATGTCGCTGCCATTGTGTGCGTGTGTGGGCCTGGGAAGGGAGTAACGGGGGGTAGGAGGGGGGGGGGGGGGCACGGAACAAACTACGTGTATTGGTAGTGTCACATGTCGCTACCATTGTGTGCGTGTGTGGGCCTGGGAAGGGGGTAACGGGGGGTAGGAGGGGGGGGGGGGGCACGGAACAAACTACGTGTATTGGTAGTGTCACATGTCGCTACCATTGTGTGCGTGTGTGGGCCTGGGAAGGGGGTAACGGGGGGTAGAGGGGGGGGGGGGCACGGAACAAACTACGTGTATTGGTAGTGTCACATGTCGCTACCATTGTGTGCGTGTGTGGGCCTGGGAAGGGGGTAACGGGGGGTAGGAGGGGGGGGGGGGCACGGAACAAACTACGTGTATTGGTAGTGTCACATGTCGCTACCATTGTGTGCGTGTGTGGGCCTGGGAAGGGGGTAACGGGGGGTAGGGGGGGGGGGGGGGCAGGGAACAAACTACGTGTATTGGTAGTGTCACATGTCGCTACCATTGTGTGCGTGTGTGGGCCTGGGAAGGGGGTAACGGGGGGTAGGAGGGAGGGGGGGGGGGGGCACGGAACAAACTACGTGTATTGGTAGTGTCACATGTCGCTACCATTGTGTGCGTGTGTGGGCCTGGGAAGGGGGTAACGGGGGGTAGGAGGGGGGAGGGGGGGGGGGCACGGAACAAATTACGTGTATTGGTAGTGTCACATGTCGCTACCATTGTGTGCGTGTGTGGGCCTGGGAAGGGGGTAACGGGTGGTAGGGGGGGGGGGGGCACGGAACAAACTACGTGTATTGGTAGTGTCACATGTCGCTACCATTGTGTGCGTGTGTGGGCCTGGGAAGGGGGTAACGGGGGGTAGGAGGGGGGGGGGGCTTTACCGCTATGCAACAACCACAGTTGTATGTTATGATTTGGATATCTAGATCACGCTTTGTTACAAATGATTTCACCTGCACATCACCGCAAAACACAAAATAAGTCATGTTTTCCACAAACCAGTTTTTCATGCTTAGATATAAAATTTAAAATTAGTATCATTTAAAATTATAGGCTAACGCATTAGTTAAAATTTGAGCATCAGTATAAGATATGAACGTAACTTTTTTGAGACAAAAAGAGTATGTCGAGATTTTCGTCACCTTAATTGCAGCCAACGAAATCATTCCACGGCACATCATAAGCCATTCATAACGTTAACACTTTCATCCCACATAATTAAATTCATAATTATCCTTTATTGTTTATCTTTAGATGTAAATTTGTTTTTTGTCACCAGTATTTGAATTTATATTTAAAATTGTGCAGTTGTGCTAGTTAGTAGATGCTTAATTTTATTACATTGCACAATTTCGACCGTTGACAATTTGAGCGTTTCACCACTTTGTTCACCCCTGGGCCAAACACTTGTCTGTGTCGGACAATAGCGCGGCTACTCCGTCCTTAGCGTGACCTCCTTTTCGCTCATTTTTTCACGAGCCGCTTGCTAAAATTTCACCTAATTTAAAAAAATAAAAAAACTTTTGCTGAAAACTTGTTTTCTCGTACTTTTATCTATAAAGTAAAGAATTGTGAATGCACACAAAAAATACCCCGCGTCCCATGTAGTTTGTTGGGGGCTAAAATCACATTTAAAATACCCCAAAGGAATATTTAGACAATGACAAAATATTGTAAATTAAGTTAGGTTATTCTTGAGTATTTTAGTACTAAAAATAATCTTGCATAGTGAGTTTGAAGGGTTGTAATAATAAATGATCTCGAAAAACCTTTGGTCTATAAAAATAACATCAATATCTACAGATAATATATATTAAAACACTAAAGCTTTCGTGGCCAGGATTTATGTCAATAAAATTAAAATAATTGCGGGTTATTCCGCCACGTCCTACCTTCATATTGTGCCGACGTTTCAGGAACCTTATGGATCCTATCATCAGGGCGTCGAACTCTCAACTCATATAGGATAGGATCCATAAGGTTCCTGAAACGTCGGCACAATATGGAGGTAGGACGTGGCGGAATAACCCGCAATTATTTTAATTTTATTGATATATATATATATATATTTATAAAAATATAAAATTTATTGTGCTTCGATAAAATTATACAATTTCAGATATTAATTTTTAAATCTACGATCAAATTAAAAAACATTCGAATCTCGCGAATTTCAAGCTGTTCTGTTTGTATCGAATGTCAATAGGTATCGAATGTATATAAAATTAAAATCTCCAACGATTTTTATACTGGCCATTCTGTTTTCTATTGAATTACACTGAATAACTTCTTAAAATAATTAATTGACACATCCATTTCCGATGTCATCGTTTCTCTAGATAAGACAATTCACAGAACACATGTGTGTACAGGATGAGCAATCACGGGCGTGTTATTTGTTTTCTTCCTTTATCTCTCTGTTTGAACTATAAGAGACAAGTGCACGCGCACTAAGAAACATGGCAGGTGTTCTGTCTGTCTGTCTGTCTGTCTGTCTGTCTGTACCACGTGACGTCATATCAACCAAGTATACAAGATAGCGTCGACTAGATAAATAGAGTCAGGTGGATTCACTAATGTGATGTAATCTTGTAATATTCGACACAAGAGGCTCCGCATTATGATAGGCAATAATACTTAGGTAAACGAACAGAGCCGTAAATAGTCTAGAGGTTGGTAGCCCGGGTACATACCCGGGTAAAAATTAGGGAGTGGACGATTTGAATTTCTATAATACCACCGTTAACATCACACCATGTCACCGGTAACGAATGTTATTAAAAACATGCCTAAAACTCTTTAAAACCCTCCAATCACTTTATAAGAATTTAATAAACTCGTATTGGCTGGGGGGCCTCCCCCCAGACCCTCCATTAATCTTTGCCCGATGATTTGTATACCCTAGTTATGGCCCTGTAAACGAATATGACGACGAATTTATAAATAATTTAAATTTAATAATACAAGATTTTAATTCTTACTTTGATTCAAGTTATCCTTTCTCCTATTTCTACTTTTCTTAAAGTATTTTTGAATTCTTCATAGTAAGACATGATAATATGCACAGTGCACACACTTATGTTTTGTAATTTCTGTCGACAAACAACCCCACTATGAACTTCACGTTTTCATTGTCCAGGGTCTATAATCACCGATAGATTCGGTCTCAGCGTGTTTCAACCAAAATCACCAGATCCATGGCGTTCGCTATCATACATTCGTAAATGCAGTCTCCCGCTTAGTAAGTTCACAATCGTAATTGGGATGTCAGGTATCCAATACACGGCCATCTGTTTCGAGGAGATGTTTAGAACTAGGTAAGTCTAAGTACAAAGTAAGGTTCGTGCTACTGGACTCTGTAATTTCATCAGCATAAGAAGAGGCGGACTGGGGGGTAAGGGCCCGTACGGAAAAGGATTGTAGGTGCCTCGAGACTTGGCGAAGCTTAAAAGGGCCTGGGGCGAAGCCCCAGCCGCCGGAGGCGAAAATTTTACAGCCTATTATTTTGTTTAGAACGCATATAAACACGTTTAAAAATCGATAAATGATGATAGTTATGTGGAACAACGTGTTGAACTGTGAACACCATGCACTTTAAAAAAAGAAATTGAAAAAGAAACGTTCCCAACACTGGCAGTTGTATATTTCAAACTATATTGTTTTCCAACCCTCTACAAATATCGACTACTAGTTGTCCACTCGCATCGTGTAATTTGTACTCGCAACGAAGGAGCGGGATGTAGCTGGGGTCTGGGGCGAAGCCCCTGCCGCCGGAGGCAATGTCGCCGAAGGCGAAACAATATTCGGCCCTGCATATTATGATGTTTAGTGGTCTAAAACGCGTTTTGAGGCGAAATCCTATCACGAAAAACAATGAAACTAAAGTCAATATTACATTGATAATTCCTTACGTAATAGGTCTAGGATAGGAGTTCGATCCTGTCATTTGAGAAGTAATCTTATGGCTAGTGCTGCGCTGGATCGGATTTCAGTATGCGCCGATAGATATACTTTTGCCAAAAAGTTCGCTTTTTTAAATTTTGAACGCTTAGACACGTGATCGGGCTGATCACGTGTCTAAGCGTTCAAAATTTGTCAAGATTTGTCAGGCAGCTATTTTATGGAAAGTGGTCTTGTAATCACATACTACTTGAAAACTCCTTTATTTCATTTTTACTGAGCCTATTATATTATAAATGGGCAAAATGGTACTTTAACATATAACAAAGTTTACTCGCAAACTATCGAAAGTCACTCTCAAGTAGCGAGCTAGCGAGCAGAAATCTTGAAGGTTATTGTAATTTCCTATTAATTTGTTTAGAACGCATGTAAACACGAGTAGAAATCGATAAATGATGGTAGGTGTGTGGAACAACATGTTGAACTGTGAACACCACTTAAAAAATTAAACAAAAGACATTTCCAGCACTGGCATGTTTTATATTTCAAACTACACTATAAAAAAGTAAGCTCTGAGGAGGAAAGCGGAAATCTTTGTAGCACTTCTAGATGGTCAATATGTCCCTTTTCACTGATATGAGATACATAATATTAAACTCTTCTTACTATTGTTTCATAGGCCTTATCTATATAGCGTAAGATATTTTCATGGGGTTGGGTGGTGGCCCTCAAGGGGGCCCCCACCCGGGGGGTCTAGTTCTCGTCATCCAGAAAGAAAAGCCCTTACTAAATAGCCACAAAGACCCCAATATAAAGAAGTACGGTATAGCATGGATGGATTCCTACGTCAAATTCCTCAAACACAAAGTCAAGTCACAAATGATATAATAATTGTAGACATACACCTCAGCCAGTCAGTGCAAGTCAACAAGATAGCCACTGTTATCGGCTTCAGTGCAAGTCAACAGTTATGTTGTCGAGACTGCTCGTTGACAGAACCACGGCGGACGTTCCAAGGAACGAACAGGCCACGATAACAACTTGGGAAGAACTTGGAACTTATAAGGATTGTACTAAGGGACTAGATTACAGTGGCGCACGCAAGAGTGGTGCGGTCCGGTAAGGGTCTCGTACGGGAAATTGATGTGGGGGGAGTAAATTGCCAAGCCGGAAAGAGGTCTATAGGGGATAATTTTATTTGTGTTCACTTTATTTTGTTTAACGCCTATAAACCAGTAAAAATAAATCATGATAGGAAGGTATAGAGGTCTACCGTGTAATGTTGAGCTGTGAACCAACCTATAAAAAATTAAATTAAGGCGTTGCATTGCCAAAAAGGGACTTTGGTCTGTATTAGATTGGATGATGGGGATGGAACTATGTTCAATGATTATCAGTATTTTTATTTTATTTTATTAGAAAAAAATAAAAAACGGTAGAGAGGGATTTATAGCGGTGTTTTTCTTTTGGAGGGAAGGTTGGCCCCGTTGAAGTGTGCGTGCTGGTTGCCAAGTACGTGAGTATAGATAGCGTGACATGACAACCCATCCTCGCTTATACGAGGTAATTTCACACCTCAATTTTATCTGAATCACAATTTATGTACATAAAAAATGTATATAGATAGCTCGCTCGTTTCTTCACACTTTAACATGCAAGATTCTTATTTTTCTACACAAGTGTGCATTTCAAACTGCATCTTTTGGCAGAGAAAGCAGTTTGATTTGATCGGATAAGGTTTTCTATATGGTTGGGTACCGAAGCATGCAATAAACAGTTCACACAGGTGTTCGCGTTATTTGCCACATGTGTTGTCCATACTTGCCAGGCCGGTTTCATCATAAGGTCTATTCGCGTCATTAGCACAGATATCTTTAGAAAATACACACTTCAATTCTGTACAATCGAGTACTGCCGAATAACAATTAGCTTCTCTTCTCTCTTCTTATTAGTTGCTTTAGTAATTAGACGCAAGGCCACAGGGGCTAAGGGTTGTCCATAATGTAGATGATGTCACACTATTTTTGATCAAATTATACCCCCATCTTCTCCTGTAATGATGTCACGAAATTAAAATAAACTAAAAAAATAAAAAAAATAAACTAAAAATAAATAAATAAAAATAAACACAAAAAAACGGTCTCTATAAAAAAATGAAATGTTCTGTTAAATTCAACTTGGTTACAATTAGTTGTGTTTTGAAAAGCATGAAAATGTGCAATATTAAAGAAAATAAATCTTTTTTTCCGAAACGACCTAAAATGCAGATAATATTTTTACATTATTTTAATTCGACGTGAAATGAAATAGAAGTGTGGATGTCACATATGTAGCGTCCTCTCCCCCTGCCCCCCACCCCCCCTTTCGCACTCCGCACATCCCCAAATCATGATCGTCGTTTATATGGACTGCCTCTTACCAAAGATTGCGGTAGGCCTACATCGTTGTCGTCTCGTCGTGGTAGTAGTAGTGGTAGTGGTAGTGGTGGTAGTCGTGGTAGTCGTGGTAGTGGTAGTAAGTAGTAACATAACAATGCAATATTAGGCCTGTTTTCAGACGTAAATGAAATTCGTTTTCATGATTTTTGTTTCACCCCCTCAACATTTTTTTAAAAATAGCTCTTCACATTTAAACTGAAATTAGTTTTAAGTTTTTGTGGTCGTCGTGGGGAAAATGAAAAGCGTTTTACGAGTACGATCTCTGGATATATTTTGTTCTTGCAGTGCGATCTCTCCGCCGACAAAAGAACTACTCTGAATGGCGCCAGATTCAAATACCGAACGTCGAGGAGTGTCTGAACAACCGTCCTCTTCCTCATTACATGATGGTTATGTATTAGATGTGCGATGAAGATGCATCATGTGCATGTCGCTGTTATTCTACAGAAAACGGAAGAGAGAAGATGCTAGAACATAATATACATCAAGGGAATGAATATCTTCCTAATCAATCAATCCCTCTTCGCGGGTTAGCTCATGAAAGCTACGAAGGAAAGGAATTAAGTAGGTTGAACTTGTTTACAATACTAAATGCCCATTTAAACTATTCTTGAACGCCATATCCGGCAAATTTTAATTATGTCAGTCTTGCATTGTATTTTATTGTATTGTATAGGTATCAATTTCAGTAAATTGTTTTTAAATGTTACTTCAAACTACAAAGCTGTTTTCATAGGATAATGGCTGTAGAAGTCAATTTTTACAGATTTTAATTATATGTCTCGTTAGTTCAGAAGTTTAGAAAGTTACACCAAATTTGCACTTTTGTGGAAAATGCTATGCCATTTATTAATCTTACAGAAACGTGTTGGTTCATACTACAACCCCGTAGAGTAGAGCAGAATAATTAATTAGGTGATTGAACCGATACCGATATAGAGGTAGCTCAGCTATAAGACGCGAGACTAATCGGTTCGATACCGCCCACCGGCATTACTGACTGAAGGTCTTTTTCGAGGTTTTCCACAGTCACAAGGTGAATACTGGGATGGAGTTATTACTAACAGCCCTCGGACATTCCTTCCCAACCATTCAAATACCGTGTAATACCTATAGTTATTAGGGATCCATAAAAACGTTTAAAATCCTGAACGTTTAAAATACTAACGTTTATTTAGTCTCGTTTTAAAACGAAGTCTAAACGCCACAACGCCGCCACCACCCGCCCTACATGAAACAATTGTTGATTGTATTTGTGTTTGCTAATTGCTATAGTGTGAGGTCTCATGTGTACCAAAATAAGGCTCTGAGCTGTATAGTGGAAACAGGGAAGTGCTTTGAGGTTGATTGAGCCAACTTGAGAAATTGGCTAAACCATAATCCATAAGCGATATTCTGACTTCCTGTTAACAAAAAATAAACGTGGAGTAGAATTATCTTTGTTGTTATGATTGAACCCTTTGCATTCTGCGTCCAAACGCGGCGCAAACACCAGTAATTAACAAGGTTCAGACATCAACGAACTTTTAGACAACAATCATATCTCAAACCGCATTCATCACCTTCATCTGAAATATTTTGATAAAATTATTAACGACAACCACAAAGACATGCTAGACATAAAACTCGCCCTATAACCTTATCCTGCAGACCGAAATTCAAATATCCATTACCGATTCATGTCATACTATAACTTCCTCTCCATGTATTTAACTTTGTGTACTTGTATCTACCTATAGGTCAAATAGGGTATGGGCATGCCCATAACCCTACACTGGCCATCCTGTCCTTTCATGGGACAGGAAAATCACAATAAAATAAAATTAAGGTTCAAAACAAGCAGTTTGTAATTTGTATGAACGGTCGGTCGGCAGTGCGGCTTTGAGCACTAAGAGAAACCTGCCACAAGTCATCCTCATCATTGCTAACGAAAATAATGTCTTGTAAACATCAATCCGGTTTTAAACGTATGATTATCCACACAGAAGCCGTAGCTGATGCTCTTGGGCATCATTATCAGATGGCTACACAACTTTGGTGGGAACCAACCACGGACAAATCTACTATCTAGTCCATTTCGCGTTTTACGAGCCTAATTGGGTATATATATATTTTTTATAATGGCAATTGAACACCTGAATTGACAACTAAAAACGACAGTGTGTATAACTCTGAAGACGTATATAAAAATAATTGGAGACCACATGTGATGATGGTGAATTTACTTTGCCTCAGGGTCACAATATATTATGAGGTCAAGTGTTTTTTTTTACCAGTTTGTACTGTAGGAGGTCATAAAGGTAGTAATTAAATGTAGTGAATGTGTTTTATTATTTTTTTTTGCTTGTCAATATCAGTGTCACATTCACAGCTGTAGAGTGTTATAATTGTAGAGTGTGCAGTGACACCAATGCAGAGGTTTTCTTGGAGGTTGTTTCTAGAGTTGTGCATAATGATCACAATAATAAGCCCTGCTGTAGGGTGCACCGATATGAGCCATTTTCAGCGTGTTATGCCAGGTTTGCACGCAGAATGCAAGGGTTCAAGATGTATCATATTGGGGGTTGTAGTATGAACCAAAATGTTATGTTAATAAGTGTATAGAATAAACATACATTACTGTACGACTGCATTTATTTTTTATTTTTAATAAATGGCCAAGAATATACTATTGAAATGTAAATTTGATGTAACTTTTTACACTTGGTAGGGAGTCATTAATTAAAATTTGTGAAAATTGTCCGTAACAAATCATTCGGAAAATGCCTACAAGTAATATCGTATAAATTACTATGTAAAATTGTCTGGATTTGGCGTTCGAGAATAGTGGGCATTTAATATTCTATGAAAGTTCACCCTAACCACAGATAACCAATTAACTACGTAGCCCTAACGCATGCAACAGTTTTGCTATATTACCATGGCCTTTGGATAGTGTGGGAGAATATCCGAGGGTTATTTTTAGAGGACTCAATCCTACCATTCACCTCATATGTTCGATAAACAAACCCGGAAAAAATCTTTCAGTCTGGAATCGAACCGGCGACTATCCGAACGCGAGTCTCGCATGTTTCCGCCGAGCCACCTCTTCCCCGTGGATAATAGTCCTACTATAACAACAGGTAACAAGTAACTTCCCTCGGGCCCGGAAGATACTCGCCAAATATATCTCATCTGGGCCGGATTGAACACACACATAAAAACCATTTATGGACATTATTTCGCTGTCGTTGGTTTATGTCTGTAATTATAAACTGGTAATAACGGTGAAATCGAATATTAACGTCACTTTACAGTTGTATTTATAAAAAAAAGAACAGTATATTTTTAAATGTATTAAAGAAACTTCGTTAATGACCCTTTGCATTAGTTGTGAGTCAAAAGCACCGTTAGTGGAAAATAAGAATAACATATCAATAATATAGGGGCGGAACATACAATTCACACAATATTGTATGTTCCTTGTTCTTTGTGCAGCGTACACGTTGGTATGAGCCGCTTTCGTTTACCTCGCCAGGTAACCCGTCAGATCAGTAATGTCACGTGACTTTACTTCACCGGGTCAGAGTTTTCAACCCGAGTAAACGAAAGCGTTTCGGAGTAGGGTTGCTTTGCAAATGGATGCCGTGCGCTTGCATAGCTAAATCTAACCTTCAAATTGTTTTGGAAGTTTTTGTAATGCCTGATGTACTTACTTTCTGCCGCAATTCATTAAAAGCCTACTCAAAAACACGGTTGTTACTTAGGCCTACCTACCTAGACCTCTGTGCTCCCCCCTTCCCCCTCAAAAAAAGAAAACTAGATCCAAATTTTAAAAGACCTTGTGAGGACGTTTTTGCCCTCAGAAAAAGAGGATTATGCTTTTCAGTAAGAATTTGACAAGTCTGAAAATTTACATGGTTGTAACACGGGTTTTGATACTTGTATAAATAATTATTAAAAATCATGAAAATGTTATTTTTTAATTCGTTAAACGTATACAACCGTGATTTTTTTCTTTTGTGTTAGGTAATTTGTTTTAATATACAAGCATCGGTGCCTTTATTCGTACCTCCTAAGGTGCCTTTATTCGTACCCCCTAAGGTGCCTTTATTCGTACCTCCTAAGGTGCCTTTATTCGTACCTCCTAAGGTGCCTTTATTCGTACCTCCTAAGGTGCCTTTATTCGTACCTCCTAAGGTGCCTTTATTCGTACCTCCTAAGGTGCCTTTATTCGTACCTCCTAAGGTGCCTTTATTCGTACCTCCTAAGGTGCCTTTATTCGTACCTCCTAAGGTGCCTTTATTCGTACCTCCTAAGGTACTATGCAAACTTACGTGTTTTCACGTACGAAGAACAAAGCCAAACAACAAATGAAAGAACAAAACTTTAGTTCACTGCAATGTACCGAGACGGCGAGATCATTATGAATTTTAAAATATCTGTTCTATATTGTCGGTGGTGCAATACAAACTACAAACTAAGCACATAGCTGTTGATAACCCTAAGAAGGCGTGAATTATGACGTCATCATTTACAGCTCCAATAATATCAATGTCAGTACGAGCCGACCTTTAATTCAACCATGACCTATTTCCCTGAGAACGAACTGATGAATTCCTTGAAGTGATTGAAAATTATTCACCGGTCAATACATGTATTATTATTCGCACCCTACAGCTATTTAGTTGATTGTTGATTATAGCCACCGTGGAGGCTTTACCTGTGGGTTATACACTCTCAAGTCTAAACCAACGCTCAGACCATTGGATAAAATTAATGAAGATAGCCTAGCGGGGCATTAATCATTTGATTATCCATGTTGTTATATGTAATTGTAGAATCTAAACTAAAAAGTATATGTGTTATATACGTGTACAAGAAAGATATACATAGTGTGTATTTTTTATTTTTTTCAAATACATGATATTATATTTTCTATATTGCCAATCTCTGGAAACTGCGTCCTTCTGGGCCCGGGGTAGAATAGGTCCAGGGCGACTGACTCTGCCAGTCGTAAGAGGCGATAAAAGTATACCCTGTCCCTTTACCTCCAACTTGGCCATGTCCTCCCTTGCTGGACTTCCTTTATGACGACCCCCGCGATGTATAATGGATAAGACGTCATAATATGCCCTAAGCTGTCAAGTACGTCGTTCAACAACAAATAATCGATAATGAACAATCTAGAAACTGCATATCACTGGAATCTTTATCGAAATACTGCCCCAACAAAACATCCGTTTAGTATGACCCAGGTTGACTCGACCAGTCGTAAGAGGCGATAAAATGAGAGCCTGTTCCTTTTCCTCCCACTTGGCCCTGTCCTCCCTTGTTGGACTCCCTTTATGACGACCCCCGCGATGTATAATGGATCTGATTCCTCCTCCCACGTGGCCCTGTCCTCCCTTGCTGGACTCCCTTTATGACGACCCCCGCGATGTATAATGGATCTGATTCCTCCTCCCACGTGGCCCTGTCCTCCCTTGCTGGACTCCCTTTATGACGACATCCGCGATGTATAATGGATCTGATTCCTCCTCCCACGTGGCCCTGTCCTCCCTTGCTGGACTCCCTTTATGACGACCCCCGCGATGTATAATGGATCTGCTTTGAAAGACTTCATATGGCCTAATCAACAATAGATGATTTTCAGAATTGGTCTAGAAAGCCGTGATTAGCTATATCTAAGGGTCCTTGATAGTTATGTTAAGGTTCATTTTTCACTGTTGTGCATTGTTGTCATTGAAGATCTAGAGGGCCGTGATTAGCTATATCTAAGGGTCCTTGATAGTTATGTTAAGGTGCATTTTTCACTGTTGTGCATTGTTGTCATTGAAGATCTAGAGGGCCGTGATTAGCTATATCTAAGGGTCCTTGATGGTTATGTTAAGGTTCATTTTTCACTGTTGTGCATTGTTGTCATTGAAGATCTAGGGGGCCGTGATTAGCTCTATCTAAGGGTCCTAGATCAATTCTGAAAAAGGTCTATTAAAAATCTAGAACCTGCCCAGGGACTGCTACCTTATCGTGGTGGGCAGGTTTGCGTGCTTTGTTGATCCCGAGAGCTATGCCGGCGGAAGCGTATGCTTCTGGTAGGGCCACCCTAGCCGGACTGGTCGAGGAGAAGTCAGACGAAGTGCAGTCCACACCCCAATCCCCTTTTCTCCACTTTCCCCTTTCCTCCAAAGAGCCCCCAATTTCATCTTCATTATCACCCACTCATTTGTCTTGATTAGCCAAGTTGCAAAAATATAAGACGTTAAGCCCAAATATCAATCAATCAAAAATCTAGAAACTGCACCACAGCCTTCTCGAACGTCGGTTCAATCCGGATTGACCCGTCGAGAAGGCTGTGCTTTAGACCTTTATCGCAAAAGTCGGGGCGCAATGGACGCGCGGCGCCTACCCGTCTGCTAAACACCTGTGGCTGTGGCGCGGCTCCAGAGGTCACGGGGTCAACACTTGTTGATCCAGACGGAAACCAGATGGATGCAAGGCAACCGTGCGTGCTGATTTCATGTTTGGGTCGCCCATGTCTCGGCCTGTCCGCCTCGCAGGCTTCTCTCTTCACGTCGTAACCACGAGGCCTCGTGAAATGAAACCACAAAAACAATACCACAAAATGTGGCCCTTAAAATTAACGGTTTTTAGTAATATGTTGAGAAAGCTATACGCAATAGTGATAAATTTCCGAATTGTGGTTTCATACGAACGAAAACACTGGCTTCAGAGTTACAAACAATATTTGTATCGTGCGTGCCTGGGGAATTAGTGCAATTCATTGTTAATAATTTTAGACTATCAATAAAATAGTCACGATTAAAATATTTTTTATTTTCCGATCTAGTCTTACGAATCCACAATTCGGCACAACACAACACAACAAAACAACAATACAAATGAATTGAGAAATAAGTAAATTAAGTAAGAATATATTAAATATATATATATATTAAAGGTATGTATGTATGTATGATAGAAATAAACAGAACAAACAACGGAATTGGAAAGGAAAAAAGGAAAAAATACAAAAAAAAAGAAAATAGAAAAATAAAAAAGGGGGCGCCGTGTTCTGCTTCTGACAGTCGGGCGAGCCCCCGAAGACAAACACACACCCCCGCAAATGATCGACTATCCTCACGTGTTGACAATTATAACCACTGATGATGTTTCTCACGTGTCCAACACTGTCTGTAATGTCATCCCATATCGTGATACCGGACCGAGGACCGGAGACGGTGTGGCTCAGTCAGCGGTAACGGGCGGTACGGGGGTATTCGGGAGGTCACCCGTTCGATATCGGCGACTGAAACTTTTTCTCTGTCACATTCTGGATCGACTCCACAAACAAGCATCGTTTTAGGATACAACCACCTAAAACTAATTCATTTTTGTGGTTTGTCGTCAAGAATCATGGCAAGCCCAAATCTAATCAACTTAAAAACATGAGATTTTATTTCTTGCACAATTTTACATCTTCTCAAGTCCGTGGTAGATTCCAACAACAAATTTCTTGATAGCTACAATCAAAACAGCCACAGCCACAGCTTCAATTGAAATGACAGTGTGTATATTAGTCGTGAAATTGCTTCAGCCGGAAAATTTTCTAGCATATCTAGCGTGACGGAAGCTGTTCTTTTATCTCCCGCTCTACTCCCGCAAATAGATACACACATTCTGGCTGTTGTCTAGACCTGGGCATACAGTCATGGCGGTCCTAGATAAACACGGTATCCCTGATCCCTGTGTTGCATCCACTGCACTAGCACTACATAGACATTGTTTCATCCAATATTTTAAATTGATCTGCCACTCCAAAAAAATATTTTAATTTTTAAGCCTATTTTCAGAAATCAATCGAAATTCGAAGATCCGTGAAAATACAAGACACGATTAATAATTTGAAAGCGTGACTACAAACAAAAGAAAGAAATAATTAAGCGAGCGAAGCGAGCGTTTCCACTTGACTCTTATGGCACTTCGTTCTGTTTTTTTTTTGTTTGTTTGTTTTTTTTTTTTTTTTTGTTTTTATGTCCGTCGATAGCGGTCGAACGAAAAGTCCGATCAACTTGAAATTTGGACCATCCACAAGCCTCGATGTGGATTGAAGGTGTATAGTTTTGAGGCAAAATCGTTCGAAAAGTTACAAAGTTACACCATAGTTACTGCAAAATATTTTTCTGAAACAAAATGGCGGCAAAATGTGAGATAGCCAGATTTTTCTACAGATTTTTCCAGTCACGAATATGTTACTGTAATGGCGATTTGATAAGTATTGGCAAAGTTACACGAAAGTTACTCGAAAATATGTTTCTAAAACGCAGTAACGGCAAAATGTGAGGTGGCTATCTTATAGTAAAGTTTTGTCCGGTCACGAATATACTAATGTAAACGCGATCCAATACGTATTAGAGGCAGAAATTACATTTCTATTGCTGTCAATAACTGTTAGTAACGGTGGCGGACCGCGGCGAAAACAAGACACCGAAAATTCTTAGCAACGCACACTGCATGACGTCCAACAATGTCGGGAAGTATAATAGCTATGGTAATTAGAAAAATTTTTGCAATGCGCATCCTTGAATTGTTGTTAATTGTTGTTTTTATTATCTTTGAGATCTTTTCGCCAGAACGTTCGTAGATATGGACGCGCTCGCTTATCAACGCGTCAAACAGAGCGTTTTCCTAGTAGGTACAGAATACCACCCTTAGTTATATCCCAATCAATTTACAATGTTAGTTTTATTTTGAGAACGCTACAGTATAATATTGAAAAAGTGACAAATTTCGGGAATGTGGTTTCGTAACAACTAAAAACTAGGTTAACAAAATTTCAAATATCACAATCATTAAGGTTGTCATGTAATAAGGGCAGCCAATTTTAAAGCATTAATAATTAATTTGCTGCCGCAATGAAAGCCGTATAATGATACCAATATTTGGAATTTTCTTTACCCAGTTTTACTACATTCCCGACATTTGTCACTTTTTAATATTGCCGTTCTCAATAAAAAATAAAAAATTTGGCGCGGTTTTTCCAGTGAGACAACGTGTTACTGAGGAGGGGTTTAAACCCAAGTGATTTGTAACACGTGTTGTACGATGTTTTCGAGTATTTGGCATTGCTGTCTTGCGAGCCAGACGGTGAATGTGGCATTCCCACGCAATTAGCTTTACTGATGTGTGGGCGAGCTTCTTGGCTCTGAAATTAGGAAACTCAAGCCACATATAAAAACGCAATAAACTAAACAAAAATGAAGGGTGTGTAACATTCACTTATATACCTACTTTTGTTTATCAACACATTTTATCGTTGTACAGTATGTTTTTGTGTAAACACATCAAAGTCATATGTGTACGTCATAAACCTAACGTAA
This sequence comes from Isoperla grammatica, assembly GCA_945910005.1. Lineage (NCBI taxonomy): Eukaryota > Metazoa > Arthropoda > Insecta > Plecoptera > Perlodidae > Isoperla > Isoperla grammatica. The sequence continues at coordinate 18,709,025 of OX246743.1, forward strand.
CATTATCATTTTCTGCATCTATATAGTATGTGTCAACTTTTTTTAAAATAAATAACTGTTTTATTATTAAGCGAGCGAAGCGAGCGTTTCCACGAGACTCTTATGGCACTTCGTTCTGTTTTTTTGTTTTTTTTTCGTACTAGACTCTTATGGCACTTCATTATGTTTGTTTTTTGTTTTGTTTTTATGTCTGTCGATAGCGGTCGAACGGAAAGTCCGATCAATTTGAAATTTGGACCATCCACAAGCCTTGATGTGGATTGAAGGTGTATAGTTTTGAGGCAAAATCGTTTGAAAAGTTACAAAGTTACACTCAATAACTGTTTTTAACGGTGGCGGACCGCCGCGAAAACACTAGACAGAATGACAACGAAAATTCTTAGCAACGCACATTGCATTCAACAATATCGGGAAGTATAATAGCTATGGAAATTAGAAAAAATATTGAAATGCACATTCTTGAATTGTTGTTAATTGTTTTTACTAGGAAAACGCTCTGTTTGACGCGTTGATAAGCGAGCGCGTCAATATCTACGAACTTTCTGGCGAAAAGTTTTCAATGCTAATACGAACAACAATTAACAACAATTCAAGAATGTGCATTGCAAAAATTGTTCTTATTTCCATGGCTATTATACTTTCCGACATTGTTGTATGCAGTGCAATGTGCGTTGCTAAGAATTTTCGTGGTCATGTTTTCAACACGGTCCGCCACCGTTACTAACACTTATTGACAGCAATAGAAATGTAATTTCTGCCTCTAATACGTATTGGATCGCGTTTACATTAGTATATTCGTGACCGGATTAAAATTTACTATAAGATAGCCACCTCACATTTTGCCGTTACTGCGTTTTAGAAAAATATTTTCGAGTAACTTTCGTGTAACTTTGCCAATATTTATCAGATCGCCATTACATTAACATATTCGTGACCGGAAAAAACTGTAGAAAAATCTGGCTATCTCACATTTTGCCGCCATTTTGTTTCAGAAAAATATTTTGCAGTAACTATGGTGTAACTTTGTAACTTTTCGAACGATTTTGCCTCAAAACTATACACCTTCAATCCACATCTAGGCTTGTGGATGGTCCAAATTTCAAGTTGATCGGACTTTCCGTTCGACCGCTATCGACGGAAAAAAAAAAAAAAAAAAAACAAAAAAAAAAAAACAAACAAACAAACAAACAAACAAAAAAACAGAACGAAGTGCCATAAGAGTCAAGTGGAAACGCTCGCTTCGCTCGCTTAATTAGCTTTGAGATCTTTTCGCCAGAACGTTCGTAGATATGGACGCGCTCGCTTATCAACGCGTCAAACAGAGCGTTTTCCTAGTTCATAATAAATAGTAATACGCATTATTTTGTTGTTATTGCTGCTGATAATGATATTGATTGTCACAATTATATTTTTAATGATTTTTACGGGAATTTTGTATTCTATTTAATTAAGCGAGCGAAGCGAGCGTTTCCACGAGACTCTTATGAAACTTCGTTCTATTTGTTTGTTTTTGTTTTTTTTTTGTGTACTAGACTCTTATGCCACTTTATTGTTTGTTTTTTGTTTTGTTTTTATGTCTGTCTAGGGTTCCCAACTCTGCAAAATAACATTCCGGGACAAATAGCACATGAAAAGGGAATGGCTTACGTGATACTATACTGCCGAAGGCCCGCCGGAGGCCTATCGCCCTTTTTTCATGATTTACGTTCTAAAAACATGTTTTTAGGCCTATTGCTTGACGAGAAAACAAGAATTATCCTTTTGAACAAAAATCTTTTGCAGTTAATTAGAAATTAGGAGTTAACGTGCCTGTCTGAGATTGTTATTTTATTAATTATTGTGTTGCTATAACAATATTAATAGGGTATATAGATATACTATATTCGCGATCTCAAGGACGTTTGAAAGTGACGTCACTGGCCAATGTGGCTGCCGTGCCGGGTTAACTTCTCTGTGTGACATTGGCGGTATCGCTGGAACGTTGATCACTTATCTCCTTCTAGCTGTTATACTATTGATTTTGAAGGAAAAACTTATAGGCAAGCGTAGTTAGTTTACATGCCAATAGTCATCATAAAGGTTATTTCAAAATTATAGACCCAGTAGTTTACTTGTTATAACAATTCACGCAAAAAATCGGAAAATAAGCAAATTTTCTTATTGTTTTCTCAATTTAAATTGTTGAAAAACTAATGATCGGATTTTGACGAGAGTTCCTTTGGAACATGAACCAACAATGTGAGAAAATAAACAAATAAACTTTCTAGATAGAAAGTGCCCCGAACGAAAATTCATAGCATGCACTAACATGCAGGGTGCAGTGGTTGGACCTCAAAAGCAGCGGTTTTGGCCGTGAAACTACGCACCCTGCATGTTAGTGCATGCTATGAATTTTCGTTCGGGGCACTTTCTATCTAGAAAGTTTATTTGTTTATTTTCTCACATTGTTGGTTCATGTTCCAAAGGAACTCTCGTCAAAATCCGATCATTAGTTTTTCAACAATTTAAATTGAGAAAACAATAAGAAATTTTGCTAATTTTCCGATTTTTTGAGTGAATTGTTATAACAAGTAAACTGCTGAGTCTATAATTTTGAAATAACCTTTATGATGACTATTGGCATGTAAACTAACTACGCTTTCCTATAAGTTTTTCCTTCAAAATGAATAGTATAACAGTTAGAACGAGATTAGTACCGCGTGGTTTGTGCGAGAATCCGCAGACAGTTAGAGCGCTAGACCCGTTAGCTTAGGGATAATTTTGTCCGCTAGGGGCGTATCGAAGTTTTGCGATCGCGAATACCTTTTTTTTTATTGAAACATATGTGCATTTGAAAAGTCAACTTTGGAAACTATGCTCACATTAATTAATTATCCATTCTCACTGCTCGTTTCGAGCTCACGTTTCGGGCGGCGCGGGGTCGCGGCAGAAGCAAGACACTTCCATGTAATTCCGGGACATTTGCCGTCCCGGAATCAGATTAATTTCAACCAGGACAAGATCTTTAATTCCTGGTCTGTCCCGGCGAAACCGGGACGGTTGGGAACCCTATGTCTGTCGATAGCGGTCGAACGGAAAGTCCGATCAACTTGAAATTTGGACCATCCACAAGCCTCGATGTGGATTGAAGGTGTATAGTTTTGAGGCAAAATCGTTCGAAAAGTTACAAAGTTACACCATAGTTACTGCAAAATATTTTTCTGAAACAAAATGGCGGCAAAATGTGAGATGGCCATATTTTTTTAAAGCTTTTTCCGATCACGAATATGTTCATGTTATGGCGATCTGATGAATATTGGCAAAGTTACACAAAAGTTACACTAAAATATATTTCTGAAACACAGTAACAGCAAAATGTGAGGTGGCTATCTTATAGTAAATTTTTGTCCGGTCACGAATATACTAATGTAAACGCGATCTGATACATATTAGAGGCAGAAATTACATTTCTATTGCTGTCAATAACTGTTAGTAACGGTGGCGGACCGCGGCGAAAACATGACAGCGAAAATTCTTAGCAACGCAAATTGCACTGCATCCAACAATGTCGGGAAGTATAAAAGCTATGGAAATTAGAAAAAATTTTGCAATGCGCATTCTTGAATTGTTGTTAATTGTTGTTTGTATTAGCATTGAAATCTTTTTGCCAGAAAGTTCGTAGATATTGACGCGCTCGCTTATCAACGCGTCAAACAGAGCGTTTTCCTAGTTAAGCGAGCGAAGCGAGCGTCTCCACGAGACTCTTATGGCACTTCGTTCTGTTTTTTTTGTTTTTTTTGTGTGTACTAGACTCTCGTGGCACTTCATTCTGTTTTTTTTTTATTTGTTTTTTATGTCTGTCGATAGCGGTCGAACGGAAAGTCCGATCAACTTGAAATTTGGACCATCCACAAGCCTCGATGTGGATTGAAGGTGTATAGTTTTGAGGCAAAATCGTTCGAAAAGTTACAAAGTTACACTAATTAACTGTTAGTAACGGTGGCGGACCGCCGCGAAAACACTAGACACATTGACAACGAAAATTCTTAGCAACGCAAATTGCACTTGCACTGCATTCAACAATATCGGGAAGTATAATAGTTATGGAAATTAGAAAAAATTTTGAAATGCACATTCTTGAATTGTTGTTAGATGTTGTTTTTATTAGCTTTGAGATCTTTTCGCCAGAACGTTCGTAGATATGGACGCGCTCGCTTATCAACGCGTCAAACAGAGCGTTTTCCTAGTTAAACTAATTCCCAAACCCAAGTTTCTAATTTTTATTTGCGATGTCCGTTGATCTTCAATTTATTAAGCGAGTGAAGCGAGCGTCTCCACTTGACTCTTATGGCACTTCGCTGTTTTTTTTTTTTTATGTCTGTCGATAGCGGTCGAACGGAAAGTCCGATCAACTTGAAATTTGGACCATCTACAAGCCTCGATGTGGATTGAAGGTGTATAGTTTTAAGGCAAACACGTTCGAAAAGTTAAAAAGTTACACCATAGTTACTGCAATTTTTTTTTCTGAAACAAAATGGCGGCAAAATGTGAGATAGCCATATTTTTTTAAAGCTTTTTCCAGTTACGAATATGTTAATTTTATGGCGATCTGATAAATATTGGCAAAGTTACACAAAAGTTACTCGAAAATATATTTCTGAAACACAGTAACATTAAAATGTGAGGTGGCTATCTTATAGTAAATTTTTGTCTGGTCACGAATATACTAATGCAAACGCAATCTGATACGTATTAGAGGCAGAACTTACATTTCTATTGCTGTCAATAACTGTTAGTAACAGTGGCGGACCGCGGCGAAAACATGACAACGAAAATTCTTAGCAACGCACATTGCACTGCATGAAACAATGTCTATATTCCATCTTTTCGGTGGTCCCCGCCCTCGAGCAAAGCGCGGCTTTTCCGTTTTCCCCGCACCTCGGCATGCCCTCGAAAGTGAGTTTTTTCCCCCACCTGTCGCTACAGTTTTCATCGTCGTGCTTTTCTCTACAAGTGGGTATTTTTTTCGAGTACGTCCGTGTACGTCTTCACGTGTTCCCGACGTGTTTAATGTCGAAAAGTGTGCGTATTTGGGTCAGTTGTTTTGCGGTAAAAATTGTAAAAAATAGTAATGATTTTTTTGGGACAGTTTTGACTCTTTAAGGGTGATAACAATTGAATGGAGCATCTTTTTGTCATGAACTTCTTTCGTAAAAAGTGTCCCGTTAAAAAGTTATTAGCACCCAAACTCGAAACATTTTCGAGTCTAGATTTGACGATTTTGGTACCTTTTTAACGTGTCACATTCAAACGGCCCTGCCCGTCGAACCAAACGAGATATAACGTTCGTTTTTGTTTTGTTACCGACGCTTACCATCTGGGTAACTAGATTTTGGAAATTTTTTGAATTCGTCCCGGAACTTTCGTCAATCAAATTGTGAACATTTGGTAATGTGCGTTTTTAAAAAGCGCGTGGAAGGCTTTTATTCCACATTTTTGATTTAACAACTTTCTAGTCTTTTTCATTTTAAAGCACGTACATTAATCTTGATTAAATACTCGTGGAATTTTGAATTTCGTCCCGGATGCTTAGTTATGGGCACTTTTCCATTTTTTCGACACGGCTTCAGTTTTTATTTTGTTGCGTCAAGTTGGTACTTTCGAAATGGGTTTTTTTTCTTTAGGCCGATGCTCAAAGCTTGCCCGTACAGGGGGATGAAGAAACATTTTCGAAAAGTCACCCCCTTACCGAATGACAGACGTTCGCGCAACGCACTTTTCACGGCGATCTAAAAACACGCATACAAAAGTTTTTGTTTTGTATATTTAAAGTGTTTAAAATATGTTATACAACAAAACTTTGTATTTAGTATCAATAAATGGACAATTATCTATAAGAAAATGTTACTTTTAAAAATTAGACTTTACGGGTGTCCGAGTTACGAAGCTTTAACGGATTTCATCCGTGCCGTGTTTTTGCTAGAATTTGAATATGAGAATTTGTTAATGTCGTAAAAAACCATGTTGGAATTTTTTTAAATTTTTTTTGACCAAAATGGTGGGGTCTCATGGCTATTGACGACATATTGAACGTACCCGGACGTACCCGACACGTACCGTCTCAGATATTTTTTGGCAGTAACAGCTAATTGTGTAATTTTGATTTTTTTTATATTTCAGCTTTGAACGTCCCCAAATGTACCGTTTTGAAATTGGACAATCCATTTTGGTATCATCTGAAAGTACGTTTCAATACCTTTTTAAGCATGTGCATTTTTTTGACTACACGTTTTCCGGGCCGTACCGGGAAGCTTTTGATTGTGATAAAATTTTAATTTTTGGTTTTTGGCCGCCCAAAGTACGAATTGTTTATGAATTTTTTCGGAATTTTTTGTAGGAATTACTTTTTTACATTCTTAATGAAATATGTTTAGTTTTTATTTTATCAAAAAAGCTCAAAACACTACGACGGTGGGGTGCCGTATACATTGATGTAATCTGAAGATGATCAATGTCGACACGCACATTTGGCCTAAATGGCTTATTGTAGGAGACCTGTATGACTTACAGACTTTGTGTTAACTTTTTATTAAAACGGGATTCAATATTAAATATACAAGATCTTTAAAGTACCGAAAAATTTTAACCCAGACTTTTTATAGGCGCCCGTGTGAAAAGATGTACACGTTAATGCATATTCATAAATTGAGCGATAATGGACACTCACCTTTGTCTTTAATGGCTAATTTTGGGCGACCGGTATGACTTACAGACTTCGTGTTAACTTTTTTAGAATGCGTGATTCAATTTTAAATATTCGAGATCTTTAATTCAGCTAAAAAGCTCAACCCGGAATTTTTAAACGCGCCCGTGTTAAAACATGTTAAATTTTATGTTTGAACGTCCCCAAATGTTCCGTTTTAAAAATGGATAACCCGTTTTGGTATTATCTGAAAGAGTGTTTTAATACCTTTCAGAACATGTGCGGTTCATTGCCCACACGTTTACCGGAACGTACTGAGAAGCTTTTGAACGTGCTAAAATTTTAATTTTTGGTTTTTGACCGCCCAAAGTACGAATTGTTTATGAATTTTTTCGGTATTTTTTGTAGGAATTACTTTTTTCACATTCTTAATGAAATATGTTTAGTTTTTATTTTATCAAAAAAGCTCAAAACACTACGACGGTGGGGTGCCGTATACATTGATGTAATCTGAAGATGATCAATTTCGACACGCACATTTGGCCTAAATGGCTTATTGTAGGAGACCTGTATGACTTACAGACTTTGTGTTAACTTTTTTAAAAAGCGTGATTCAATATTAAATATACGAGATCTTTAAATTACCAAAAAAGCTCAACCCGGACTTTTTATAGGCGCCCGTGTGAAAAGATGTACACGTTAATGCATATTCATGGATTGAGCGATAATGGACCCTCACCTTTGTCTTTGATGGCTAATTTTGGGCGACCAGTATGACTTACAGACTTCGTGTTAACTTTTTTAGAATGTGTGATTCAATTTTAAATATTCGAGATCTTTAATTTAGCTAAAAAGCTCAACCCGGAATTTTTAAACGCGCCCGTGTTAAAACATGTTAAATTTTATGTTTGAACGTCCCCAAATGTTCCGTTTTAAAAATGGATAACCCGTTTTGGTATTATCTGAAAGAGTGTTTTAATACCTTTCAGAACATGTGCGGTTCATTGCCCACACGTTTACCGGGACGTACTGAGAAGCTTTTTAACGTGTAAAATTCAACTTTTGGGTTTTTGACCGCCTTAAGTACTAATTTGTTATGAATTTTTTCGGAATTTTTTGTCAGAATTCCTTTTTTACATTCTTTATGAAATATGTTTACTTTTTATTTCATCTAAAAAGCTCAAAACCCGACGACGGGGTGGTTCCGTGTCATCGATGTAATCTGAAGATAATCATTTTCGACACTCTTCTTTGTCTTTGATGGCTTATTGTGGGCGCTAGGTATGACTTGGTGACTTCGTGTTTATATTTTTATAGAGCGTGATTCATTTTTAAATATTCAAGCCCTTTAATTTACCGAAAAAGTTCAACCCGGAACTTTTATACGCGCCCGTGTGAAAACATGTACACGTTCATGCATATTCATAAATTGAGCGGTGATGGTCAATCACGTAATATCGATTATGAACAATTATTATGCAAGTCGATAATCACTAACAGTAATCGATACTGGTATTCATTTCTAATTTTCCCAACTAGGCCTAATTTAAATACGCCGGCGTTAGACTATTGACATCCGCATAATTATAATTACAATATTGATTTCATTTAAGGTGTTCCACATTAATACAAATAAACACGCTAAACAATTACTCGCCAACTGTGAAAGGATAAGCCAAACAACAACAACAACAATCGATCAATCGATTAGTTTCAAGTCGATGTTTGCGATCAACAATGGATTCGTGTTTCGAAAAAACAGGCGAAAGCTTTTGCTGAGCCTAGAAGAACGTGTGAAGAATTTCACAAAAGAATCAATTGATTTGAACGAGTAAAAAGAAGGTTCTGAAGACAGAATATGAAGGTAATTACTCTACATTATGTACAGAGTTTTTTAGTACTATTTTTATTGTTTTCCATTACGTATTAGTGACGCAAATTGTAATTACATGTACGACGAAGTGGCCTAGGCTAAACACACGTTAGGCCTAGCGCTATGCCGTGTCACATCTCTAAGCTAGAGCCTATTACCAATTAGATGTACATCAGAAACGTGTATACTCTACTTGAAGTAACATTACGAATTCATACGAGTACGTGCATCTTATTTTAAGTCCACACATAGTGCTAATTTTTAATTTTCATTACATCCGAGGTGTAGGCCTAGGGCCCTATACAGGCCTAGGGTCATAACTGTACCATTCTATCATGATGGATAGTCAACTGTGTTGTTTAGGCCTACTGTTTACTGACAAAACAATTTAATGTTTAGGATTTGACGGGAAACAAGAAGCGGCAGAAGAGCCTGCAGGATGCGGCCCGGAGACGAGCGAAACGCGAGGCATCACGAGCTGCATTGGCCGAGCATGCAGTTGAAGCAATCATGGGGTTACAACCACCATTAGGACCAAATGGTATGTAGGAATCTATATACCATCTTTCGGTAGTCCCCGCCCTCGAGCAAAGCGCGGATTTTCGGTTTTCCCCGCACCTCGGCATGCCCTCGAAAGTGACTTTTTTCCCCGCTCTGTCGCTACAGTTTTCATCGTCGTGCTTTTCTCTACACGTGGGTATTTTTTTTTACTTTCTACCCCCTCAACTTTTCCACCCCCGACGTGTTTTATGTCGAAAAGTGTGCGTATTTGGCTCTGTTGCTATGCGGAAAAAATTGTAAAAAATGCTTATGTTTTTTTGGGAATTTTTTTGACTCTTTAAGTGTGACTATAATTGAATGGGGCATCTTTTTGACATGAAACTTTTTCGTAGAAAGTGTCCCGTTAAAAAGTTATTTGAACCCAAAAACGAAAAATTTTCGTGTCTGGATTTGACGGTTTTTGTACGTTTTTAACGTGTCACATTCAAACGACTCTGCCCGTCGAACCAAACGAGATATAACATTCGGGTTTGTTTTGTTACCGACGCTTACCATCTGGGTAACTACTTTTTGGAAATTTTTTGGATTTGTCCCGGAACTTTCGCCAATCAAATTGTGAACATTTGGTACCGTCGGCCGATAAAATCGGTTAGTACCAATTTTCTTCCACATTTTTGATTTGAAAACTTTTTCGTTTTTTTCATCTTAAAAAACATTAGGAAATCTTGGAGAAATACTCGTGAAATTTTGAATTTCGTCCCGGATGCTTAGTTATGGGCACTTTTCCATTTTCACGACACGGCTTCAGTTTTGATTTTTTTGCGTCAAGTTGGTACTTTTGAAATGGGTTTTTTTTCTTTGGGCAGATGCTGAATACTTGCCTGTACAGGAGGATGAAACAACATTTTCGAAAAGTCACCCCTAAACCGAATGACAGACGTTCGCGCAACGCACTTTTTACGGCGATCGAAAAACACGCATACAAAAGTTTTTGTTTTGTATATTAAATGTGTTTTAAATATGCCATAGAACCAAATTTTGTATTTAGTGTCAATAACTGGACATTTGTCTATTTAAAAATGTGAACATCAAAAATTAGACTTTACGGGTGTCCGAGTTACGGTGCTTTGACGGATTTCATGCGTAGCGTGTTTTTTCCGGAATTTGTCTATGAGAATTTTTCAATGTCGTAAAAAAGCATGGTGGAGTTTTTTTTCATTTTTTTTAACTCAAATGTGCACGTTCCGAAGCTATTGTCTATTGTTTGAACGTACCCGGACGTACCGGGCTCTTACCGTTTTCGATATTTTTTGGCACATACAGTTAATTGTATAATTTTGATTTTGTAATTTTCGCCTTAGAACGTGTCCCAAATGTCCCGTTTTGAAATTGGACAATCCATTTTGGTATCATCTGAAAGTGCGTTTCAATACCTTTCTGTACATGTTCATTTGATTGACGACACTTTTACCGGGACGTACCGGGAAGCTTTTGAACGTGCGGAAATGTACATAGTGGATCTCGAACACTTTAAGATTGTGTCTATTAGAATTTTTAAAAGTCTTAAAAAAGCATGTTGGAATTTTTTTAAATTTTTTTTTCCCAAAATGGGGGAGTCTCATGGCTATTGACGTCATATTAACCGTACCCGGACGTACCGGGCACTTACCGTTTTCGATATTTTTTGGCACATACAGTTAATTGTGTAATTTTGATTTTTTAATTTTCGCCTTAGAACGTCCCCTAAATCTACCGTTTTGAATTTGGACAATCCATTTTGGTATCATCTGAAAAAGCGTTTAAATACCTTTCTATACATGTTCATTTCATTGTCGGCACATTTTCCGGGACGTACCGAGAACCTTTTGAACGTGCGGAAATGTACATAGTTGAACTCGAAAATTTTTCTAACACTTTAAAAATTTTCAACATGAAAATAATTTTTTACCAAAATTTAAATTTTTTCACTTTTTTAACTTTTTTCAAGTTTTCCTAAAAATGGGGTACTTGAAAATTTTTCAAACACTTAGAAATTTTTAACAAAAATTGGGACGTACCGGGAAGCTTTTGAACGTGCGGAATTGTAAATAGTAGAACTCGAAAATTTGTCTAACATTTACCTAACCTAACCTAACCTAACCTAACCTAACCTAACCTAACCTAACCTAACCTAACCTAACCTAACCTAACCTAACCTAACCTAACCTAACGTAACCTTACCTAACCTAACGTAACCTTACCTAACCTAACCTAACCTAACCTAACCTAAACTAACCTAACCTAACCTAACCTAACCTAACCTAACACTTTAAAAATTTTCAACTTGAAAATAATTTTTTTCCAACATTTTAATTTTTGCATTTTTTCAAGTTTTTTCAAGTTTTCAAAAAAACGGGGTACTTGAAAATTTTTAGAAATTTTTAACATAAATTTTTTTTTTTTCTTTTTTCAGAATCACTCAACTTTCAAGTTTCTTTCATTACTCAAGTATCAACAACAGTTTGACATGACATGTACTTAGTAAAACTCACTTTTAAAAAATTTCAACACGAATTTTTTTTTTACAATTTTTTTTTTTCTTTTTTCCAAACGACAAGTTTTCCAACAAGTGACTAAAAAAAAAAAAAAAAAAAAAAAAAAAAAAAAGTGACATTTTCCAAAAAAGTCGAGTTTTCCAACAAGTGACATTTCCAAACAGTGACGCCAGCGGCGGCTCAAGGCCGCTTTAGCGGTCTTGTCTATAGTCAATCTTTCGGTAGTCCCCGCCCTCGAGCTCGGGCCGCCTCGTCGTGACGCCACAAACCCTCGGCATGCCCTCGAAAGTGACTATTTTCCCCGAACTGTCGCTACAGTTTTCATCGTCGTGCTTTTCTCTACAAGTGGGTATTTTTTTCGTCTTTCTACCCCCTCAACTTTTCCACCCCCGACGTGTTTTATGTCGCCAAGTGTGCGTATTTGGCTGTGTTCAAGTGCGGGAAAAATTGTAAAAAATGCTAATGTTTTTTTTGGAATTTTTTTGACTCTTTAAGTGTGATAAGAATTGAATGGAGCATCTTTTTGTCATGAACTTTTTTCGTAAAAAGTGTCCCGTTAAAAAGTTATTAGCACCCAAACTCGAAAAATTTTCGGGTCTAGATTTGACGATTTTGGTACCTTTTTAACGCGTCACATTCAAACTGCTCTGCCCGTCGAACCAAACGAGATATGACGTTCGTTTTTGTTTTGTTACCAGCGCTTACCATCTGGGTAACTACTTTTTGGAAATGTTTTGGATTTGTCCCGGAACTTTCGTCAATCAAATTGTGAACATTTGGTAATGTGCGTTTTCAAAAAGTGACGGTAACGATTTTTTCCCACAGTTTTTTGTTTGGAACTTTCTCGACTTTTTCATCTAAAAGAACAAATAAAAATGCAGTGTCGCATCGGTCATTTTTTTTAATTTCGTCCCGGATGCTTAGTTATGGGCACTTTTCCATTTTCACGACACGGCTTCAGTTTTGATTTTTTTGCGTCAAGTTGGTACTTTCGAAATGGGTTTTTTTTCTTTAAGCAGATGCTGAACACTTGCCCGTACAGGGGGATGAAAAAACATTTTCGAAAAACCACCCCTAAACCGAATGACAGACGTTCGCGCAAGGCACTTTTCACGGCGATCAAAAAACACGCATACAAAAGATTTTGTTTTGTATAGTAAAGGTGTTTAAAATATGCCATACAACAAACATTAGTGTTTAGTGTTAATAACTGGACAATTTTCTATAAGAAAATGTTAACATCAAAAATTAGACTTTACGGGTGTCCGAGTTACGGTGCTTTAACGGATTTCATCCGTGCCGTGTTTTTGCCGGAATTTGTAAATGAGAATTTTTCAATGACGTAAAAAAGCATGTTGGAATTTTTTTTATTTTTTTTTGACCAAAATGGGGGAGTCTCATGGCTATTGACGTCATATTTAACGTACCCGGACGTACACGGCACGTACCGTCTCAGATATTTTTTAGCTTCCTGGACTAGATGTGTAATTTTGATTTCTTAAATTTCAGCTTTGAACGTCCCCCAAATGTCCCGTTATGAAATCGAACAGCCCATTTTGGTATCATCTAAAAGTGCGTTTCAATACCTTTCTGTACATGTTCGTTTCATTGACGACACATTTACTGGGACGTACCGGGAAGCTTTTGAACGTGCGGAAATGCAACTTTTTTGTTTTCCATTGTCTTTGAAATCTGGATTTTACGATTTTGGTACGTTATTTTCGCGTCACACTCGAACGGTCCTGCCCGTCGAACCAAACGAGATATAACATTAGTTTTTGTTTCGTTACCATCGGTTACCATTTAAGTACCTACGATTTGGAAATTTTTTCAAATCGTCCCGGAACTTTCGGTACACTTAACGTATACATTTGGTCGCGTGCGTTTTTAAAAGAAGCGATACCAATTTTCTCCCACAGTTTTTGTTTAAAAACTTTCTTAACTTTTTCATTTAAAAGTATTACCATTATTCTAGAATATATTTTCGTGGAATTTTAAATTTCGTCCAGGATGCTTAGTTATGGGCACTTTTCTATTTTCACTACACGGTTTCAGTTTTGATTTTTTTGCGTCAAGTTGGTACTTTCAATATAGGTTTTTTTTCTGTAGGCCGATGCTTAAAGCTTGCCCGTACAGGGGGATGAAAAAACATTTTCAAAAAATCACCCTTTTACCGAATGACAGACGTTCGCGCAACGCACTTTTCACGGCGATCTAAAAACACGCATACAAAAGATTTTGTTTTGTATATTAAAGGTGTTTAAAATATGCCATAGAACCAAATTTTGTGTTTAGTATCGATAAATGGTCAATTACCTATAAGAAAATGTTACTTTCAAAAATTAGACTTTACGGGTGTTCGAGTTACGTTGCTTTAACGGATTTCATCCGTGCCGTGTTTTTGCCGGAATTTGTCTATGAGAATTTTTCAATGTCGTAAAAAAGCATGTTGGAATTTTTTTTTATTTTTTTAGACCAAAATGGTGAGGTCTCATGGCTATTGACGACATATTGAACGTACCCGGACGTACCCGGCACGTACAGTCTCAGATATTTTTTGGCAGTAACAGCAAAATGTGTAATTATTATTTCTTAAATTTCGGCTTTGAACGTCCCCCAAATGTCCCGTTTTGAAATCAGACAAACCATTTTGGTATCATCTAAAAGTGCGTTTCAATACCTTTCTGTACATGTCCATTTTATTGACGACACATTTACCGGGACGTACCGGGAAGCTTTTGAACGTGCGGAAATGTACATAGTTGAACTCGAAAATTTTTCTAACACTTCTTCTAACAATTCTTCTAACACTTAGAAAAATTGGCACTTAAAAAAATTTCAACATGAAAATAATTTTTTACCAAAATTTTAATTTTCACATTTTTTAAATTTTTTTCAAGTTTTACAAAAAATGTGTTACTTGAAAATTTTTCAAACACTTAGAAAATTTACAATATGAATTTTTTTTTCTTTTTTCAAAATCAAACAACTTTTACGTTTGTTTCTTTACATATCCACGACAGTTTTACATTAAATGTATGCAGACGTACTCAAAAATTTTCAACACCTTAAAAAATTTCAACATAAAAATAATTTTTCAATTTTCTCAACATCTTTTAAGATTTACAAAAAATGGCGTACTTGAAAATTTTTCAAACACTTAGAAATTTTTACAAATGATTTTTTTTTCTTTTTTCAGAATTATACTATTTTCAAGTTTCTTTCGTTACACAAGTATCTACGACCAATTATCATGACATGTACATAGAAAAACTCGAAATTTTCAATCACTTTTAAATTTTTCAACACGAATTTTTTTTTTCAAATTTTTTTTTTTTTTCTTTTTTTCAACCGACAAGTTTTCAAACAAGTGACTAAAAAAAAAAAAAAAAAAAAAAAAAAAAAAAAGTGACTTTTTCCAAAAAAGTCGAGTTTTCCAACAAGTGACTCATCCCAACAGTGACGCCAGCGGCGGCTCAAGGCCGCTTTAGCGGTCTTGTCTGCTAGTAATAGTACGCTAAGCCACACCCTCACGGCCGTTCTATGGTATTCCACGCGCTCTCCCCCCCCCCGGCCCCCCCCTCCCCCCCGGACCCCCCGCGACCCTTGCAACCCACACCAACTTTGCGACAATTTTATCACCTTTCAAACGGTAAAACTTGAATTTCCCTATTCCCATTATTTCTACCCCTTTTGGCGAGTTTAAAGTGAACATGTGCGAAACACTACAATGTTGGTGTTTTTTCTTAAAACGGTCATCCCCCTCGCCCCTATCAACTTTTTCAACTTTTTTCTCGACAGTATCCAGCGCTTACCTTTTGACCAACTACACAACTAAAAATTTTTGATTTTGTCCCGGAACTTTCGCCAATCAATTTGTGTACATTTGGCAATGTGTGTTTTTGAAAAGCGCGTGTACCAGTTTTTTTCCACATTTTTTTTTTGCGAATTTTTTCGACTTTATCATCTTAAAGGACATGTAGAGAAGCTGAGGATCACCGATCAAATTTTTGAATTTCGTCCCGGTTCAAAAGTTATAGGCACTTTTCTATTTTTTGAAACACGGTCTCAGTTTTGATTTTTTTTTTCAAAATTAAAAAAAAAGGACCGGGATTTTATTCTTTTTTCGGATGCTGAATACTTGCCCGTACAAGGGGATGAAAAAACATTTTTGAAAAGTCACCCCTAAACCGAATGACAGACGTTCGCGCAACGCACTTTTTCCGGCGATCTAAAAACACGCATACAAAATTTTTGTTTTTGTATAATAAATGTGTTTTAAAAATGGCAACAAATACAAAATTGTATTTAGTATGAATAAATGGACTTTTTTCTATACAAAAACGTTACTTTTGAAAATAGATCTTTACGGGTGTCCGAGTTACGGTACTTTAACGGATTACATCCGTGCCGTGTTTTTGCCGGAATTTGTAAATGAGAATTTTTTAATGTTGAAAAAAAGCAAGTTGGAATTTTTTTTTATTTTTTTTGACAACTTTTATGAACTCCCGTGACTATTTGCAACAATTTAATTGTACCCGGACGTACCCTTGACCGTTTTTTCTCATACATGTCTTGGCGACTCTGGACAAATGTGTAATTTTTATTTTTAATTTTAATTTTAGAACGTCCCCCAAATGTATGGTTTTGTAATTGGACAAATTATTTTGATATCATCTGAGAGTGTGTTTCAATACCTTTCTTTACATGTGCATTTTGTTGACGCCACATTTACCGGTACGTACCGGGAAGCTTTTGAACGTGCGGGAATGCAACTTTTTTGTTTTTGACCGACCAAAGTACGAATTTGTTATGAATTTTTTCGGAATTTTTCTTCAGAATTACTTTTTGACACTCTTAATGAAATATGTTTAGTTTTTATTTTATCAAAAAAGCTCAAAACACGACGACGGTAGGGTGCCGTATACATTGATGTAATCTCAAGATGATCAATTTCGACACGCACATTTGGCCTTAATGGCTTATTGTAGGCGACCTGTATGACTTACAGACTTTTTGTCAACTTTTAAATAAAAAGGGATTCAATATTAAATATACGAGATCTTTAAATCACCTAAAAATCTCAACCCGGACTTTTTATAGGCGCCCGTGTTACACGATGCATATAGGATAAATTGCCCAATGTTGTGGCATAGCATACAGAGTTCAAGTTCAACACTTAAAAAATTTTCAACATGAAATAATTTTTTACTAAAATTTTAACTTTTTCATTTTTTCAACTTTTTCAAGTTTTCCAAAAAGTGGGGTACTTGAAAATTTTTCAAACACTTGGAAATTTTTCAACATGATTTTTTTTTTTTTTCAGAATCACACAAATTTCAAGTTTCTTTCTCTTTGCAAGTACCCACGACAGTTTAACATGATGTATATACTTTTTGTACTTTAATTTTTTTTTACAATATTTTTTTTTTCACATCAAAATTTTTTTTTTTACATTTTTTTTTTTTTTTTTTCAATTTTTTTCAAATTTTTTTTTCTAAGTATCCAAATGACTGTAACACGCAGTCGTACAAGGTTTAGCGGCTCAAGGCCGCGGTACGCGGAACTTGTCTATATTCCATCTTTTCGGTGGTCCCCGAACCTCGAGCTGGCGCGGCTTTTACGTTTTCCCCGCACCTCGGCATGCCCTCGAAAGTGAGTTTTTTCCCACATCTGTCGCTACAGTATTCACCGTCGTGCTTTTCTCTACACGTGGGTATTTTTTTCGAGTACGTCCGTGTACGTCTTTACGTGTTTCAGACGTGTTTAATGTCGCCAAGTGTGCGTATTTGGCTGTGTTCAAGTGCGGAAAAAATTGTAAAAAATAGTAATGATTTTTTTGGGACAGTTTTGACTCTTTAAGGGTGATTACAATTGAATGGAGCATCTTTTTGTCATGAAACTTTTTCGGAAAAAGTGCCCCGATAAAAAGTTATTTGCACCCAAAAACGAACAATTTTCGAATTCTGGATGTGACGATTTTGGTACGTTTTTAACGTGTCACATTCAAACGACTCTGCCCGTCGAACCAAACGAGATATAACGTTCGTTTTTGTTTTGTTACCGACGCTTACCATCTGGGTAACTACATTTTGGAAATTTTTTGGATTTGTCCCGGAACTTTCGTCAATCAAATTGTGAACATTTGGTAATGTGCGTTTTTAAAAAGGAGCGGGGCAGATTTTCTTCCGCATTTTTGATTTGCGAACTTTCTCGACTTTTTCATTTTAAAGGTCTAACACTAAACTAGTATAACAGGGGTCACTTTTTTTAATTTTGTCCCTGTTCCTTAGTTATGGGCACTTTTTCATTTTTTCGACACGGCTTTAGTTTTGATTTTTTTGCGTCAAGTTGGTACTTTTGAAATGGGTTTTTTTTCTTTAGTCCGATGCTGAACCCTTGCCCGTACAGGGGGATGAAAAAACATTTTCAAAAAATCACCCCTAAACCGAATGACAGACGTTCGCGCAAGGCACTTTTCACGGCGATCTAAAAACACGCATACAAAAGTTTTTGTTTTGTATATTAAAGGTGTTTTAAATATGCCATAGAACCAAATTTTGTGTTTAGTGTCAATAACTGGACATTTGTCTATATAAAAATGTTAACATCAAAAATTAGACTTTACGGGTGTCCGAGTTACGGTGCTTTAACGGATTTCATGCGTGCCGTGTTTTTGCCGGAATTTGTCTATGAGAATGTTTCAATGTCGTAAAAAAGCATGTTGGAATTTTTTTTTATTTTTTTTGACCAAAATGGTGGAGCTTTTGGGCTATTGACGTCATATTTAACGCACCCGGACGTACCCGGCACGTACCGTTTACGATATTTTCTGGCAGATACTTTTAGAAGTGTAATTTTGATTTTTTAATTTTCGTCTTAGAACGTGTCCCAAATGTCCAGTTTTGAAATTGGACAATCCATTTTGGTATCATCTGAAAGAGCGTTTCAATACCTTTCTTTACATGTGCATGTTTTTTACGACACTTTTTCCGGGCCGTACCGGGAAGCTTTTGAACGTGCTAAAATTTTAATTTTTGGTTTTTGACCGCCCAAAGTACGAATTTGTTATGACATTATTCTGAATTTTTTGTCGGAATAACTTTTTTACTTTCTTAATGAAATATGTTTAGTTTTTATTTTATCAAAAAAACTCAAAACACTACGACAGTGGGGTGCCGTATACATTGATGTAATCTGAAGATGATCAATTTCGACACGCACATTTGGCCTAAATGGCTTATTGTAGGAGACCTGTATGACTTACAGACTTTGTGTTAACTTTTTATTAAAACGGGATTCAATATTAAATATACGAGATCTTTAAATCACCAAAAAATTCCAACCCAGACTTTTTATAGGCGCCCGTGTGAAAAGATGTACACGTTAATGCATATTGATGGATTGAGCGATAATGGACCCTCACCTTTGTCTTTGATGGCTAATTTTGGGCGACCAGTATGACTTACAGACTTCGTGTTAACTTTTTTAGAATGCGTGATTCAATTTTAAATATTCGAGATCTTTAATTCAGCTAAAAAGCTCAACCCGGAATTTTTAAACGCGCCCGTGTGAAAACATGTAAAATTTTATTTTTGAACGTCCCCAAATGTCCCGTTTTGAAATTGGATCACCCATTTTGGTATGATCTGAAAGAGTGTTTTAATACCTTTCAGAACATGTGCATAAGATTGATCACATGTTTACCGGGACGTACTGAGAAGCTTTTAAACGTGCTGTAATTCAACTTTTGTGTTGTTGACCGCCCAAAGTACCAATTTTTTATGACTTTTTTCGGAATTTTCAAATGGAATTACTTTTTCACATTCTTCATTAAATATGTTAAGTTTTTATTTTAACGAAAAAATTCAAAACCAGACGACGCGGGGGTTCCGTGTACATCGATGTAATTTAAAGATAATCATTTTCGACACTCTTCTTTGTCTTTGATGGCTTATTGTGGGCGCTAGGTATGACTTAGAGACTTCGTGTTTATATTTTTATAGAGCGTGATTCATTTTTAAATATTCAAGCCCTCTAATTTACCGGAAAAGTTCAACCCGGACCTTTTATACGCGCCCGTGTGAAAACATGTACACGTTCATGCATATTCATAAATTGAGCGGTGATGGTCAATCACGTAATATCGATTATGAACAATTATTATTCAAGTCGATAATCACAAACAGTAATCGATACTGGTATTCATTTCTATTTTTCCCAACTAGGCCTAATTTAAATACGCCGGCGTTAGACTATTGACATCCACATAATTATAATTACAATATTGATTTCATTTAAGGTGTTCCACATTAATACAAATAAACACGCTAAACAATTACTCGCCAACTGTGAAAGGATAAGCCAAACAACAACAACAACAACAACAACAACAACAACAACAACAACAACAACAACAACAACAACAATCGATCAATCGATTAGTTTCAAGTCGATGTTTGCGATCAACAATGGATTCGTGTTTCGAAAAAACAGGCGCAAGCTTTTGCTGAGCCTAGAAGAACGTTTGAAGAATTTCACAAAAGAATACATTGATTTGAACGAGTAAAAAGAAGGTTCTGAAGACAGAATATGAAGGTAATTACTCTACATTATGTACAGAGTATTTTAGTACTATTTTTATTGTTTTCCATTACGTATTAGTGACGCAAATTGTAATTACATGTACGACGATGTGGCCTAGGCTAAACACAAGTTTTGCCTAGGGCTACGCCGAGTCACATCTCTGAGCTAGAGCCTAATACCAATTAGATGTACATCAGAAACGTGTATACTGTATTGGAAGTTACATTACGAATGTATACGAATATGAGCGTCTTATTTCAAGTCCACACCAGGTGCTAATTTTTAATTTTCACTACAGCCGAGGTGTAGGCTTAGGGCGCTATATAGGCCTAGGCCTAGGGTGATAACTACACCATTCTATCATGACGGATTGCCAACTGTGTTGTTTAGGCCTACTGTTTACTGACAATACAATGCAATGTTTAGGATTTGACGGGAAACAAGAAGCGGCAGAAGAGCCGGCAGGATGCGGCTCGAAGACGAGCGAAACGCGATGCAGCCCGAGCGGTGTCCGAGCAAGCAGTTGAAGCAGTCATGGGGTTGCAACCACCACTAGGACCGAATGGTACGTTGGAATACACACATGTCACAGTACACGTCTACTGCACCCCCCCTTTCCCCCCTCATTACCCCCCCCCCCCCCTCCCCCCTGAGACATCATCACCATGCAATAATGCTTTCCTCAACCATTTAGCCAATTGCGATACAAATTTGATGAGTTATTGTATGCACGCCCCCCAAGGTTGCTGAATGATACCCTCCCCCCCCCCCCCAATCACAACCCCAATTCATTCATGCATTACTACACCATCAATCCAATTTCTATGGAACTATGGTGAGTGGTTGTGCACACGCCCGCGATGGTTTCTGAAAGACATTAACCCCCTCCCCCTCTCAACCCTCCCTCTTCCCCCCTCCCCCTCTCAACCCTCCCTCTTCCCCCCTCCTCATTGAAACATCAACATGCAATTATGCTTTCCTCAACCATTTCGCCAATTGCAATACAAATTAAATGAGTAATTATATGCACGCCCCCTAAGGTTGCTGAATGATAACCCTCCCTCCTCCCCCCCCCCCCCCCCCAAATCACAACCCCAATTCATTCATGCATTACTACACAATCAATCCAATTTCTATGGAACTGTGGTGACTGGTTGTGCACACGCCCGTGATGGTTTTTGAAAGACATTAACCCCCTCCCCCTCTCAACCCTCCCTCTTCACCCCTACCCAATGAAACATCAACATCCAATTATGCTTTCCTCAACCATTTTGCCAATTGCAATACAAATTTGATGAGATATTGTATGTACGCACCCTAAGGTTGCTAAATGATAACCCTCCCCCCCCCCCCCCCCCCAAATAACAACACTAATTCATTCATGCATTACTACACCATCAATCCAATTTCTATGGAACTTTGGTGAGTGGTTGTGCACACGCCCGCGATGGTTTCTGAAAGACATTAACCCCCTCCCCCTCTCAACCCTCCCTCTTCACCCCTACCCAATGAAACATCAACATCCAATTATGCTTTCCTCAACCATTTCGCCAATTGCAATACAAATTTGATGAGATATTGTATGTACGCACCCTAAGGTTGCTGAATGATAACCCTCCCCCCCCCCCCCCCCCCAAATAACAACACTAATTCATTCATGCATTACTACACCATCAATCCAATTTCTATGGAACTTTGGTGAGTGGTTGTGCACACGCCCGCGATGGTTTCTGAAAGACATTAACCCCCTCCCCCTCTCAACCCGCCCTCTTCCCCCCTCCCCAATGAAACATCAACATGCAATTATGCTTTCCTCAACCATTTCGCCAATTGTAATACAAATTTGATGAGTAATTGTATGCACGCCCCCTAAGGTTGCTAAATGATAACCCTCCCTCCTCCCCCCCCCCCCCCCCCAAATCACAACACCAATTCATTCATGCATTACTACACAATCAATCCAATTTCTATGGAACTGTGGTGACTGGTTGTGCACACGCCCGTGATGGTTTTTGAAAGACATTAACCCCCTCCCCCTCTCAACCCTCCCTCTTCACCCCTATCCAATGAAACATCAACATCGAATTATGCTTTCCTCAACCATTTAGCCAATTGCAATACAAATTTGATGAGTAATTGTATGCACGCACCCTAAGGTTGCTGAATGATAACCCTCCCTCCTCCCCCCCCCCCCCAAATCACAACCCCAATTCACTCATGCATTACTACACAATCAATCCAATTTCTATGGAACTGTGGTGATTGGTTGTGCACACGCCCGTGATGGTTTTTGAAAGACATTAACCCCCTCCCCCTCTCAACCCTCCCTCTTCACCCCTACCCAATGAAACATCAACATCCAATTATGCTTTCCTCAACCATTTAGCCAATTGCAATACAAATTTGATGAGTAATTGTATGCACGCCCCCTAAGGTTGCTGAATGATAACCCTCCCTCCTCCCCCCCCCCCCCCCAAATCACAACCCCAATTCATTCATGCATTACTACACAATCAATCCAATTTCTATGGAACTATGGTGACTGGTTGTGCACACGCCCGTGATGGTTTTTGAAAGACATTAACCCCCTCCCCCTCTCAACCCTCCCTCTTCACCCCTACCCAATGAAACATCAACATCCAATTATGCTTTCCTCAACCATTTAGCCAATTGCAATACAAATTTGATGAGTAATTGTATGCACGCCCCCTAAGGTTGCTGAATGATAACCCTCCCCCCCCCCCCCCCAAATCACAACACTAATTCATTCATGCATTACTACACCATTAATCCGATTTCTATGGAATTTTGGTGAGTGGTTGTGCACACGCCCGTGATGGTTTCTGAAAGACATTTACCCCCTCCCCCTCTCAACCCTCCATCTTCCCCCCTCCCAAATGAAACATCAACATGCAATTTGATAACCCTCCCCCCCCCCCCCCCAAATAACAACACTAATTCATTCATGCATTACTACACCATCAATCCAATTTCTATGGAACTTTGGTGAGTGGTTGTGCACACGCCCGCGATGGTTTCTGAAAGACATTAACCCCCTCCCCCTCTCAACCCTCCCTCTTCACCCCTACCCAATGAAACATCAACATCCAATTATGCTTTCCTCAACCATTTCGTCAATTGCAATACAAATTCGATGAGATATTGTATGTACGCACCCTAAGGTTGCTAAATGATAACCCTCCCCCCCCCCCCCCCCAAAATAACAACACTAATTCATTCATGCATTACTACACCATCAATCCAATTTCTATGGAACTTTGGTGAGTGGTTGTGCACACGCCCGCGATGGTTTCTGAAAGACATTAACCCCCTCCCCCTCTCAACCCTCCCTCTTCACCCCTACCCAATGAAACATCAATATGAAATTTTGTTTTCCTCTATCATTTAGCCAATTGCAATACAAATTTAAAAAGTTATTGTATGCACGCCCCCTATGTTTCCCCCCCCCACCCCCCGCACACTCCCCTAACCAGCATCCCTCATTCCTGTATGCATTACTACACCATTCGTCTAATTGCGATGAAACTTTGGTGAGTTGTTGTGCACACGCCCGCGATGGTTTCTGAATGACAAGAATGTAATGTAATAATGCTGCATTCATGTATGATTTTATATTTATTACAAAGAAAATGTATTTCATTTTCGTCTTCAATTTAACTACATTTTTCTTTTTTTTACTAACTTACTTTTCCGTTTACATTTCAATGATGCTTCCTATAACGATTGTATTTACTGATTTTGATTTACTGATTTTGTGATTTTCCCATAACGATTGTATTTACTTTCACGTTCAATTGTCAACACTTACAGTTTACAATAATGGGTGCTTACGGAAACCCTGATCTGGTTGAACCGAACGGATCTGTTCGTTCGGAAACATACAAGATTGCAAGAACCTCTGTTCGAAAACCTTCACGGATCCATCCGATCAAGTGATCCGATCCGATCTTAGGGATCCTGCTAAAAGAAGGATCTCTTGGGTTGGATCTCGCACCACAGCCTGTTTCACCGCCTTTTCAAAATTAACGCCTATAAACTATAGGCTGTATTGCCATCATGGACGACGCACAATGTGGGATTTGTGGGATTAAAGAATTATTTGAAGTTATTCAAGAACATTTTTATGTATTTCATGTAGAAAGTAAATTAAATAAGATTAATTGCGGAAGCACGATTTATAATTATATTTACATTTATAAACAACTACAACTTTTCGTTCGGAAACAGACATGAGATCCAGGGAATCTTATCAAATCCATCACGTGACCAGATCCATCCGATCTCTTCAACTCGAGAGGTTTCCGTAAGCACCCAATGATTACACAATTACATTTATTGTTTACACACTCTGGTTAAATGCCGCCACAATTATCTTTCCACACTTTTCAATTGTTGTGCGCACGCCCGCGATGGTTTCTGAATAACAACAATGTAATGTAATGATGTTGTATTCATGTATGATTTTATATTTACAAAGAAAATGTATTTTATTTTGGTCTTCAATTTAACTATACATTTTTCTATTTTTTTATTAATTTACATTTTCATTTACATTTTAATGATGCTTCTTATGTTTTCCACAACGATTGTATTTACTTACACGTTCAATTGTCAACACTTACAGTTTACAATAATGATTACACAATAACATTTATTGTTTACACACTCTGGTTAAATGCCGCCACAATTATCTTTCCACACTTTTCAATTGTTGTGCGCACGCCCGCGATGGTTTCTGAATTACAACAATGACATGTAATGATGCTGCATTCATGTATGATTTCATATTTACAATGAAATTGTATTTATTTTGGTCTTCAATTTAACTCCATTTTTCTTTTTTATTTATTTACTTTTCAACTTACATTTTAATGATGCTTCCTTTGTTTTTCATAACAATTGTATTTTTTACACGATCAATTATCTACACTTATAGGTTAATAAAATGTTTGCACAATTACATTTATTGTTCACACACTCGAGTTAAATGCCGACAAAATTATCTTTCCACTCTTTTCGACAACACTGTAATTTTGAAAAGTTTTACACATGCCTACAATAATTTACTTTTCTTTTCTCACATGCCGTGCAACAGGTGTTGTAGAGCAATCGCCACCAGGTCACACCTCGGACTCTGATTCGGAAAGTGGTTCGATTGCCTCGATTGCAGACCAACATGCATGGCCCCCACTGCCGACGAGACTACAAAATACAGGTAAGAGTGGCGCCGACGGCCCTGTGCGTCCCTCAAGGACCCATCAGGGAACTAGGGGGACGGCAGGGGCAGGTGCTGTTGTCATGGCGACGTTGCCCCCCCGCCGGAGTGGACGCATCTCCGCACAATCCTCGACATCCGGAGACAGCGTCGTCTCCAACATCCCGTCTACAGCAGGTGCCGAGGTCTGCGAGCCGGGGGTCGCCGACGAAGTAACGACGATCCCTAGTCGTACTAGAAAGAGGAAGACTCCATCCGTTGTCGAGGCCACGTTGCCCCCCCGCCGGAGTGGACGCATCTCAGCACAATCCTCGACATCCGGAGATAGCGTCATCTCGAACACCCCGTCTACAGCCCGAGGAGCCATAAAGAGGGGAAGAGTTGTGCCGGAGACGGATGTCGCTGATAAGTCTTCAACATCTGGAGACAGCTTCGTCCCAAACACCCCGTCTACAGCCCGAGGGGCCATTAAGAGGGGAAGAGTTGTGCCGGAGACGGACGACTCTGAACAGTCTTCAACATCTGGAGACAGTTTTGTCCCGAACACCCCGTCTACAGCCCGAGGTGCCATAAAGAGGGGAAAAGTTGTCCCGGAGACGGACGACTCTAATCAGTCTTCAACATCTGGAGACAGCTTCGTCCCAAACACCCCGTCCACATCCAGAGGGGCCACAAAGGGTGGGAAAGTTGTGCCACAGTTGGCCGCTACACCCACGAGCTCATCCGCCGCCGGTCACGTGTCCGCGGGCAACCAAGACCCGGACGACGACGACGACGACGACGACGACGACGACGAGCGCATGTATGTGTATGTGCAAATGGAAGAATTGGACGCACAGTACAACAAGCTGTACGTGCCCGGAGATGGCAACTGCCTCTTCAGATGTCTCAGTCACATCCAGATGGGACACCAGGACGACCACCAGCGTATGAGGCGCGAGGTCGTCGATTACATCACCAACCACTGGGCCGACTTCGGCGTGTTCTATGAACAGGCGTATCGTGACGTCCACCACTATTGCCAGGAGATGTCCAACGAGCACGTCTACGGCAACGAAATGGAGGCACTAGCCTTTGCCCGCATCTACGAAGTAAATTTGAAGGTGCACCGGCAAATAAAGCCCACGTTGGTGCTGTGGAACCTTCAGTGTTACAGAGAAGGCGGAGATGCTCCGTACAATCACCTGCTGTTCTCTGGCATGGCCGAAGACAACTACTTGGACGGCCACTACGTGGTGCTAGAGTTACGGGGCAACATACCCGACTACGAAAGTCCCGACGGCGCCACGGAGTCTGACAGAGACGAGTCTCTACACTCCGAAGCTTCCACGCCGTCAGAGGAGTCGGACTCGTCCGTCTCTTCCACGAGCAGAACATCCTACATAACAAACTTCAGGAAAAGACACGTTTCCAGGGGTAAAGCTGGGACCCAAGCGTATACAAAATTGCGACGCAAGGAAAGGCAAGCTGCAAAAGAACGTGCAGAAGCCGCCCTAGAACAAGCCGCTCGTGACGCAATCGCCGAGGAGGAAGCGGCCGAGGACGTTGCAGACAACGTTCCCAACCCGATGGAAGGACCGGAACTGCCAGACTTTGTGTTTGCGGAGCCCGCCTTCCGACCCGACGTGGCCAACAGACGTGTGCCCACGACGTACCGCGACGCCGTCTCCCTAGAGGGAGAAGATGTCGAGCCGGTGTCTTGCGGGAATCTCACCGCCAGATGTCCCGTACCCCACTGTCTTGCTCTCCACTTCGAGAAGGAGAAGAAGAACGTCAAGGGTCTATACAACACGTGTTGCACCCTGGGCAAAATTAAACTCGACGCCCTCAACGAGTGTCCCGAGATGCTGCGCGCGCTGCTGACGGAAAACGACCCCGCCGGCAACGGCAAACACTTTCGGGAACACATCCGTCAGTACAACTCTGCGTTCCAGTTTGCTTCGTTTAACGCGGACAATATCATCGCTCTGGGACCCGGAGCGCCTTCCTTCAAGATCCAGGGCAACATCTATCACAGGATGCACTGCGTGGATCCGCTGCCGAACAAACCGAGGAAGCAGAACCAGATCTACTTTGTGGATGCTGACCGGGTGACGGACGCGAGACTTAATGTCGAGCCAAAGTGCAAGGACAACGTGTTGCGTGCCGTCGAGACAATGATCAGGGAGATCAATCCATTCTGCGCCGCCTTCCTCATGATGAAGGACGTTCTCGAAACAGAACGTGCAGAAGCAGAGGCCGCCGGCATTCCGCCGCGCGAGGTCATCCTCAATCTGGTGGTAGATGTAAACACCAACCTAAGGACCCATAACCTGCCGACCAGCCCGAGTGAGATCGCAGTCATCTTTTTCGGTGACAGTCCGCCGTTCAAGGTCGACGCCAGATGCCACTCCAAGTCGACCGGTTCTCGGGACATTTACCGTCTCGCCGGCACCCTGGACCCCATGGTCTACCCGTTGTTGTTTCCCTGCGGAGACATTGGTTTCCACTTGAAACTAAAGCATGTTCCCGAGTATGCCACTACCAAGAGGAACTTTGTAACAATGCGTCAGTACTACAAGTACCGTTTGGCCATACGCGATGGCTTCAGCGTCCTCCACCACTCTGGCAAGCTATTCCAGCAGTACATTGTCGACGCGTGGGTCAAGGTTGAGGGCAACGCACTCAACTGGTTACTTAAAAACCAGCCCAAGTTGCGTCGTGACTCCTACGCCGGCCTCGCGGACCACGTAGCCCGCCAGGCCGAGGAGCAGGGCGCAGCCGTCGGCATGATCACCATCATGCCATCAAAAACAATCAACTCGCCGCGGTACTTTGCCCAGAACTGTCAGGACGCGATGACGGTGATGATCAAGTACGGCAAACCCGACTACATGATAACCATGAGTTCCAACCCCGGCTGGCCGGAGATCAAAGAGAACCTACGTCGCGGCGAGGAGGCCAACAACCGTCCTGACATCTGCACGCCCGTCTTCCAGTTGAGGCTCGAGATACTGCTCGACGAACTCAAGAACAAAAAGGTGCTTGGACACGTGCTAAACTACGTGTACGCCATCGAGTTCCAGAAGCGGGGACTGCCACACGCTCACATTGTGGTAATAATGAAGGATTGTGATAAGCCTAAGACGGGCGACGACCTCGACAAGGTCGTCAGGGCCAACATCCCAGACCCCGTAACCGAGCCAAGACTTTACAAGCTGGTCACCAAGTTGATGATCCACCACAAGTGCTCAGACAAGTGCTGGAAGACCAACACGAGAGTGTGCTCCAAGTACTACCCGAAGCCCTACTCCCCGTTGACCATATTCAACGACAAGGGCAGAGCCAAACACAGGCGTATCCCCCCCAGCGAGGGAGGACATTCGTTTGTCAAGGCGGGAATAACCTACACGGACGCGGATGTCGTGCCGTACAATCCCTATTTGTTGCTGCGACAGAACGCTCACATCAATGTCGAGCCGTGCGTCAGCGATCGCTGCTACATGTACATTTGCGATTACATCACCAAGGGTAACGCCAGCGCACAGGTCAGTTTCCGCGAAGTTGCCAACAGATTCGCAGGTCCCGCCGCCGCCGGCACCACTGCCGCCGCCGGAACCACTGCCGCCGCCGGCACCACTGCCGCCGCCGGCACCACTGCCGCTGGCAACCCGGCTGCCGCCGCCGGCACCACCGCAACCCTCGATTACAACGAGGTCAAGACGTACGAGACGTACCGTTATGTTAGCGCCCCGGAGGCCTGCTATCGCATCTACGAGTACCCCATGTTCGTCAACACGGACACGGTTTATAGGCTGCCACTCCACCTCGAAAACAACCAAACGGTTATGTTCAACGAGGGCAGGGAGCAAGAGGCGTATGAAGCCGCCATGAACAGGAAAACCATGCTGACCGGCTGGTTCGTCTTGAACGGCCAGGCCGACGAAGCGGGTCAAGTCGCCAATACAATGACATACGACAAGGCCCCGCTCCAGTTCACGTGGAACAAAGATCCGGGCAACTGCCGTTGGCTGTTGAGGCAAAGGAATTTCGATAACATCGCGTCGAGACTGTACGACGTGTCTCCCAGGCACGTCGAACTGTTCCACATGCGAATTTTACTCACGCACGTGCGTGGGGCGACCTCGTTCGCGAGCCTTCGTACTGTCGACGAAGAGGTGTGCCCCACGTTCAAGGAGGCGTGCGTGCGTCGTCACCTTCTCGAGGACGACGACGAGTACGAGAAGGCGATGGAACGGGCAACCGAAATGAGGGGATCCCGTATGGTACGCCAGTTGTTTGCCTACATCCTGTTGAACTGCCTCCTTACGGACCCGGTGGGCATGATGGACAGACACATGCCCAAGATGACGGAAAGCTATCTTCGTTGCGGCATGAGCCAAGACGAGGCCGTCAGGAGGTGTCTCGCGCACATATCCAGCATACTGGTGCGCAACAACTCTAGCAACACAGACCACGGTCTACCCGAACCAGGACTCCCGCCGCCCGACGCCGCAGCCTTTCCCGACCCCGAGGAGCCGGCCAGGAGTTCTACAGGTGGATTCTACCTGTCTCGCGTCGATGCGCGGGCACGACTAGCACAACTCAACGTCCAACAGCGGGCGGTTTACGACGCCGTCATCGAGGACGTTGAGCGTTACGCCGTTGGCGAGCACCACACTCCCAAGATGGTGTACGTCGACGGACCCGGCGGAACGGGAAAAACGTTTATGCTCAACACCTTGATAGGCAACCTACAGCATCAGGGTCTCATAGTGGAGGCGTGCACTTGGACGGGCATCGCCGCCACGCTGCTGTACGGCGGGCAGACGTGCCACGGCCTATTCGGCCTGCCGTTTAATCTCGACAAGGATTCGACTGTCAATATCACCGCCAAGTCGCCAAAGGCGGCGAAACTGATGAACGCTTCCGTGATTGTCATCGACGAGGTGTCGATGGTCAACAAGGAGGCGTTCAGATGCGTCGACAACTTCCTCAGGTTCATGACCAACAGGGAGGACGTCCCCTTCGGGGGAAAGCCAATGCTGTTTGGAGGTGACTTCCGACAGCTTCTACCCGTCGTCTCGTCCAACGAGACTCACAAAACCGTCGAGTCGTGCCTCAAGTTCTCGTACCTGTGGCCGCTCATGCGCAAATTCAAACTCGTCGACAACCTACGCGCCGGCCACGGGCAACAGGAGTGGGCCACGTGGCTGCTGGCCCTGGGCAACGGCACTCTGCCGCAGGCAATGCCTCCGCCCATGCACGACATGGTCGAGCTCGACCCGTCTTGCAAGGTAGTTGGCAACGACATGCCGAGAATTATATTTGGACAAACGCTCGACGAGGACGTCGCCCACAGGGCAATCCTCACGCCCACCAACTACATGGTGGATTGTATCAACGAGCAGATACTCGCCGCGCTGCCCGGCGAAAAGGTGACTTTCTACAGCGCCGACAAACTAATCGAGCAGCACAACAACGGTCCCCGGATCACCCAGGAGGTGCTCAACGAGATGGTTCCGCACAGATTCCCTCCTCACGAATTGAATGTCAAGGTCGGCGCCATTGTCATGTTGCTGTGCAACGTCGACCTGGCCGAGGGACTCACCAACGGCACCCGCATGGAGGTGCTCAACGCCCACCAGAACCTCTTGCATTGCAAGATCGTGACGGACGGGAAATTCGCCGGCAATACAACTTACATGCCGCGCATGAAAATGATCTATGACGACATACGTAAATTTCCATTCAAGATGGAGCGGGTGCAGTTCCCCGTGAAACTCTCGTACGCGATGACCATCAACAAGGCGCAGGGGCAGACCTTCGACAGGATCGGTCTGATCCTCGACCGGCCGTGCTTCTCCCACGGACAGTTGTACGTGGCCGCCAGCCGCGTCTCCCAGATGAACAAGTTCATGGTGAACGTGACAGAGACCGCCCAACAGGGCTCTCTGTCGAAAGACGACCCCACCAGGTTGTATGTCGCCAACGTCGTTTGGCGTGAGGTTCTGCGCGAGTGAATGTTTCAGGTGCTTCGCGAGTTAAGGGTAAAACACCCCTGTACCCCAGCACGTGAAAACATTTCGCTGCGCGATTAAAGGGTTCAGGTGCTGTGTAAGTAAAGGGTTCAACACCCCTTTACGACCAGCACGTGAAAACATTTGGCTGCGCGAGTTTAGGGTTTTACACCCATTTACCCCAGCAATAAAATCAATAGGCAACGTTCTACGTATACTAAAAAATGGGGGCGTTTGACGTGCTTGCCCCCACCCCCCCCCCCCTGGGGTGGTTCCCCAACTTACTCGACACGTAAACGTGAATTACACAAACGCCAACGGTTACACGGACAATGGGGAACCCTCCATCCCAACTTACGTTAACGACGCCCTCCACCACGACATTAGGATTTATTACAATAGACATGCATAAAAATTGTCGTTTACCATTACATGCTGTTGGTTGGTTTCGTGGGACAAGGGAAATTAATGCATTTTACAATGTTCTTATACATATTTGCGTCTGTCGACACATCTCCACCGATCTGTTTCAATCTTTTCTTTGACAAGATATTCGTTTTCAGTTATGGCACGTTGTTACCACACTCTTCTGGTCGTGCACCTCTTTTGATTCATGTACCATGTGTTTTCCAGAGTAAAAAATTATAAACAACACCCTATTGTGATGGTAGAGTATGCCAAACATTGTATTCAGAAAAGCAAGTGATTTTTCACAAACATTGGTCAACATCACTCTTACCAGACAAACATCAAACAATGGTACATGTTGTTTTCAAATGCAAACTACAAATACTTCCTACCGCCTCTACATCACGTTGTGTAACTCTACTGCAAAGGTAATCATAACTAATCTTTTCATTTCAGCCTGTTGCACTTGCCGCTACACGTACATTGTATACCAATTTAATTACATTTACTTTTCTAGGTCCTACAGGTCTGTGATCCAGTCCACCAGACAAGAATGTTTAGAATTTGTTCCGACGTCCTACGCTAGACACACGCTGTAAGATAATCATAAGTCATCCTTTCATTTCAGCCAGTTGCACATGCCGTTAAACGTCCATTGTATACCTATTTAATTAAATATACTTTTCTAGGTCCTACATGTCGGTGATCCAGTACACCAGACAAGAACGTTTAGAATTTGTTCCGACGGCCTACGCTAGACACACGCTATAAGATTCTACCATTTCAAATTACAATCAACGCTTCCGTGTGGACATTCGTCATTTACCATATGTGTGTGTGTGCATTCTTGGGACAAGGTCTACTTCCAGTTTATGTCTTTCCTCGCACGGATCATCAAGTCAATGTCGGCTATTTGGATACATGTTTTACTTTGAATGTGAATGTAGCGTGGCACACCGGTCCAGTGGGCAACGATGTGGCGTACCTGGTCAACAATAATTACCTCATTGTATTCTCTCGTGCACAACACGGTACGGATTGCGGTTAACTTTTGTCGGCATCTCGCACCAATGTGAATGTGCCCAATTCCTTATGCTCATTACCCATTCCCAACGAAACCAACCACGACATACTCATGTATGGGACAAACTATTGCAACAATTTCTTTTCGGGAGGGGGGTGGAATGACACGACACTACTTACAAAGATTGAGATATTAGTACTAGTCTTAAACAATTATGCAAATAATTTTATGGAAAGAAAAAAATACAACAATAGAAGAACATTATTCAAACATTTATACCTTATTTATACATTGAAATCAATTTACTTTACATATACATCAATCTTTGAGGATTTCACTTTTAATTCATTTCAATTAATATTGCTCTTCAAACCACAATGCTATTCATGATACTAACTACTAACAATCACAATACAACAATGATCATAAACATACCGCTATTCAACAATTATTGGTAGCAATTAACATCTACAAACAATGTCTCAATCTAGGCCCTTTGTGACTGATGCTATGCTAGTGACGGTACCTAAAAGGATATTTACACGGCGAACCGAAAGTTCACGGTTGGTCCGTCACTCCCGGACGAGTGTTCGAACCTTCTCAAGCTTTTGGTTTTCTTTGTGAGTAGAGGCCCCGATGTGTTCGGCCATACCGGGTAGCGGTACCTTATAGGACATTCACACGGCGATCCGAAAGTTCACGGTTGGTACGTCACTCCAAGACGAGTTGTCAAACCTTCACAAACTTTTGGTTTTCTGTGCGAGTAGAGGCCCCGTAGTGTTCGGCCTTACCTGATAGTGGAAAATGACGGTACCTAAAAAGGATATTCACACGGCGATCCAAAACATCACGGTTGGTCCTTCACTCCCGGACGAGTTGTCGAACCTTCTAAAGGTTTTGGTTTTCTGTGCGAGTAGAGGCCCCAAAGTGATTTGGCCTTACCGGTTGACGGTACCTAATAGGACATTCTCACGGCGATCCGAAAGTTCACGGTTGGTACGTCACTCCAAGACGAGTTGTCAAACCTCCTCAAACTTTTGGTTTTCTGTGCGAGTAGAGGCCCCGCAGTGATTTGGCCTTACCGGATAGTGGTACCTAACAGGACATTCAAACAGCGATCCAAAAGTTCGCGATTGATACGTCACTCCAAGACGAGTAGTCAAACATTCTCAAACTTTTGGTTTTCTGTGCGAGTAGAGGCCCCAAAGTGATTTGGCCTTACCGGTTGACGGTACCTAATAGGACATTCTCACGGCGATCCGAAAGTTCACGGTTGGTACATCACTCCAAGACGAGTTGTCAAACCTTCAAATTTTGGTTTTCTGTGCGAGTAGAGGCCCCGAAGTGATTTGGCCTTACCACTTAAGTAGTTTAATTATGGCATGACCCGCACCATACGTGACAAATACGACGGAGAGAATTCGCAAATGCCTATACATCTGTAATTTACAAAATACTAGTGACAAATGATGATCACCTTCATAGACCGAGTAATGTAAGTCGCGAGGTTGAATTCTCTCCCATTAACTACACTCAGAGTATGTTGTGTAAAGTAATTGGGTAACGAAAACGAAGGTCACCTTCACGTGCACCGGGTCGTGTTAAAATAATGCATACTCTGAGGTACGCACGGACATACTGAGACGCAACGGGGGCAAGCGAAGCAGATGACATCCGCCATCGTGCCGCTGACAGAGAGAGAGGGACTCGACAATGCGGTATGTATGTCAGTGGTCGTGCTACCCAAACAAACAATACCCTATACTAACAATAAATCTTTCCTGTTGCAGTCACCCGCTGTATGAGCGACAACCAGTTCCGTGTACATCTCCATGTGAATCAACTTCACGTCACAACATCTACACACGTCGGCGCCGGTATGACACGTTCGTCGTGACATCAGTCACGATCCTCCACGAGCTCACTCGTTCATCTGCATCGTGTGAATAACATTCGATTCTGCACACAAGATATTCGTCTGACCGATTCAAGACGACGCAATTACATCAACAAACGTGACTAGAAAATTTACAAGTATAACCTTATGTAACAAATGTATACATTGTTACCTATATGTTGGCGACACATCCATTATTCGGATCGATATCCACAAAAACATTAATGTCGTCACCTAGAACGACACAAACATTTAAAAACTTAGAGAAATGCACGGTATTGAAGGGTACACTCGATGGCAAGAGCTGAATCGAGTAGGTTCTCCATAAGAGTGTGTCTTCAACTCTGTGTAAAACTACAATGTGGTATTTAATAATAACCGATGGACATCAGTCGTTACATTAGTCACGTTCCTCCACGAGCTCCCTCGTTCTCCTACATCGTGTGAAAAACATTCAATTCTGCACACAAGACAATCGTCTGATCGTTTCAATACGACGCAATAACATCATCAAACAAGACATGAAATTTTTTTAGGAAAACACAATATAAGACATGTATTCATTGTTACCTATATGTTGTCGACACGTCCATTCTTTCGAATCAAGAAGCAATTTAAGATTAATGTCGTCACCTAGGATGGCACAAACACAAACAAACGTAGGGAATTGTACAGCTTTGAAGGGTACACTCGATGACTAGAGCTGAATCGAGTAGGTTCTCCATACGAGTGTGTCTTCAACTCTGTGTACATCCACTATGCGGTATTTAATAATAATTAATGGACGTGTCTACATTGTTTT
This sequence comes from Isoperla grammatica, assembly GCA_945910005.1. Lineage (NCBI taxonomy): Eukaryota > Metazoa > Arthropoda > Insecta > Plecoptera > Perlodidae > Isoperla > Isoperla grammatica. The sequence goes on from OX246743.1 coordinate 18,744,567, forward strand.
GTAAACAACTTCAAATTGTGAACAAATAATATATATACAAAAATGTATACAAATGCATTATGTGAATAACATTCAATTCAGCACACAAGACATTCGTCCGACCATTTCAAGACGACGCAATAACATCAACAAACTAGAAAATAAAATTAACATGTAAAACAAATTGAAACAAATGTTTTCATTGTTATGTATAATATGTTGTCGGCACGTCCATTCTTTCAGATCGAGAACCACTTTAATATTTATGTCGACACCTAGGGCGGCACAAACACGTACAAACGTAGGGAATTGCACGGCAATGAAGGGTACACTCGATGGCTAGAGCTGAATCGAGTAGGTTCTCCATACGAGTGTGTCTTCAACTCTGTGTACATCCACTATGCGGTATTTTAAAATTAACCTATGGACGTGTCCAGAACATTTTGCCAACTATTTAAAATTGTGATCAATAAATGTATAGACAAAGATACATACAACACAAGAATTATTATTGTAATTCCCACTTAGATTGCATGTAATTTTAAAAAACTTCATTCTAATAATAAATCACAAATGAATACAATTTACCACGTCATCATTGTACATTACTGCCGATGATCTACATTTTCCGATATCACGACTTGATTGCAAAGTGATTACAAACATTAACAATGCTAATGATGTAAATTAAAAAAAAAAAAAAATGTTGTAGTATAGTATATAAAGTTCAAGAGTCAAGTGTGAATGGGCAAGCGGCCGGCAACCAGAGAGAAGCGCGCTGTACGGAACGCTTCTCGCTGTACTTAGAAAATTTTTACTTCACTTTGAAAATTTTTCTACATGAAAATAATTTTTTACCAAAATTTAATTTTTTCATTTTTTGAACTTTTAACAATTTTTAGAAAAAGTGGGGTACTTGAAAATTTTTAACAAACACTTAAGACATTTTACAACATGAATTTTTTTTTACTTTTTTCAGCATCACACAATTTTCAAATATCTTTCTTTACACAAGTATCTTCAACAGTTTTGCATGACATGCACATAGAAAAACTCGAAAATTTTTCTATCACAAAAAATTTACGACACTAATTTTTTTTTTTTTCTTTTTTCCAACCGACGAGTTTTCCAAAAAGTGACTAAAAAAAAAAAAAAAAAAAAAAAAAAAAGTGACAATTTCCAAAAAAGTCGAGTTTTCCAAGAAGTGACCTGCCCAAACAGTGACGCCAGCGGCGGCTCAAGGCCGCTTTAGCGGTCTTGTCTATAGTCAATCTTTCGGTAGTCCCCGCCCTCGAGCTCGGGCCGCCTCGTCGTGACGCCACAAACCCTCGGCATGCCCTCGAAAGTGACTTTTTTCCCCGACCTATCGCTACAGTCTTCATCGTCGTGCTTTTCTCTACACGTGGGTATTTTTTTTGACTTTCTACCCCCTCAACTTTTCCACCCCCGACGTGTTTAATGTCGCCAAGTGTGCGTATTTGGGTCTGTTGTATTGCGGAAAAAATTGTAAAAAATAGTAATGATTTTTTTGGGACAGTTTTGACTCTTTAAGGGTGATTAGAATTGAATGGAGCATCTTTTTGTCATGAACTTTTTTCGGAAAAAGTGCCCCGATTAAAAGTTATTCGAACCCAAACTCGAAACATTTTCGAGTCTGGATTTGACGATTTTGGTACGTTTTTAACGCGTCACATTCAAACAGCTCTGCCCGTCGAACCAAACGAGATATAACATTCGGGTTTGTTTTGTTACCAGCGCTTACCATCTGGGTAACTACTTTTTGGAAATTTTTTGGATTTGTCCCGGAACTTTCGTCAATCAAATTGTGAACATTTGGTACCGTCGGCCGATAAATTCGGTTAGTAACACTTTTCTCCCACATTTGTTTTTTGCGAAAATAATTGACTTTTTCATTTTAAAGAACTTTCAAAAACGAGAATTATTAGGGGTCACTTTTTTGAATTTCGTCCCTGTTCCTTAGTTATGGGCACTTTTCGATTTTCACTACACGGTTTCAGTCGTGATTTTTTTCCGTCAAGTTGGTACTTTCGAAATGGGTTTTTTTTCTTTAGGCCGATGCTGAATACTTGCCCGTACAGGGGCATGAAAAAACATTTTCCAAAAACCACCCCTAAACCGAATGACAGACGTTCGCGCAAGGCACTTTTCACGGCGATCTAAAAACACGCATACAAAAGTTTTTGTTTTGTATATTAAAGGTGATTTAAATATGCTATACAACAAAACTTTGTATTTAGTATCAATAAATGGACAATTATCTATTAGAAATTGTTAACATCAAAAATTAGACTTTACGGGTGTCCGAGTTACGGTGCTTTAACGGATTTCATGCGTGCCGTGTTTTTGCCGGAATTTGTCTATGAGAATTTTTCAATGTCTAAAAAAACCATGTTGGAATTTTTTTATATTTTTTTTGACCAAAATGGTGGGGTCTCATGGCTATTGACGACATATTGAACGTACCCGGACGTACCCGGCACGTACAGTCTCAGATATTTTTTGGCAGTAACAGCTAATTGTGTAATTTTGATTTCTTAAATTTCAGCTTTTAACGTCCCCCAAATGTACCGTTTTGAAATTGGACAATCTATTTTGGTATCATCTGAAAGAGCGTTTCAATACCTTTTTAAGCATGTGCATTGTTTTGACTACACGTTTTTCGGGCCGTACCGGGAAGCTTTTGAACGTGCTAAAATTTTAATTTTTGGTTTTTGACCGCCCAAAGTACGAATTTGTTATGACTTTTTTCTGAATTTTTTGTCGGAATAACTTTTTTACATTCTTAATGAAATACGTTTAGTTTTTATTTTATCAAAAAAGCTCAAAACACTACGACGGTGGGGTGCCGTATACATTGATGTAATCTGAAGATGATCAATTTCGACACGCACATTTGGCCTAAATGGCTTATTGTAGGAGACCTGTATGACGTACAGACTTTGTGTTAACTTTTTATTAAAACGGGATTCAATATTAAATATACGAGATCTTTAAATCACCAAAAAATTTTAACCCGATCTTTTTATAGGCGCCCGTGTTACAGGATGCTTAACGAATAAAATGCCCAATGTTGTAGCATAGCATATAGAGTTCAAGTGTCCAGTGCCTTATGGGTCCGCGATTCGAATCCCACATTTTCTAAGTCTTTAAAAATTTTCAACATGAAAATAATTTTTTACGAAAATTTAAATTTTTTAATCTTTTCAACTTTTTTCAAGTTTTATAAAATATGGGGTACTTGAAAATTTTTCAAACACTTACAAATTTTTCAACATGATTTTTTTTTTTCTTTTTTCAGAATCACACAACTTTCAAGTTTCTTTCTTAATATAAGTATCTACGACCAATAAACATGACATGTATATAGAAAAAACTCGAAAATTTTTCAATCATTTTAAAAATTTTCTACAGAAAAATAATTTTGAACCAAAATTTAAATTTTTCATTTTTCCAAGTTTTTACAAGTTTTCAAAAAATTGGGGTACTTGAAAATTTTTCAAACACTTAGAAATTTTTCAACATGAATTTTTTTTTTCTTTTTTCAGAATCACACAATTTTCAAGTTTCTTTCTTAACATAAGTATTTATGACCAATTACCATGACATGTACATAGAAAAACTCGAAAATTTTTCTATCACATTAAAAATTTTTCGACATGAATTTTTTTTTGTTCAAATTTTTTTTTTCTTTTTTCCAACCGACAAGTTTTCCAAAAAGTGACTAAAAAAAAAAAAAAAAAAAAAAAAAAAAAAAAAAGTGACAACTACCCAAAAAAGTCGAGTTTTCCATAAAGTGACTCATCCCAACAGTGACGCCAGCGGCGGCTCAAGGCCGCTTTAGCGGTCTTGTCTATATACCATCTTTCGGTGGTCCCCGCCCTCGAGCAAAGCGCGGCTTTTCGGTTTTCCCCAGACCATCGGGGGCCCCACAAAAGTGAATTTTTCCCCGAACTGTCGCTACAGTTTTCATCGTCGTGCTTTTCTCTACACGTGGGTATTTTTTTTGACTTTCTACCGCCTCAACTTTTCCACCACCGACGTGTTTAATGTCGAAAAGTGTGCGTATTTGGCTATGTCCAAGTGCGGTAAAAATTGTAAAAAATAAGAATGTTTTTTTGGGAATTTTTTTGACTCTTTATGTATAATAAGAATTGATTGGGACATCTTTTTGTCATGAAACTTTTTCGTGAAAAGTGTCCCGATAAAAAGTTATTTGCATCCAAAAACGAAAAATTTTCGAATTTTTGATTTGACGATTTTGGTACCTTTTTAACGCGTCACATTCAAACGGCCCTGCCTGTCGAACCAAACGAGATATGACATTCGGGTTTGTTTTGTTACCGACGTTTACTCTTTGGGTAACTGGGTTTTGAAATTTTTTGGATTTGTCCCGGAACTTTCGTCAATCAAATTGTGAACATTTTGTAATGTGTGCCGATAAAATCGTTGTGTACAGATTTTCTTCCGTATTTTTTGTTTTCGATTAAAATTGACTTTTTCATTTTAAAGGTCCTACGGATTTGTCCGGACGCATCGGTCAAATTTTTGAATTTCGTCCCTGTTGCTTAGTTATGGGCACTTTTCGATTTTCACTACACGGTTTCAGTCGTGATTTTTTTTCGTCATGTTGGTACTTTCGAAATGGGTTTTTTTTCTTTAGGCCGATGCTCAAAGCTTGCCCGTACAGGGGGATGAAGAAACATTTTCGAAAAGTCACCCCCTTACCGAATGACAGACGTTCGCGCAACGCACTTTTCACGGCGATCTAAAAACACGCATACAAAAGTTTTTGTTTTGTATATTTAAAGTGTTTAAAAATGTCATACAACAAAACTTTGTATTTAGTATCAATAACTGGACATTTGTCTATCTTTAAATGATAACCTCAAAAATTAGACTTTACGGGTGTCCGAGTTACAAAGCTTTAACGGATTTCATGCGTGCCGTGTTTTTGCCGGAATTTGTCTATGAGAATTTTTCAATGTCGTAAAAAAGCATGTTGGAATTTTTTTTTATTTTTTTTGACCAAAATGGTGTAGCTTTTGGGCTATTGACGTCATATTAAACGCACCCGGACGTACCCGGCACGTACCGTCTACGATATTTTCTGGCAGATACTTTTAGAAGTGTAATTTTGATTTTTTAATTTTCGCCTTAGAACGTGTCCCAAATGTCCCGTTTTGAAATTGGACAATCTATTTTGGTATCATCTGAAAGTGCGTTTAAATACCTTTCTGTACATGTTCATTGTGTTGACGTCACACCTACCGGGACGTACCGGTAAGCTTTTGAACGTGCGAGAATGCTACTTTTTTGATTTCGATTGCCTTTGAAATCTGGATTTTACGACCTTAGTACGTTATTAACGTGTCACATTCGAACGGCCCTGCCCGTCGAACCAAACGAGATATAACATTAATTTTTGTTTCGTTACCATCGGTTACCATTTGGGTAACTACAATTTTGAATTTTTTTCGAATCGTCCCGGAACTTTCGGCACACTTATCGTATACATTTGGTCGCGTGCGTTTTAAAAAGAAGCGGTACCAATTTTCTCCCACATTTTTTGTTTGAAAACTTTCTCAACTTTTTTATTTTAAAGGATTACCATAATTCTAGAATATATACTCGTGAAATATTGAATTTCGTCCCGGATGCTTAGTTATGGGCACTTTTCTATTTTCACTACACGGTTTCAGTTTTGATTTTTTTGCGTCAAGTTGGTACTTTCGAAATGGGTTTTTTTTCTTTAAGCAGATGCTGAATACTTGCCCGTTTAGGGGGATGAAAAAACATTTTCGAAAAGTCACCCCTAATCCGAATGACAGACGTTCGCGCAAGGCACTTTTTACGGCGATCTAAAAACACGCGTACAAAAGCTTTTGTTTTGTATATTAAAGGTGTTTTAAATATGCCATACAACAAAAATTTGTATTTAGTATCAATAAATGGACAATTATCTATAAGAAATTGTTAACATCAAAAATTAGACTTTACGGGTGTCCAAGTTACGGTGCTTTAACTGATTTCATGCGTGCCGTGTTTTTGCCGGAATTTGTCTATGAGAATTTTTCAATGTCATAAAAAAGCATGTTGAAATTTTTTTTTATTTTTTTTTGTCACAAGTTTGAACTCACGTGGCTATTGACGACATATTGAACGTACCCGGACGTACCCTGTCACGTTATTTTACATACATGTCTGAGCGACTCTGACTAATTGTGTAATTTTGATTTTTTAATTTTCGTTTTTGAACGTCCCCCAAATGTCCCGTTTAGAAGTTGGGCAATCCATTTTGGTATTATCTGAAAGTGCGTTTCAATACCTTTCTGTACATGTTCGCTTCATTGACGACACATTTACTGGGACGTACCGGGAAGCGTTTGAACGTACGGAAATGTAAATAGTTGAACTCGAAAATTTTTCTAACACTTACCTAACCTAACCTAACCTTACCTAACCTAACCTAACCTAACCTAACCTAACCTAACCTAACCTAACCTAACCCAACCTAACCTAACCCAACACTTTAAAAATTTTCAACATGAAATTAATTTTTTACCAAAATTTTAATTTTTTAATTTTTTCAACTTTTTTCAAGTATTCACAAAAATGGGGTACTTGAAAATTTTTCTAACACTTAGAAATTTTTAAACATGAACTTTTTTTTTTCTTTTTACAGCATCACACAATTTTCAAGTTTCTTTCTTGACACAAGTATCTACGACAGTTTAACATGAAATGAACATAGAAAAACTCGAAAAATATTCAATCACTTTAAAAATTTTCGACATGAAAATAATTTTTTACCAAAATTTTAATTTTTCCATTTTTTCAACTTTTTTCAAGTTTTCCAAAAAGTGGCTTACTTGAAAATTTTTCAAACACTTACAAATTTTTCAACATGTTTTTTTTTTCTTTTCTCAGACTCACACAATTTTTTTTAAGTTTCTTTCTTTACATAAGTTTCTACGACAGTTTGACATGACATGTACATAGGAAAACTCTACATTTTTTTTTCATCACTTTAAAAATTTTCAACATGCTTTTTTTTTTTCTTTTTTTTTCTTTTTTCCAACTTACAAGTTTTCAAAAAGTGACAAAAAAAAAAAAAAAAAAGCGACAATTACCCAAAATGCCGAGTTTTCAAATAAGTGAAAACTGGGTTACTTGAAAATTTGTCAAACACTTAGAAATTTTTCAACATTAATTTTTTTTTTACTTTTTTCAGAATCTCACAACTTTCTAGTTTCTTTCTTTACATAAGTATCTACGACAGTTTTACATAAAATGTACATGGAAAAACTCGAAAATTTTTCAATCACTTTAAAAATTTTCAACATGAATTTTTTTTTTTCAATTTTTTTTTTTTCTTTTTTCCAAAAGACAAGTTTTCCAAAAAGTGACTAAAAAAAAAATAAAAAAAAAAAAAAAAAAAAAAAGTGACTCATCCCAAAAAAGTTGAGTTTTCCAACAAGTGACTTTTCCCAACAGTGACGCCAGCGGCGGCTCAAGGCCGCTTTAGCGGTCTTGTCTATAGTCAATCTTTCGGTAGTCCCCGCCCTCGAGCTCGGGCCGCCTCGTCGTGACGCCACAAACCCTCGGCATGCCCTCGAAAGTGACTTTTTTCCCCGACCTATCGCTACAGTCTTCATCGTCGTGCTTTTCTCTACACGTGGGTATTTTTTTTGACTTTCTACCCCCTCAACTTTTCCACCCCCGACGTGTTTAATGTCGCCAAGTGTGCGTATTTGGGTCTGTTGTATTGCGGAAAAAATTGTAAAAAATAGTAATGATTTTTTTGGGACAGTTTTGACTCTTTAAGGGTGATTAGAATTGAATGGAGCATCTTTTTGTCATGAACTTTTTTCGGAAAAAGTGCCCCGATTAAAAGTTATTCGAACCCAAACTCGAAAAATTTTCGAGTCTGGATTTGACGATTTTGGTACGTTTTTAACGCGTCACATTCAAACAGCTCTGCCCGTCGAACCAAACGAGATATAACATTCGGGTTTGTTTTGTTACCAGCGCTTACCATCTGGGTAACTACTTTTTGGAAATTTTTTGGATTTGTCCCGGAACTTTCGTCAATCAAATTGTGAACATTTGGTACCGTCGGCCGAAAAAATCGGTTAGTAACACTTTTCTCCCACATTTGTTTTTTGCGAAAATAATTGACTTTTTCATTTTAAAGAACTTTCAAAAACGAGAATTATTAGGGGTCACTTTTTTGAATTTCGTCCCTGTTCCTTAGTTATGGGCACTTTTCCATTTTCACGACACGGTTTCAGTTTTTATTTTTTTGCGTCAAGTTGGTACTTTTGAAATGGGTTTTTTTTCTTTAGGCCGATGCTGAATACTTGCCCGTACAGGGGGATGAAAAAACATTTTCGAAAAGTCACCCCTAAACCGAATGACTGACGTTCGCGCAACGCACTTTTCACGGCGATCTAAAAACACGCATACAAAAGTTTTTGTTTTGTATATTAAAGGTGTTTTAAATATGCCATACAACAAACATTAGTGTTTAGTGTTAATAACTGGACAATTTTCTATAAGAAAATGTTAACATCAAAAATTAGACTTTACGGGTGTCCGAGTTACGGTGCTTTAACGGATTTCATCCGTGCCGTGTTTTTGCGTGAATTTGTCTATGAGAATTTTTCAATGTCGTAAAAAAGCATGTTGGAATTTTTTTTTATTTTTTTTGACCAAAATGGTGGGGTCTCATGACTATTGACGACATATTGAACGTACCCGGACGTACCCGACACGTACCGTCTCAGATATTTTTTGGCAGTAACAGCTAATTGTGTAATTTTGTTTTTTTAATTTTCGTCTTGGAACGTCCCCCAAATCTACCGTTTTGAATTTGGACAATCCATTTTGGTATCATTTGAAAGTGCGTTTCATTTCCTTTCTTTACATGTGCATTTTTTTGACGACACGTTTTCCGGGCCGTACCGGGAATTTTTTGAACGTGCTAAAATTCAACTTTTTGGTTTTTGACCCCCCCAAGTACGAATTTGTTTTGAAGTTTTTCGGAATTTTTTGTCAGAATAACTTTTTTGCATTCTTAATGAAATATGTTTACTTTTTAATTTTTCAAAAAAGCTCAAAACACGACGACGGGGGGGTTCCGTACCCATTGATGTAATCTAAAGATAATCAATTTCCACACGCACATTTGGCCTTAATGGCTTATTGTAGGCGACCTGTATAACTTACAGACTTTGTGTTAACTTTTTTAAAAAGCGTGATTCAATATTAAATATACGAGATCTTTAAATAACCGAAAAAGTTCAACCCGGACTTTTTATAGGCGCCCGTGTGTGCATACAGATTCAAGTGTCCAGTGCCATATGGGTCCTCGATTCGAATCCCACATTTTCTAACACTTTAAAAATTTTCAACATGAAAATAATTTTTTACAAAAATTTTAATTTTTTAATTTTTTCAAGTTTTTTCAAGTTTTCAAAAAAATTGGGTACTTTAAAATTTTTCAAACACTTCAAATTTTGAGACATGAATTTTTTTTTTTTTTTTTAGATCACACCATTATCAAGTTTCTTTCTTTACATTAGTATCTACGACAGTTTTACATGAAATGTACACAGAAGCACTCGAAAATTTTTCTAACACTTTAAAAATTTTCAACATTAAAATAATTTTTTACCAAAATTTTAATTTTTTCATTTTTTCAACTTTTTTCAAGTTTTCAAAAAAATAGGGTACTTGAAATTTTTTAAACACTTAGAAATTTTTCAACATGAAATTTTTTTCTTTTTTCAGAATTACACAATTTTCAAGTTTCTTTCTTTACACAAGTTTAGTATCTACGACAGTTTAACATGAAATATACATAGAAAAATTCGAAAAATTTTCTATCACTTTTAAATTTTTCAATATAATTTTTTTTTTTCAATAACTTTCAAGTTTCTTTCTTAACTCAAGTATCCACAACAGTTTTCGATGACATCTTCATAGAAGAACGCGAAAATTTTTCAAACACTTTTGAAATTTTCAACATGAAAATAATTTTTTTCAAAAATTTAAATTTTTACAATTTTTCAAATTTTTTCAAGTTTACAAAAAAGTGGGGTACTTGAAAATTTTTGCGAACACTTAGAAAATTTTCAACATGAATTTTTTTTTTATTTTTTCAAAAACTTTTCAACATGAATTTTTTTTTCAAATTTTTTTTTTCCAACCGACAACTTTTCCAACAAGTGACTAAAAAAAAAAAAAAAAAAAAAAAAAAACAAGTGACTCATCCCAAAAAAGTCGAGTTTTCCATAAAGTGACTCATCCCAACAGTGACGCCAGCGGCGGCTCAAGGCCGCTTTAGCGGTCTTGTCTATATTCCATCTTTTCGGTGGTCCCCGAACCTCGAGCTGGCGCGGCTTTTACGTTTTCCCCGCACCTCGGCATGCCCTCGAAAGTGAGTTTTTTCCCACATCTGTCGCTACAGTATTCACCGTCGTGCTTTTCTCTACACGTGGGTATTTTTTTCGAGTACGTCCGTGTACGTCTTTACGTGTTTCAGACGTGTTTAATGTCGCCAAGTGTGCGTATTTGGCTGTGTTCAAGTGCGGAAAAAATTGTAAAAAATAGTAATGATTTTTTTGGGACAGTTTTGACTCTTTAAGGGTGATTACAATTGAATGGAGCATCTTTTTGTCATGAAACTTTTTCGGAAAAAGTGCCCCGATAAAAAGTTATTTGCACCCAAAAACGAACAATTTTCGAATTCTGGATGTGACGATTTTGGTACGTTTTTAACGTGTCACATTCAAACGACTCTGCCCGTCGAACCAAACGAGATATAACGTTCGTTTTTGTTTTGTTACCGACGCTTACCATCTGGGTAACTACATTTTGGAAATTTTTTGGATTTGTCCCGGAACTTTCGTCAATCAAATTGTGAACATTTGGTAATGTGCGTTTTTAAAAAGGAGCGGGGCAGATTTTCTTCCGCATTTTTGATTTGCGAACTTTCTCGACTTTTTCATTTTAAAGGTCTAACACTAAACTAGTATAACAGGGGTCACTTTTTTTAATTTTGTCCCTGTTCCTTAGTTATGGGCACTTTTTCATTTTTTCGACACGGCTTTAGTTTTGATTTTTTTGCGTCAAGTTGGTACTTTTGAAATGGGTTTTTTTTCTTTAGTCCGATGCTGAACCCTTGCCCGTACAGGGGGATGAAAAAACATTTTCAAAAAATCACCCCTAAACCGAATGACAGACGTTCGCGCAAGGCACTTTTCACGGCGATCTAAAAACACGCATACAAAAGTTTTTGTTTTGTATATTAAAGGTGTTTTAAATATGCCATAGAACCAAATTTTGTGTTTAGTGTCAATAACTGGACATTTGTCTATATAAAAATGTTAACATCAAAAATTAGACTTTACGGGTGTCCGAGTTACGGTGCTTTAACGGATTTCATGCGTGCCGTGTTTTTGCCGGAATTTGTCTATGAGAATGTTTCAATGTCGTAAAAAAGCATGTTGGAATTTTTTTTTATTTTTTTTGACCAAAATGGTGGAGCTTTTGGGCTATTGACGTCATATTTAACGCACCCGGACGTACCCGGCACGTACCGTTTACGATATTTTCTGGCAGATACTTTTAGAAGTGTAATTTTGATTTTTTAATTTTCGTCTTAGAACGTGTCCCAAATGTCCAGTTTTGAAATTGGACAATCCATTTTGGTATCATCTGAAAGAGCGTTTCAATACCTTTCTTTACATGTGCATGTTTTTTACGACACTTTTTCCGGGCCGTACCGGGAAGCTTTTGAACGTGCTAAAATTTTAATTTTTGGTTTTTGACCGCCCAAAGTACGAATTTGTTATGACATTATTCTGAATTTTTTGTCGGAATAACTTTTTTACTTTCTTAATGAAATATGTTTAGTTTTTATTTTATCAAAAAAACTCAAAACACTACGACAGTGGGGTGCCGTATACATTGATGTAATCTGAAGATGATCAATTTCGACACGCACATTTGGCCTAAATGGCTTATTGTAGGAGACCTGTATGACTTACAGACTTTGTGTTAACTTTTTATTAAAACGGGATTCAATATTAAATATACGAGATCTTTAAATCACCAAAAAATTCCAACCCAGACTTTTTATAGGCGCCCGTGTGAAAAGATGTACACGTTAATGCATATTGATGGATTGAGCGATAATGGACCCTCACCTTTGTCTTTGATGGCTAATTTTGGGCGACCAGTATGACTTACAGACTTCGTGTTAACTTTTTTAGAATGCGTGATTCAATTTTAAATATTCGAGATCTTTAATTCAGCTAAAAAGCTCAACCCGGAATTTTTAAACGCGCCCGTGTGAAAACATGTAAAATTTTATTTTTGAACGTCCCCAAATGTCCCGTTTTGAAATTGGATCACCCATTTTGGTATGATCTGAAAGAGTGTTTTAATACCTTTCAGAACATGTGCATAAGATTGATCACATGTTTACCGGGACGTACTGAGAAGCTTTTAAACGTGCTGTAATTCAACTTTTGTGTTGTTGACCGCCCAAAGTACCAATTTTTTATGACTTTTTTCGGAATTTTCAAATGGAATTACTTTTTCACATTCTTCATTAAATATGTTAAGTTTTTATTTTAACGAAAAAATTCAAAACCAGACGACGCGGGGGTTCCGTGTACATCGATGTAATTTAAAGATAATCATTTTCGACACTCTTCTTTGTCTTTGATGGCTTATTGTGGGCGCTAGGTATGACTTAGAGACTTCGTGTTTATATTTTTATAGAGCGTGATTCATTTTTAAATATTCAAGCCCTCTAATTTACCGGAAAAGTTCAACCCGGACCTTTTATACGCGCCCGTGTGAAAACATGTACACGTTCATGCATATTCATAAATTGAGCGGTGATGGTCAATCACGTAATATCGATTATGAACAATTATTATTCAAGTCGATAATCACAAACAGTAATCGATACTGGTATTCATTTCTATTTTTCCCAACTAGGCCTAATTTAAATACGCCGGCGTTAGACTATTGACATCCACATAATTATAATTACAATATTGATTTCATTTAAGGTGTTCCACATTAATACAAATAAACACGCTAAACAATTACTCGCCAACTGTGAAAGGATAAGCCAAACAACAACAACAACAACAACAACAACAACAACAACAACAACAACAACAACAACAACAACAATCGATCAATCGATTAGTTTCAAGTCGATGTTTGCGATCAACAATGGATTCGTGTTTCGAAAAAACAGGCGCAAGCTTTTGCTGAGCCTAGAAGAACGTTTGAAGAATTTCACAAAAGAATACATTGATTTGAACGAGTAAAAAGAAGGTTCTGAAGACAGAATATGAAGGTAATTACTCTACATTATGTACAGAGTATTTTAGTACTATTTTTATTGTTTTCCATTACGTATTAGTGACGCAAATTGTAATTACATGTACGACGATGTGGCCTAGGCTAAACACAAGTTTTGCCTAGGGCTACGCCGAGTCACATCTCTGAGCTAGAGCCTAATACCAATTAGATGTACATCAGAAACGTGTATACTGTATTGGAAGTTACATTACGAATGTATACGAATATGAGCGTCTTATTTCAAGTCCACACCAGGTGCTAATTTTTAATTTTCACTACAGCCGAGGTGTAGGCTTAGGGCGCTATATAGGCCTAGGCCTAGGGTGATAACTACACCATTCTATCATGACGGATTGCCAACTGTGTTGTTTAGGCCTACTGTTTACTGACAATACAATGCAATGTTTAGGATTTGACGGGAAACAAGAAGCGGCAGAAGAGCCGGCAGGATGCGGCTCGAAGACGAGCGAAACGCGATGCAGCCCGAGCGGTGTCCGAGCAAGCAGTTGAAGCAGTCATGGGGTTGCAACCACCACTAGGACCGAATGGTACGTTGGAATACACACATGTCACAGTACACGTCTACTGCACCCCCCCTTTCCCCCCTCATTACCCCCCCCCCCCCCTCCCCCCTGAGACATCATCACCATGCAATAATGCTTTCCTCAACCATTTAGCCAATTGCGATACAAATTTGATGAGTTATTGTATGCACGCCCCCCAAGGTTGCTGAATGATACCCTCCCCCCCCCCCCAATCACAACCCCAATTCATTCATGCATTACTACACCATCAATCCAATTTCTATGGAACTATGGTGAGTGGTTGTGCACACGCCCGCGATGGTTTCTGAAAGACATTAACCCCCTCCCCCTCTCAACCCTCCCTCTTCCCCCCTCCCCCTCTCAACCCTCCCTCTTCCCCCCTCCTCATTGAAACATCAACATGCAATTATGCTTTCCTCAACCATTTCGCCAATTGCAATACAAATTAAATGAGTAATTATATGCACGCCCCCTAAGGTTGCTGAATGATAACCCTCCCTCCTCCCCCCCCCCCCCCCCCAAATCACAACCCCAATTCATTCATGCATTACTACACAATCAATCCAATTTCTATGGAACTGTGGTGACTGGTTGTGCACACGCCCGTGATGGTTTTTGAAAGACATTAACCCCCTCCCCCTCTCAACCCTCCCTCTTCACCCCTACCCAATGAAACATCAACATCCAATTATGCTTTCCTCAACCATTTTGCCAATTGCAATACAAATTTGATGAGATATTGTATGTACGCACCCTAAGGTTGCTAAATGATAACCCTCCCCCCCCCCCCCCCCCCAAATAACAACACTAATTCATTCATGCATTACTACACCATCAATCCAATTTCTATGGAACTTTGGTGAGTGGTTGTGCACACGCCCGCGATGGTTTCTGAAAGACATTAACCCCCTCCCCCTCTCAACCCTCCCTCTTCACCCCTACCCAATGAAACATCAACATCCAATTATGCTTTCCTCAACCATTTCGCCAATTGCAATACAAATTTGATGAGATATTGTATGTACGCACCCTAAGGTTGCTGAATGATAACCCTCCCCCCCCCCCCCCCCCCAAATAACAACACTAATTCATTCATGCATTACTACACCATCAATCCAATTTCTATGGAACTTTGGTGAGTGGTTGTGCACACGCCCGCGATGGTTTCTGAAAGACATTAACCCCCTCCCCCTCTCAACCCGCCCTCTTCCCCCCTCCCCAATGAAACATCAACATGCAATTATGCTTTCCTCAACCATTTCGCCAATTGTAATACAAATTTGATGAGTAATTGTATGCACGCCCCCTAAGGTTGCTAAATGATAACCCTCCCTCCTCCCCCCCCCCCCCCCCCAAATCACAACACCAATTCATTCATGCATTACTACACAATCAATCCAATTTCTATGGAACTGTGGTGACTGGTTGTGCACACGCCCGTGATGGTTTTTGAAAGACATTAACCCCCTCCCCCTCTCAACCCTCCCTCTTCACCCCTATCCAATGAAACATCAACATCGAATTATGCTTTCCTCAACCATTTAGCCAATTGCAATACAAATTTGATGAGTAATTGTATGCACGCACCCTAAGGTTGCTGAATGATAACCCTCCCTCCTCCCCCCCCCCCCCAAATCACAACCCCAATTCACTCATGCATTACTACACAATCAATCCAATTTCTATGGAACTGTGGTGATTGGTTGTGCACACGCCCGTGATGGTTTTTGAAAGACATTAACCCCCTCCCCCTCTCAACCCTCCCTCTTCACCCCTACCCAATGAAACATCAACATCCAATTATGCTTTCCTCAACCATTTAGCCAATTGCAATACAAATTTGATGAGTAATTGTATGCACGCCCCCTAAGGTTGCTGAATGATAACCCTCCCTCCTCCCCCCCCCCCCCCCAAATCACAACCCCAATTCATTCATGCATTACTACACAATCAATCCAATTTCTATGGAACTATGGTGACTGGTTGTGCACACGCCCGTGATGGTTTTTGAAAGACATTAACCCCCTCCCCCTCTCAACCCTCCCTCTTCACCCCTACCCAATGAAACATCAACATCCAATTATGCTTTCCTCAACCATTTAGCCAATTGCAATACAAATTTGATGAGTAATTGTATGCACGCCCCCTAAGGTTGCTGAATGATAACCCTCCCCCCCCCCCCCCCCAAATCACAACACTAATTCATTCATGCATTACTACACCATTAATCCGATTTCTATGGAATTTTGGTGAGTGGTTGTGCACACGCCCGTGATGGTTTCTGAAAGACATTTACCCCCTCCCCCTCTCAACCCTCCATCTTCCCCCCTCCCAAATGAAACATCAACATGCAATTTGATAACCCTCCCCCCCCCCCCCCCAAATAACAACACTAATTCATTCATGCATTACTACACCATCAATCCAATTTCTATGGAACTTTGGTGAGTGGTTGTGCACACGCCCGCGATGGTTTCTGAAAGACATTAACCCCCTCCCCCTCTCAACCCTCCCTCTTCACCCCTACCCAATGAAACATCAACATCCAATTATGCTTTCCTCAACCATTTCGTCAATTGCAATACAAATTCGATGAGATATTGTATGTACGCACCCTAAGGTTGCTAAATGATAACCCTCCCCCCCCCCCCCCCCAAAATAACAACACTAATTCATTCATGCATTACTACACCATCAATCCAATTTCTATGGAACTTTGGTGAGTGGTTGTGCACACGCCCGCGATGGTTTCTGAAAGACATTAACCCCCTCCCCCTCTCAACCCTCCCTCTTCACCCCTACCCAATGAAACATCAATATGAAATTTTGTTTTCCTCTATCATTTAGCCAATTGCAATACAAATTTAAAAAGTTATTGTATGCACGCCCCCTATGTTTCCCCCCCCCACCCCCCGCACACTCCCCTAACCAGCATCCCTCATTCCTGTATGCATTACTACACCATTCGTCTAATTGCGATGAAACTTTGGTGAGTTGTTGTGCACACGCCCGCGATGGTTTCTGAATGACAAGAATGTAATGTAATAATGCTGCATTCATGTATGATTTTATATTTATTACAAAGAAAATGTATTTCATTTTCGTCTTCAATTTAACTACATTTTTCTTTTTTTTACTAACTTACTTTTCCGTTTACATTTCAATGATGCTTCCTATAACGATTGTATTTACTGATTTTGATTTACTGATTTTGTGATTTTCCCATAACGATTGTATTTACTTTCACGTTCAATTGTCAACACTTACAGTTTACAATAATGGGTGCTTACGGAAACCCTGATCTGGTTGAACCGAACGGATCTGTTCGTTCGGAAACATACAAGATTGCAAGAACCTCTGTTCGAAAACCTTCACGGATCCATCCGATCAAGTGATCCGATCCGATCTTAGGGATCCTGCTAAAAGAAGGATCTCTTGGGTTGGATCTCGCACCACAGCCTGTTTCACCGCCTTTTCAAAATTAACGCCTATAAACTATAGGCTGTATTGCCATCATGGACGACGCACAATGTGGGATTTGTGGGATTAAAGAATTATTTGAAGTTATTCAAGAACATTTTTATGTATTTCATGTAGAAAGTAAATTAAATAAGATTAATTGCGGAAGCACGATTTATAATTATATTTACATTTATAAACAACTACAACTTTTCGTTCGGAAACAGACATGAGATCCAGGGAATCTTATCAAATCCATCACGTGACCAGATCCATCCGATCTCTTCAACTCGAGAGGTTTCCGTAAGCACCCAATGATTACACAATTACATTTATTGTTTACACACTCTGGTTAAATGCCGCCACAATTATCTTTCCACACTTTTCAATTGTTGTGCGCACGCCCGCGATGGTTTCTGAATAACAACAATGTAATGTAATGATGTTGTATTCATGTATGATTTTATATTTACAAAGAAAATGTATTTTATTTTGGTCTTCAATTTAACTATACATTTTTCTATTTTTTTATTAATTTACATTTTCATTTACATTTTAATGATGCTTCTTATGTTTTCCACAACGATTGTATTTACTTACACGTTCAATTGTCAACACTTACAGTTTACAATAATGATTACACAATAACATTTATTGTTTACACACTCTGGTTAAATGCCGCCACAATTATCTTTCCACACTTTTCAATTGTTGTGCGCACGCCCGCGATGGTTTCTGAATTACAACAATGACATGTAATGATGCTGCATTCATGTATGATTTCATATTTACAATGAAATTGTATTTATTTTGGTCTTCAATTTAACTCCATTTTTCTTTTTTATTTATTTACTTTTCAACTTACATTTTAATGATGCTTCCTTTGTTTTTCATAACAATTGTATTTTTTACACGTTCAATTATCTACACTTATAGGTTAATAAAATGTTTGCACAATTACATTTATTGTTCACACACTCGAGTTAAATGCCGACAAAATTATCTTTCCACTCTTTTCGACAACACTGTAATTTTGAAAAGTTTTACACATGCCTACAATAATTTACTTTTCTTTTCTCACATGCCGTGCAACAGGTGTTGTAGAGCAATCGCCACCAGGTCACACCTCGGACTCTGATTCGGAAAGTGGTTCGATTGCCTCGATTGCAGACCAACATGCATGGCCCCCACTGCCGACGAGACTACAAAATACAGGTAAGAGTGGCGCCGACGGCCCTGTGCGTCCCTCAAGGACCCATCAGGGAACTAGGGGGACGGCAGGGGCAGGTGCTGTTGTCATGGCGACGTTGCCCCCCCGCCGGAGTGGACGCATCTCCGCACAATCCTCGACATCCGGAGACAGCGTCGTCTCCAACATCCCGTCTACAGCAGGTGCCGAGGTCTGCGAGCCGGGGGTCGCCGACGAAGTAACGACGATCCCTAGTCGTACTAGAAAGAGGAAGACTCCATCCGTTGTCGAGGCCACGTTGCCCCCCCGCCGGAGTGGACGCATCTCAGCACAATCCTCGACATCCGGAGATAGCGTCATCTCGAACACCCCGTCTACAGCCCGAGGAGCCATAAAGAGGGGAAGAGTTGTGCCGGAGACGGATGTCGCTGATAAGTCTTCAACATCTGGAGACAGCTTCGTCCCAAACACCCCGTCTACAGCCCGAGGGGCCATTAAGAGGGGAAGAGTTGTGCCGGAGACGGACGACTCTGAACAGTCTTCAACATCTGGAGACAGTTTTGTCCCGAACACCCCGTCTACAGCCCGAGGTGCCATAAAGAGGGGAAAAGTTGTCCCGGAGACGGACGACTCTAATCAGTCTTCAACATCTGGAGACAGCTTCGTCCCAAACACCCCGTCCACATCCAGAGGGGCCACAAAGGGTGGGAAAGTTGTGCCACAGTTGGCCGCTACACCCACGAGCTCATCCGCCGCCGGTCACGTGTCCGCGGGCAACCAAGACCCGGACGACGACGACGACGACGACGACGACGACGACGAGCGCATGTATGTGTATGTGCAAATGGAAGAATTGGACGCACAGTACAACAAGCTGTACGTGCCCGGAGATGGCAACTGCCTCTTCAGATGTCTCAGTCACATCCAGATGGGACACCAGGACGACCACCAGCGTATGAGGCGCGAGGTCGTCGATTACATCACCAACCACTGGGCCGACTTCGGCGTGTTCTATGAACAGGCGTATCGTGACGTCCACCACTATTGCCAGGAGATGTCCAACGAGCACGTCTACGGCAACGAAATGGAGGCACTAGCCTTTGCCCGCATCTACGAAGTAAATTTGAAGGTGCACCGGCAAATAAAGCCCACGTTGGTGCTGTGGAACCTTCAGTGTTACAGAGAAGGCGGAGATGCTCCGTACAATCACCTGCTGTTCTCTGGCATGGCCGAAGACAACTACTTGGACGGCCACTACGTGGTGCTAGAGTTACGGGGCAACATACCCGACTACGAAAGTCCCGACGGCGCCACGGAGTCTGACAGAGACGAGTCTCTACACTCCGAAGCTTCCACGCCGTCAGAGGAGTCGGACTCGTCCGTCTCTTCCACGAGCAGAACATCCTACATAACAAACTTCAGGAAAAGACACGTTTCCAGGGGTAAAGCTGGGACCCAAGCGTATACAAAATTGCGACGCAAGGAAAGGCAAGCTGCAAAAGAACGTGCAGAAGCCGCCCTAGAACAAGCCGCTCGTGACGCAATCGCCGAGGAGGAAGCGGCCGAGGACGTTGCAGACAACGTTCCCAACCCGATGGAAGGACCGGAACTGCCAGACTTTGTGTTTGCGGAGCCCGCCTTCCGACCCGACGTGGCCAACAGACGTGTGCCCACGACGTACCGCGACGCCGTCTCCCTAGAGGGAGAAGATGTCGAGCCGGTGTCTTGCGGGAATCTCACCGCCAGATGTCCCGTACCCCACTGTCTTGCTCTCCACTTCGAGAAGGAGAAGAAGAACGTCAAGGGTCTATACAACACGTGTTGCACCCTGGGCAAAATTAAACTCGACGCCCTCAACGAGTGTCCCGAGATGCTGCGCGCGCTGCTGACGGAAAACGACCCCGCCGGCAACGGCAAACACTTTCGGGAACACATCCGTCAGTACAACTCTGCGTTCCAGTTTGCTTCGTTTAACGCGGACAATATCATCGCTCTGGGACCCGGAGCGCCTTCCTTCAAGATCCAGGGCAACATCTATCACAGGATGCACTGCGTGGATCCGCTGCCGAACAAACCGAGGAAGCAGAACCAGATCTACTTTGTGGATGCTGACCGGGTGACGGACGCGAGACTTAATGTCGAGCCAAAGTGCAAGGACAACGTGTTGCGTGCCGTCGAGACAATGATCAGGGAGATCAATCCATTCTGCGCCGCCTTCCTCATGATGAAGGACGTTCTCGAAACAGAACGTGCAGAAGCAGAGGCCGCCGGCATTCCGCCGCGCGAGGTCATCCTCAATCTGGTGGTAGATGTAAACACCAACCTAAGGACCCATAACCTGCCGACCAGCCCGAGTGAGATCGCAGTCATCTTTTTCGGTGACAGTCCGCCGTTCAAGGTCGACGCCAGATGCCACTCCAAGTCGACCGGTTCTCGGGACATTTACCGTCTCGCCGGCACCCTGGACCCCATGGTCTACCCGTTGTTGTTTCCCTGCGGAGACATTGGTTTCCACTTGAAACTAAAGCATGTTCCCGAGTATGCCACTACCAAGAGGAACTTTGTAACAATGCGTCAGTACTACAAGTACCGTTTGGCCATACGCGATGGCTTCAGCGTCCTCCACCACTCTGGCAAGCTATTCCAGCAGTACATTGTCGACGCGTGGGTCAAGGTTGAGGGCAACGCACTCAACTGGTTACTTAAAAACCAGCCCAAGTTGCGTCGTGACTCCTACGCCGGCCTCGCGGACCACGTAGCCCGCCAGGCCGAGGAGCAGGGCGCAGCCGTCGGCATGATCACCATCATGCCATCAAAAACAATCAACTCGCCGCGGTACTTTGCCCAGAACTGTCAGGACGCGATGACGGTGATGATCAAGTACGGCAAACCCGACTACATGATAACCATGAGTTCCAACCCCGGCTGGCCGGAGATCAAAGAGAACCTACGTCGCGGCGAGGAGGCCAACAACCGTCCTGACATCTGCACGCCCGTCTTCCAGTTGAGGCTCGAGATACTGCTCGACGAACTCAAGAACAAAAAGGTGCTTGGACACGTGCTAAACTACGTGTACGCCATCGAGTTCCAGAAGCGGGGACTGCCACACGCTCACATTGTGGTAATAATGAAGGATTGTGATAAGCCTAAGACGGGCGACGACCTCGACAAGGTCGTCAGGGCCAACATCCCAGACCCCGTAACCGAGCCAAGACTTTACAAGCTGGTCACCAAGTTGATGATCCACCACAAGTGCTCAGACAAGTGCTGGAAGACCAACACGAGAGTGTGCTCCAAGTACTACCCGAAGCCCTACTCCCCGTTGACCATATTCAACGACAAGGGCAGAGCCAAACACAGGCGTATCCCCCCCAGCGAGGGAGGACATTCGTTTGTCAAGGCGGGAATAACCTACACGGACGCGGATGTCGTGCCGTACAATCCCTATTTGTTGCTGCGACAGAACGCTCACATCAATGTCGAGCCGTGCGTCAGCGATCGCTGCTACATGTACATTTGCGATTACATCACCAAGGGTAACGCCAGCGCACAGGTCAGTTTCCGCGAAGTTGCCAACAGATTCGCAGGTCCCGCCGCCGCCGGCACCACTGCCGCCGCCGGAACCACTGCCGCCGCCGGCACCACTGCCGCCGCCGGCACCACTGCCGCTGGCAACCCGGCTGCCGCCGCCGGCACCACCGCAACCCTCGATTACAACGAGGTCAAGACGTACGAGACGTACCGTTATGTTAGCGCCCCGGAGGCCTGCTATCGCATCTACGAGTACCCCATGTTCGTCAACACGGACACGGTTTATAGGCTGCCACTCCACCTCGAAAACAACCAAACGGTTATGTTCAACGAGGGCAGGGAGCAAGAGGCGTATGAAGCCGCCATGAACAGGAAAACCATGCTGACCGGCTGGTTCGTCTTGAACGGCCAGGCCGACGAAGCGGGTCAAGTCGCCAATACAATGACATACGACAAGGCCCCGCTCCAGTTCACGTGGAACAAAGATCCGGGCAACTGCCGTTGGCTGTTGAGGCAAAGGAATTTCGATAACATCGCGTCGAGACTGTACGACGTGTCTCCCAGGCACGTCGAACTGTTCCACATGCGAATTTTACTCACGCACGTGCGTGGGGCGACCTCGTTCGCGAGCCTTCGTACTGTCGACGAAGAGGTGTGCCCCACGTTCAAGGAGGCGTGCGTGCGTCGTCACCTTCTCGAGGACGACGACGAGTACGAGAAGGCGATGGAACGGGCAACCGAAATGAGGGGATCCCGTATGGTACGCCAGTTGTTTGCCTACATCCTGTTGAACTGCCTCCTTACGGACCCGGTGGGCATGATGGACAGACACATGCCCAAGATGACGGAAAGCTATCTTCGTTGCGGCATGAGCCAAGACGAGGCCGTCAGGAGGTGTCTCGCGCACATATCCAGCATACTGGTGCGCAACAACTCTAGCAACACAGACCACGGTCTACCCGAACCAGGACTCCCGCCGCCCGACGCCGCAGCCTTTCCCGACCCCGAGGAGCCGGCCAGGAGTTCTACAGGTGGATTCTACCTGTCTCGCGTCGATGCGCGGGCACGACTAGCACAACTCAACGTCCAACAGCGGGCGGTTTACGACGCCGTCATCGAGGACGTTGAGCGTTACGCCGTTGGCGAGCACCACACTCCCAAGATGGTGTACGTCGACGGACCCGGCGGAACGGGAAAAACGTTTATGCTCAACACCTTGATAGGCAACCTACAGCATCAGGGTCTCATAGTGGAGGCGTGCACTTGGACGGGCATCGCCGCCACGCTGCTGTACGGCGGGCAGACGTGCCACGGCCTATTCGGCCTGCCGTTTAATCTCGACAAGGATTCGACTGTCAATATCACCGCCAAGTCGCCAAAGGCGGCGAAACTGATGAACGCTTCCGTGATTGTCATCGACGAGGTGTCGATGGTCAACAAGGAGGCGTTCAGATGCGTCGACAACTTCCTCAGGTTCATGACCAACAGGGAGGACGTCCCCTTCGGGGGAAAGCCAATGCTGTTTGGAGGTGACTTCCGACAGCTTCTACCCGTCGTCTCGTCCAACGAGACTCACAAAACCGTCGAGTCGTGCCTCAAGTTCTCGTACCTGTGGCCGCTCATGCGCAAATTCAAACTCGTCGACAACCTACGCGCCGGCCACGGGCAACAGGAGTGGGCCACGTGGCTGCTGGCCCTGGGCAACGGCACTCTGCCGCAGGCAATGCCTCCGCCCATGCACGACATGGTCGAGCTCGACCCGTCTTGCAAGGTAGTTGGCAACGACATGCCGAGAATTATATTTGGACAAACGCTCGACGAGGACGTCGCCCACAGGGCAATCCTCACGCCCACCAACTACATGGTGGATTGTATCAACGAGCAGATACTCGCCGCGCTGCCCGGCGAAAAGGTGACTTTCTACAGCGCCGACAAACTAATCGAGCAGCACAACAACGGTCCCCGGATCACCCAGGAGGTGCTCAACGAGATGGTTCCGCACAGATTCCCTCCTCACGAATTGAATGTCAAGGTCGGCGCCATTGTCATGTTGCTGTGCAACGTCGACCTGGCCGAGGGACTCACCAACGGCACCCGCATGGAGGTGCTCAACGCCCACCAGAACCTCTTGCATTGCAAGATCGTGACGGACGGGAAATTCGCCGGCAATACAACTTACATGCCGCGCATGAAAATGATCTATGACGACATACGTAAATTTCCATTCAAGATGGAGCGGGTGCAGTTCCCCGTGAAACTCTCGTACGCGATGACCATCAACAAGGCGCAGGGGCAGACCTTCGACAGGATCGGTCTGATCCTCGACCGGCCGTGCTTCTCCCACGGACAGTTGTACGTGGCCGCCAGCCGCGTCTCCCAGATGAACAAGTTCATGGTGAACGTGACAGAGACCGCCCAACAGGGCTCTCTGTCGAAAGACGACCCCACCAGGTTGTATGTCGCCAACGTCGTTTGGCGTGAGGTTCTGCGCGAGTGAATGTTTCAGGTGCTTCGCGAGTTAAGGGTAAAACACCCCTGTACCCCAGCACGTGAAAACATTTCGCTGCGCGATTAAAGGGTTCAGGTGCTGTGTAAGTAAAGGGTTCAACACCCCTTTACGACCAGCACGTGAAAACATTTGGCTGCGCGAGTTTAGGGTTTTACACCCATTTACCCCAGCAATAAAATCAATAGGCAACGTTCTACGTATACTAAAAAATGGGGGCGTTTGACGTGCTTGCCCCCACCCCCCCCCCCCTGGGGTGGTTCCCCAACTTACTCGACACGTAAACGTGAATTACACAAACGCCAACGGTTACACGGACAATGGGGAACCCTCCATCCCAACTTACGTTAACGACGCCCTCCACCACGACATTAGGATTTATTACAATAGACATGCATAAAAATTGTCGTTTACCATTACATGCTGTTGGTTGGTTTCGTGGGACAAGGGAAATTAATGCATTTTACAATGTTCTTATACATATTTGCGTCTGTCGACACATCTCCACCGATCTGTTTCAATCTTTTCTTTGACAAGATATTCGTTTTCAGTTATGGCACGTTGTTACCACACTCTTCTGGTCGTGCACCTCTTTTGATTCATGTACCATGTGTTTTCCAGAGTAAAAAATTATAAACAACACCCTATTGTGATGGTAGAGTATGCCAAACATTGTATTCAGAAAAGCAAGTGATTTTTCACAAACATTGGTCAACATCACTCTTACCAGACAAACATCAAACAATGGTACATGTTGTTTTCAAATGCAAACTACAAATACTTCCTACCGCCTCTACATCACGTTGTGTAACTCTACTGCAAAGGTAATCATAACTAATCTTTTCATTTCAGCCTGTTGCACTTGCCGCTACACGTACATTGTATACCAATTTAATTACATTTACTTTTCTAGGTCCTACAGGTCTGTGATCCAGTCCACCAGACAAGAATGTTTAGAATTTGTTCCGACGTCCTACGCTAGACACACGCTGTAAGATAATCATAAGTCATCCTTTCATTTCAGCCAGTTGCACATGCCGTTAAACGTCCATTGTATACCTATTTAATTAAATATACTTTTCTAGGTCCTACATGTCGGTGATCCAGTACACCAGACAAGAACGTTTAGAATTTGTTCCGACGGCCTACGCTAGACACACGCTATAAGATTCTACCATTTCAAATTACAATCAACGCTTCCGTGTGGACATTCGTCATTTACCATATGTGTGTGTGTGCATTCTTGGGACAAGGTCTACTTCCAGTTTATGTCTTTCCTCGCACGGATCATCAAGTCAATGTCGGCTATTTGGATACATGTTTTACTTTGAATGTGAATGTAGCGTGGCACACCGGTCCAGTGGGCAACGATGTGGCGTACCTGGTCAACAATAATTACCTCATTGTATTCTCTCGTGCACAACACGGTACGGATTGCGGTTAACTTTTGTCGGCATCTCGCACCAATGTGAATGTGCCCAATTCCTTATGCTCATTACCCATTCCCAACGAAACCAACCACGACATACTCATGTATGGGACAAACTATTGCAACAATTTCTTTTCGGGAGGGGGGTGGAATGACACGACACTACTTACAAAGATTGAGATATTAGTACTAGTCTTAAACAATTATGCAAATAATTTTATGGAAAGAAAAAAATACAACAATAGAAGAACATTATTCAAACATTTATACCTTATTTATACATTGAAATCAATTTACTTTACATATACATCAATCTTTGAGGATTTCACTTTTAATTCATTTCAATTAATATTGCTCTTCAAACCACAATGCTATTCATGATACTAACTACTAACAATCACAATACAACAATGATCATAAACATACCGCTATTCAACAATTATTGGTAGCAATTAACATCTACAAACAATGTCTCAATCTAGGCCCTTTGTG
This sequence comes from Isoperla grammatica, assembly GCA_945910005.1. Lineage (NCBI taxonomy): Eukaryota > Metazoa > Arthropoda > Insecta > Plecoptera > Perlodidae > Isoperla > Isoperla grammatica. The sequence continues at coordinate 18,771,107 of OX246743.1, forward strand.
ACTGATGCTATGCTAGTGACGGTACCTAAAAGGATATTTACACGGCGAACCGAAAGTTCACGGTTGGTCCGTCACTCCCGGACGAGTGTTCGAACCTTCTCAAGCTTTTGGTTTTCTTTGTGAGTAGAGGCCCCGATGTGTTCGGCCATACCGGGTAGCGGTACCTTATAGGACATTCACACGGCGATCCGAAAGTTCACGGTTGGTACGTCACTCCAAGACGAGTTGTCAAACCTTCACAAACTTTTGGTTTTCTGTGCGAGTAGAGGCCCCGTAGTGTTCGGCCTTACCTGATAGTGGAAAATGACGGTACCTAAAAAGGATATTCACACGGCGATCCAAAACATCACGGTTGGTCCTTCACTCCCGGACGAGTTGTCGAACCTTCTAAAGGTTTTGGTTTTCTGTGCGAGTAGAGGCCCCAAAGTGATTTGGCCTTACCGGTTGACGGTACCTAATAGGACATTCTCACGGCGATCCGAAAGTTCACGGTTGGTACGTCACTCCAAGACGAGTTGTCAAACCTCCTCAAACTTTTGGTTTTCTGTGCGAGTAGAGGCCCCGCAGTGATTTGGCCTTACCGGATAGTGGTACCTAACAGGACATTCAAACAGCGATCCAAAAGTTCGCGATTGATACGTCACTCCAAGACGAGTAGTCAAACATTCTCAAACTTTTGGTTTTCTGTGCGAGTAGAGGCCCCAAAGTGATTTGGCCTTACCGGTTGACGGTACCTAATAGGACATTCTCACGGCGATCCGAAAGTTCACGGTTGGTACATCACTCCAAGACGAGTTGTCAAACCTTCAAATTTTGGTTTTCTGTGCGAGTAGAGGCCCCGAAGTGATTTGGCCTTACCACTTAAGTAGTTTAATTATGGCATGACCCGCACCATACGTGACAAATACGACGGAGAGAATTCGCAAATGCCTATACATCTGTAATTTACAAAATACTAGTGACAAATGATGATCACCTTCATAGACCGAGTAATGTAAGTCGCGAGGTTGAATTCTCTCCCATTAACTACACTCAGAGTATGTTGTGTAAAGTAATTGGGTAACGAAAACGAAGGTCACCTTCACGTGCACCGGGTCGTGTTAAAATAATGCATACTCTGAGGTACGCACGGACATACTGAGACGCAACGGGGGCAAGCGAAGCAGATGACATCCGCCATCGTGCCGCTGACAGAGAGAGAGGGACTCGACAATGCGGTATGTATGTCAGTGGTCGTGCTACCCAAACAAACAATACCCTATACTAACAATAAATCTTTCCTGTTGCAGTCACCCGCTGTATGAGCGACAACCAGTTCCGTGTACATCTCCATGTGAATCAACTTCACGTCACAACATCTACACACGTCGGCGCCGGTATGACACGTTCGTCGTGACATCAGTCACGATCCTCCACGAGCTCACTCGTTCATCTGCATCGTGTGAATAACATTCGATTCTGCACACAAGATATTCGTCTGACCGATTCAAGACGACGCAATTACATCAACAAACGTGACTAGAAAATTTACAAGTATAACCTTATGTAACAAATGTATACATTGTTACCTATATGTTGGCGACACATCCATTATTCGGATCGATATCCACAAAAACATTAATGTCGTCACCTAGAACGACACAAACATTTAAAAACTTAGAGAAATGCACGGTATTGAAGGGTACACTCGATGGCAAGAGCTGAATCGAGTAGGTTCTCCATAAGAGTGTGTCTTCAACTCTGTGTAAAACTACAATGTGGTATTTAATAATAACCGATGGACATCAGTCGTTACATTAGTCACGTTCCTCCACGAGCTCCCTCGTTCTCCTACATCGTGTGAAAAACATTCAATTCTGCACACAAGACAATCGTCTGATCGTTTCAATACGACGCAATAACATCATCAAACAAGACATGAAATTTTTTTAGGAAAACACAATATAAGACATGTATTCATTGTTACCTATATGTTGTCGACACGTCCATTCTTTCGAATCAAGAAGCAATTTAAGATTAATGTCGTCACCTAGGATGGCACAAACACAAACAAACGTAGGGAATTGTACAGCTTTGAAGGGTACACTCGATGACTAGAGCTGAATCGAGTAGGTTCTCCATACGAGTGTGTCTTCAACTCTGTGTACATCCACTATGCGGTATTTAATAATAATTAATGGACGTGTCTACATTGTTTTGTAAACAACTTCAAATTGTGAACAAATAATATATATACAAAAATGTATACAAATGCATTATGTGAATAACATTCAATTCAGCACACAAGACATTCGTCCGACCATTTCAAGACGACGCAATAACATCAACAAACTAGAAAATAAAATTAACATGTAAAACAAATTGAAACAAATGTTTTCATTGTTATGTATAATATGTTGTCGGCACGTCCATTCTTTCAGATCGAGAACCACTTTAATATTTATGTCGACACCTAGGGCGGCACAAACACGTACAAACGTAGGGAATTGCACGGCAATGAAGGGTACACTCGATGGCTAGAGCTGAATCGAGTAGGTTCTCCATACGAGTGTGTCTTCAACTCTGTGTACATCCACTATGCGGTATTTTAAAATTAACCTATGGACGTGTCCAGAACATTTTGCCAACTATTTAAAATTGTGATCAATAAATGTATAGACAAAGATACATACAACACAAGAATTATTATTGTAATTCCCACTTAGATTGCATGTAATTTTAAAAAACTTCATTCTAATAATAAATCACAAATGAATACAATTTACCACGTCATCATTGTACATTACTGCCGATGATCTACATTTTCCGATATCACGACTTGATTGCAAAGTGATTACAAACATTAACAATGCTAATGATGTAAATTAAAAAAAAAAAAAAATGTTGTAGTATAGTATATAAAGTTCAAGAGTCAAGTGTGAATGGGCAAGCGGCCGGCAACCAGAGAGAAGCGCGCTGTACGGAACGCTTCTCGCTGTACTTAGAAAATTTTTACTTCACTTTGAAAATTTTTCTACATGAAAATAATTTTTTACCAAAATTTAATTTTTTCATTTTTTGAACTTTTAACAATTTTTAGAAAAAGTGGGGTACTTGAAAATTTTTAACAAACACTTAAGACATTTTACAACATGAATTTTTTTTTACTTTTTTCAGCATCACACAATTTTCAAATATCTTTCTTTACACAAGTATCTTCAACAGTTTTGCATGACATGCACATAGAAAAACTCGAAAATTTTTCTATCACAAAAAATTTACGACACTAATTTTTTTTTTTTTCTTTTTTCCAACCGACGAGTTTTCCAAAAAGTGACTAAAAAAAAAAAAAAAAAAAAAAAAAAAAGTGACAATTTCCAAAAAAGTCGAGTTTTCCAAGAAGTGACCTGCCCAAACAGTGACGCCAGCGGCGGCTCAAGGCCGCTTTAGCGGTCTTGTCTATAGTCAATCTTTCGGTAGTCCCCGCCCTCGAGCTCGGGCCGCCTCGTCGTGACGCCACAAACCCTCGGCATGCCCTCGAAAGTGACTTTTTTCCCCGACCTATCGCTACAGTCTTCATCGTCGTGCTTTTCTCTACACGTGGGTATTTTTTTTGACTTTCTACCCCCTCAACTTTTCCACCCCCGACGTGTTTAATGTCGCCAAGTGTGCGTATTTGGGTCTGTTGTATTGCGGAAAAAATTGTAAAAAATAGTAATGATTTTTTTGGGACAGTTTTGACTCTTTAAGGGTGATTAGAATTGAATGGAGCATCTTTTTGTCATGAACTTTTTTCGGAAAAAGTGCCCCGATTAAAAGTTATTCGAACCCAAACTCGAAAAATTTTCGAGTCTGGATTTGACGATTTTGGTACGTTTTTAACGCGTCACATTCAAACAGCTCTGCCCGTCGAACCAAACGAGATATAACATTCGGGTTTGTTTTGTTACCAGCGCTTACCATCTGGGTAACTACTTTTTGGAAATTTTTTGGATTTGTCCCGGAACTTTCGTCAATCAAATTGTGAACATTTGGTACCGTCGGCCGAAAAAATCGGTTAGTAACACTTTTCTCCCACATTTGTTTTTTGCGAAAATAATTGACTTTTTCATTTTAAAGAACTTTCAAAAACGAGAATTATTAGGGGTCACTTTTTTGAATTTCGTCCCTGTTCCTTAGTTATGGGCACTTTTCCATTTTCACGACACGGTTTCAGTTTTTATTTTTTTGCGTCAAGTTGGTACTTTTGAAATGGGTTTTTTTTCTTTAGGCCGATGCTGAATACTTGCCCGTACAGGGGGATGAAAAAACATTTTCGAAAAGTCACCCCTAAACCGAATGACTGACGTTCGCGCAACGCACTTTTCACGGCGATCTAAAAACACGCATACAAAAGTTTTTGTTTTGTATATTAAAGGTGTTTTAAATATGCCATACAACAAACATTAGTGTTTAGTGTTAATAACTGGACAATTTTCTATAAGAAAATGTTAACATCAAAAATTAGACTTTACGGGTGTCCGAGTTACGGTGCTTTAACGGATTTCATCCGTGCCGTGTTTTTGCGTGAATTTGTCTATGAGAATTTTTCAATGTCGTAAAAAAGCATGTTGGAATTTTTTTTTATTTTTTTTGACCAAAATGGTGGGGTCTCATGACTATTGACGACATATTGAACGTACCCGGACGTACCCGACACGTACCGTCTCAGATATTTTTTGGCAGTAACAGCTAATTGTGTAATTTTGTTTTTTTAATTTTCGTCTTGGAACGTCCCCCAAATCTACCGTTTTGAATTTGGACAATCCATTTTGGTATCATTTGAAAGTGCGTTTCATTTCCTTTCTTTACATGTGCATTTTTTTGACGACACGTTTTCCGGGCCGTACCGGGAATTTTTTGAACGTGCTAAAATTCAACTTTTTGGTTTTTGACCCCCCCAAGTACGAATTTGTTTTGAAGTTTTTCGGAATTTTTTGTCAGAATAACTTTTTTGCATTCTTAATGAAATATGTTTACTTTTTAATTTTTCAAAAAAGCTCAAAACACGACGACGGGGGGGTTCCGTACCCATTGATGTAATCTAAAGATAATCAATTTCCACACGCACATTTGGCCTTAATGGCTTATTGTAGGCGACCTGTATAACTTACAGACTTTGTGTTAACTTTTTTAAAAAGCGTGATTCAATATTAAATATACGAGATCTTTAAATAACCGAAAAAGTTCAACCCGGACTTTTTATAGGCGCCCGTGTGTGCATACAGATTCAAGTGTCCAGTGCCATATGGGTCCTCGATTCGAATCCCACATTTTCTAACACTTTAAAAATTTTCAACATGAAAATAATTTTTTACAAAAATTTTAATTTTTTAATTTTTTCAAGTTTTTTCAAGTTTTCAAAAAAATTGGGTACTTTAAAATTTTTCAAACACTTCAAATTTTGAGACATGAATTTTTTTTTTTTTTTTTAGATCACACCATTATCAAGTTTCTTTCTTTACATTAGTATCTACGACAGTTTTACATGAAATGTACACAGAAGCACTCGAAAATTTTTCTAACACTTTAAAAATTTTCAACATTAAAATAATTTTTTACCAAAATTTTAATTTTTTCATTTTTTCAACTTTTTTCAAGTTTTCAAAAAAATAGGGTACTTGAAATTTTTTAAACACTTAGAAATTTTTCAACATGAAATTTTTTTCTTTTTTCAGAATTACACAATTTTCAAGTTTCTTTCTTTACACAAGTTTAGTATCTACGACAGTTTAACATGAAATATACATAGAAAAATTCGAAAAATTTTCTATCACTTTTAAATTTTTCAATATAATTTTTTTTTTTCAATAACTTTCAAGTTTCTTTCTTAACTCAAGTATCCACAACAGTTTTCGATGACATCTTCATAGAAGAACGCGAAAATTTTTCAAACACTTTTGAAATTTTCAACATGAAAATAATTTTTTTCAAAAATTTAAATTTTTACAATTTTTCAAATTTTTTCAAGTTTACAAAAAAGTGGGGTACTTGAAAATTTTTGCGAACACTTAGAAAATTTTCAACATGAATTTTTTTTTTATTTTTTCAAAAACTTTTCAACATGAATTTTTTTTTCAAATTTTTTTTTTCCAACCGACAACTTTTCCAACAAGTGACTAAAAAAAAAAAAAAAAAAAAAAAAAAACAAGTGACTCATCCCAAAAAAGTCGAGTTTTCCATAAAGTGACTCATCCCAACAGTGACGCCAGCGGCGGCTCAAGGCCGCTTTAGCGGTCTTGTCTATAGTCAATCTTTCGGTAGTCCCCGCCCTCGAGCTCGGGCCGCCTCGTCGTGACGCCACAAACCCTCGGCATGCCCTCGAAAGTGACTTTTTTCCCCGACCTATCGCTACAGTCTTCATCGTCGTGCTTTTCTCTACACGTGGGTATTTTTTTTGACTTTCTACCCCCTCAACTTTTCCACCCCCGACGTGTTTAATGTCGCCAAGTGTGCGTATTTGGGTCTGTTGTATTGCGGAAAAAATTGTAAAAAATAGTAATGATTTTTTTGGGACAGTTTTGACTCTTTAAGGGTGATTAGAATTGAATGGAGCATCTTTTTGTCATGAAACTTTTTCGGAAAAAGTGTCCCGTTAAAAAGTTATTAACACCCAAACTCGAAAAATTTTCGTGTCTGGATTTGACGATTTTGGTACGTTTTTAACGCGTCACATTCAAACGGCCCTGCCCGTCGAACCAAACGAGATATAACGTTCGTTTTTGTTTTGTTACCAGCGCTTACCCTTTGGGTAACTGGGTTTTGAAATTTTTTCAAATCGTCCCGGAACTTTCGTCAATCAAATTGTGAACATTTGGTACCGTCGGCCGAAAAAATCGGTTAGTAACACTTTTCTCCCACATTTGTTTTTTGCGAAAATAATTGACTTTTTCATTTTAAAGAACTTTCAAAAACGAGAATTATTAGGGGTCACTTTTTTGAATTTCGTCCCTGTTCCTTAGTTATGGGCACTTTTCCATTTTCACGACACGGTTTCAGTTTTTATTTTTTTGCGTCAAGTTGGTACTTTTGAAATGGGTTTTTTTTCTTTAGGCCGATGCTGAATACTTGCCCGTACAGGGGGATGAAAAAACATTTTCGAAAAGTCACCCCTAAACCGAATGACTGACGTTCGCGCAACGCACTTTTCACGGCGATCTAAAAACACGCATACAAAAGTTTTTGTTTTGTATATTAAAGGTGTTTTAAATATGCCATACAACAAAACTTTGTATTTAGTATCAATAAATGGACATTTATCTGTACAAAAATGTTAACATAAAAAATTAGACTTTACGGGTGTCCGAGTTACGGTGCTTTAACGGATTTCATGCGTGCCGTGTTTTTGCCGGAATTTGTCTATGAGAATTTTTCAATGTCGTCAAAAAGCAAGTTTGAGTTTTTTTTAATTTTTTTTGACCAAAATGGTGGGGTCTCATGGCTATTGACGACATATTGAACGTACCCGGACGTACCCGGCACGTACAGTCTCAGATATTTTTTGGCAGTAACAGCTAATTGTGTAATTTTGATTTCCTAAATTTCAGCTTTGAACGTCCCCCAAATGTACCGTTTTGAAATTGGACAATCTATTTTGGTATCATCTGAAAGAGCGTTTCAATACCTTTTTAAGCATGTGCATTGTTTTGACTACACGTTTTCCGGGCCGTACCGGGAAGCTTTTGAACATGCTAAAATTTTAATTTTTGGTTTTTGACCGCCCAAAGTACGAATTTGTTATGACTTTTTTCTGAAGTTTTTGTCGGAATAACTTTTTTACATTCTTAATGAAATATGTTTAGTTTTTATTTTATCAAAAAAGCTCAAAACACTACGACGGTGGGGTGCCGTATACATTGATGTAATCTGAAGATGATCAATTTCGACACGCACATTTGGCCTAAATGGCTTATTGTAGGAGACCTGTATGACTTACAGACTTTGTGTTAACTTTTTATTAAAACGGGATTCAATATTAAATATACGAGATCTTTAAATCACCAAAAAATTTTAACCCGATCTTTTTATAGGCGGCCGTGTTACACGATGCTTAACGAATAAAATGCCCAATGTTGTAGCATAGCATACAGAGTTCAAGTGTCCAGTGCCATATGGGTCCTCGATTCGATTCCCACATTTTCTAAGTCTTTAAAAATTTTCAACATGAAAATAATTTTTTACGAAAATTTTAGTTTTTTAATCTTTTCAACTTTTTTCAAGCTTTACAAAATATGGGGTACTTGAAAATTTTTCAAACACTTAGAAATTTTTCAACATGAATTTTTTTTTCTTTTTTTAGAATCACACAACTTTCAAGTTTCTTTCATAAGTATCTACGACCAATTAACATGACATGTACATAGAAAAACTCGAAAATTTTTCAATCATTTTAAAAATTTTCAACATGGAAATAATTTTTTTCGCACATTTTAATTTTTAAATTTTTTCAACTTTTTTCAAGTTTTCCGAAAAATGGGTTACTTGAAAATTTTTCAAACACTTAGAAATTTTTCAACATGAATTTTTTTTTCTTTGTTCAGAATCACACAACTTTCAAGTTTCTTTCTTAACTCAAGTATCTACGACAGTTTGACATGACATACATAGAAAAATTCGGAAAATTTTCTATCACATAAAAATTTTTCAACTAGATTTTTTTTTTTTCAGATTTTTTTTTTTCTTTTTTCCAACCGACAAGTTTTCCAAAAAGTGACTAAAAAAAAAAAAAAAAAAAAAAAAAAAAAGTGACAACTACCCAAAAAAGTCGAGTTTTCCATAAAGTGACGTGCCCCAACAGTGACGCCAGCGGCGGCTCAAGGCCGCTTTAGCGGTCTTGTCTATAGTCAATCTTTCGGTAGTCCCCGCCCTCGAGCTCGGGCCGCCTCGTCGTGACGCCACAAACCCTCGGCATGCCCTCGAAAGTGACTTTTTTCCCCAATCTGTCGCTACAGTCTTCATCGTCGTGCTTTTCTCTACAAGTGGGTATTTTTTTCGTCTTTCTACCCCCTCAACTTTTCCACCCCCGACGTGTTTAATGTCGCCAAGTGTGCGTATTTGGCTGTGTTCAAGTGCGGAAAAAATTGTAAAAAATAATAATGTTTTTTTGGGAATTTTTTTGACTCTTTAAGTGTGATTAGAATTGAATGGAGCATCTTTTTGTCATGAACTTTTTTCGGAAAAAGTGCCCCGATTAAAAGTTATTCGAACCCAAACTCGAAAAATTTTCGAGTCTGGATTTGACGATTTTGGTACGTTTTTTACGCGTCACATTCAAACGGCCCTGCCCGTCGAACCAAACAAGATATAACGATCGTTTTTGTTTCGTTACCATCGGTCAACATCTGGGTAACTACTCTTTGGAAATTTTTTGGATTTGTCCCGGAACTTTCGTCAATCAAATTGTGAACATTTGGTACCGTCGGCCGAAAAAATCGGTTAGTAACACTTTTCTCCCACATTTGTTTTTTGCGAAAATAATTGACTTTTTCATTTTAAAGAACTTTCAAAAACGAGAATTATTAGGGGTCACTTTTTTGAATTTCGTCCCTGTTCCTTAGTTATGGGCACTTTTCCATTTTCACGACACGGTTTCAGTTTTTATTTTTTTGCGTCAAGTTGGTACTTTTGAAATGGGTTTTTTTTCTTTAGGCCGATGCTGAATACTTGCCCGTACAGGGGGATGAAAAAACATTTTCCAAAAACCACCCCTAAACCGAATGACAGACGTTCGCGCAAGGCACTTTTCACGGCGATCTAAAAACACGCATACAAAAGTTTTTGTTTTGTATATTAAAGGTGATTTAAATATGCTATACAACAAAACTTTGTATTTAGTATCAATAAATGGACAATTATCTATTAGAAATTGTTAACATCAAAAATTAGACTTTACGGGTGTCCGAGTTACGGTGCTTTAACGGATTTCATGCGTGCCGTGTTTTTGCCGGAATTTGTCTATGAGAATTTTTCAATGTCTAAAAAAACCATGTTGGAATTTTTTTATATTTTTTTTGACCAAAATGGTGGGGTCTCATGGCTATTGACGACATATTGAACGTACCCGGACGTACCCGGCACGTACAGTCTCAGATATTTTTTGGCAGTAACAGCTAATTGTGTAATTTTGATTTCTTAAATTTCAGCTTTGAACGTCCCCCAAATGTACCGTTTTGAAATTGGACAATCTATTTTGGTATCATCTGAAAGAGCGTTTCAATACCTTTTTAAGCATGTGCATTGTTTTGACTACACGTTTTCCGGGCCGTACCGGGAAGCTTTTGAACGTGCTAAAATTTTAATTTTTGGTTTTTGACCGCCCAAAGTACGAATTTCTTATGACTTTTTTCTGAATTTTTTGTCGGAATAACTTTTTTACATTCTTAATGAAATATGTTTAGTTTTTATTTTATAAAAAAAGCTCAAAACACTACGACGGTGGGGTGCCGTATACATTGATGTAATCTCAAGATGATCAATTTCGACACGCACATTTGGCCTAAATGGCTTATTGTAGGAGACCTGTATGACGTACAGACTTTGTGTTAACTTTTTATTAAAACGGGATTCAATATTAAATATACGAGATCTTTAAATCACCAAAAAATTTTAACCCGATCTTTTTATAGGCGGCCGTGTTACACGATGCTTAACGAATAAAATGCCCAATGTTGTAGCATAGCATACAGAGTTCAAGTGTCCAGTGCCATATGGGTCCTCGATTCGATTCCCACATTTTCTAAGTCTTTAAAAATTTTCAACATGAAAATAATTTTTTACGAAAATTTTAGTTTTTTAATCTTTTCAACTTTTTTCAAGCTTTACAAAATATGGGGTACTTGAAAATTTTTCATACACATAGAAATTTTTCAACATGAATTTTTTTTTCTTTTTTTAGAATCACACAACTTTCAAGTTTCTTTCATAAGTATCTACGACCAATTAACATGACATGTACATAGAAAAACTCGAAAATTTTTCAATCATTTTAAAAATTTTCAACATGGAAATAATTTTTTTCGCACATTTTAATTTTTAAATTTTTTCAACTTTTTTCAAGTTTTCCGAAAAATGGGTTACTTGAAAATTTTTCAAACACTTAGAAATTTTTCAACATGAATTTTTTTTTCTTTGTTCAGAATCACACAACTTTCAAGTTTCTTTCTTAACTCAAGTATCTACGACAGTTTGACATGACATACATAGAAAAACTCGAAAATTTTTCTATCACATTAAAAATTTTTCGACATGAATTTTTTTTTGTTCAAATTTTTTTTTTCTTTTTTCCAACCGACAAGTTTGCCAACAAGTGACTAAAAAAAAAAAAAAAAAAAAAAAAAAAAAGTGACAACTACCCAAAAAAGTCGAGTTTTCCATTAAGTGACATTTCCCAACAGTGACGCCAGCGGCGGCTCAAGGCCGCTTTAGCGGTCTTGTCTATATACAATCTTTCGGTAGTCCCCGCCCTCGAGCAAAGCGCGGCTTTTCGGTTTTCCCCAGATCATCGGCAAGCCCACAAAAGTGAGTTTTTTCCCCCACCTGTCGCTACAGTTTTCATCGTCGTGCTTTTCTCTACAAGTGGGTATTTTTTTCGAGTACGTCCGTGTACGTCTTCACGTGTTCCCGACGTGTTTAATGTCGAAAAGTGTGCGTATTTGGGTCAGTTGTTTTGCGGTAAAAATTGTAAAAAATAGTAATGATTTTTTTGGGACAGTTTTGACTCTTTAAGGGTGATAACAATTGAATGGAGCATCTTTTTGTCATGAACTTCTTTCGTAAAAAGTGTCCCGTTAAAAAGTTATTAGCACCCAAACTCGAAACATTTTCGAGTCTAGATTTGACGATTTTGGTACCTTTTTAACGTGTCACATTCAAACGGCCCTGCCCGTCGAACCAAACGAGATATAACGTTTGTTTTTGTTTTGTTACCGACGCTTACCATCTGGGTAACTAGATTTTGGAAATTTTTTGAATTCGTCCCGGAACTTTCGTCAATCAAATTGTGAACATTTGGTAATGTGCGTTTTTAAAAAGCGCGTGGAAGGCTTTTATTCCACATTTTTGATTTAACAACTTTCTAGTCTTTTTCATTTTAAAGCACGTACATTAATCTTGATTAAATACTCGTGGAATTTTGAATTTCGTCCCGGATGCTTAGTTATGGGCACTTTTCCATTTTTTCGACACGGCTTCAGTTTTTATTTTTTTGCGTCAAGTTGGTACTTTCGAAATGGGTTTTTTTTCTTTAGGCCGATGCTCAAAGCTTGCCCGTACAGGGGGATGAAAAAACATTTTTGAAAAACCACCCCTTAACCGAATGACAGACGTTCGCGCAAGGCACTTTTCACGGCGATCAAAAAACACGCATACAAAAGTTTTTGTTTTGTATATTAAAGGTGATTTAAATATGCCATACAACAAAACTTTGTATTTAGTATCAATAAATGGACAATTATCTATTAGAAAATGTTAACATCAAAAATTAGACTTTACGGGTGTCCGAGTTACGGTGCTTTAACGGATTTCATGCGTGCCGTGTTTTTGCCGGAATTTGTCTATGAGAATTTTTCAATGTCTAAAAAAACCATGTTGGAATTTTTTTATATTTTTTTTGACCAAAATGGTGGTGTCTCATGGCTATTGACGACATATTGAACGTACCCGGACGTACCCGGCACGTACAGTCTCAGATATTTTTTGGCAGTAACAGCTAATTGTGTAATTTTGATTTTTTAATTTTCGTCTTGGAACGTCCCCCAAATCTACCGTTTTGAATTTGGACAATCCATTTTGGTATCATCTGAAAGAGCGTTTCAATACCTTTTTAAGCATGTGCATTGTTTTGACTACACGTTTTCCGGGCCGTACCGGGAAGCTTTTGAACGTGCTAAAATTTTAATTTTTGGTTTTTGACCGCCCAAAGTACGAATTTGTTATGACTTTTTTCTGAATTTTTTGTCGGAATAACTTTTTTACATTCTTAATGAAATATGTTTAGTTTTTATTTTATCAAAAAAGCTCAAAACACTACGACGGTGGGGTGCTGTATACATTGATGTAATCTGAAGATGATCAATTTCGACACGCACATTTGGCCTAAATGGCTTATTGTAGGAGACCTGTATGACGTACAGACTTTGTGTTAACTTTTTATTAAAACGGGATTCAATATTAAATATACGAGATCTTTAAATCACCAAAAAATTTTAACCCGATCTTTTTATAGGCGCCCGTGTTACACGATGCTTAACGAATAAAATGCCCAATGTTGAAGCATAGCATACAGAGTTCAAGTGTCCAGTGCCATATGGGTCCTCGATTCGATTCCCACATTTTCTAAGTCTTTAAAAATTTTCAACATGAAAATAATTTTTTACGAAAATTTTAGTTTTTTAATCTTTTCAACTTTTTTCAAGCTTTACAAAATATGGGGTACTTGAAAATTTTTCAAACACTTAGAAATTTTTCAACATGAATTTGTTTTTCTTCTTTTAGAATCACACAACTTTCAAGTTTTTTTCATAAGTATCTACGACCAATTAACATGACATGTACATAGAAAAACTCGAAAATTTTTCAATCATTTTAAAAATTTTCAACATGGAAATAATTTTTTTCGCACATTTTAATTTTTAAATTTTTTCAACTTTTTTCAAGTTTTCCGAAAAATGGGGTACTTGAAATTTTTTCAAACACTTAGAAATTTTTCAACATGAATTTTTTTTTTCTTTGTTTAGAATCACACAACTTTCAAGTTTCTTTCTTAACTAAAGTATCTACGACAGTTGGACATGACATGTACATAGAAAAACTCGAAAATGTTTCTATCACATTAAAAATTTTCAACACGAAATTATTTTTTTTTTAATTTTTTTTTTTTTTCTTTTTTCCAACCGACAAGTTTTCCAACAATTGACTAAAAAAAAAAAAAAAAAAAAAAAAAAATAAGTGACTTTTCCCCAAAAAAGTCGAGTTTTCCAACAAGTGACATTTCCCAACAGTGACGCCAGCGGCGGCTCAAGGCCGCTTTAGCGGTCTTGTCTATAGTCAATCTTTCGGTAGTCCCCGCCCTCGAGCTCGGGCCGCCTCGTCGTGACGCCACAAACCCTCGGCATGCCCTCGAAAGTGAGTTTTGTCCCCCACCTGTCGCTACAGTTTTCATCGTCGTGCTTTTCTCTACACGTGGGTATTTTTTTTGACTTTCTACCCCCTCAACTTTTCCACCCCCGACGTGTTTAATGTCGCCAAGTGTGCGTATTTGGCTCTGTCAAAGTGCGGAAAAAATTGTAAAAAATAGTAATGTTTTTTTGGGGATTTTTTTGACTCTTTAAGTGTGATAAGAATTGAATGGAGCATCTTTTTGTCATGAACTTTTTTCGGAAAAAGTGCCCCGATTAAAAGTTATTCGAACCCAAACTCGAAAAATTTTCGAGTCTGGATTTGACGATTTTGGTACGTTTTTTACGCGTCACATTCAAACGGCCCTGCCCGTCGAACCAAACAAGATATAACGATCGTTTTTGTTTCGTTACCATCGGTCAACATCTGGGTAACTACTCTTTGGAAATTTTTTGGATTCGTCCCGGAACTTTCGTCAATCAAATTGTGAACATTTGGTACCGTCGGCCGATAAATTCGGTTAGTACAGATTTTCTCCCACATTTTTTATTTCCGAATCGAATTGACTTTTTCATTTTAAAGGATTAACAGAAAACTCGGGAAAATACTCGTGGAATTTTGAATTTCGTCCCGGATGCTTAGTTATGGGCACTTTTCGATTTTCACTACACGGTTTCAGTCGTGATTTTTTTCCGTCAAGTTGGTACTTTCGAAATGGGTTTTTTTTCTTTAGGCCGATGCTGAATACTTGCCCGTACAGGGGCATGAAAAAACATTTTCCAAAAACCACCCCTAAACCGAATGACAGACGTTCGCGCAAGGCACTTTTCACGGCGATCTAAAAACACGCATACAAAAGTTTTTGTTTTGTATATTAAAGGTGATTTAAATATGCTATACAACAAAACTTTGTATTTAGTATCAATAAATGGACAATTATCTATTAGAAATTGTTAACATCAAAAATTAGACTTTACGAGTGTCCGAGTTACGGTGCTTTAACGGATTTCATGCGTGCCGTGTTTTTGCCGGAATTTGTCTATGAGAATTTTTCAATGTCTAAAAAAACCATGTTGGAATTTTTTTATATTTTTTTTGACCAAAATGGTGGGGTCTCATGGCTATTGACGACATATTGAACGTACCCGGACGTACCCGGCACGTACAGTCTCAGATATTTTTTGGCAGTAACAGCTAATTGTGTAATTTTGATTTCTTAAATTTCAGCTTTGAACGTCCCCCAAATGTACCGTTTTGAAATTGGACAATCTATTTTGGTATCATCTGAAAGAGCGTTTCAATACCTTTATAAGCATGTGCATTGTTTTGACTACACGTTTTCCGGGCCGTACCGGGAAGCTTTTGAACATGCTAAAATTTTAATTTTTGGTTTTTGACCGCCCAAAGTACGAATTTGTTATGACTTTTTTCTGAAGTTTTTGTCGGAATAACTTTTTTACATTCTTAATGAAATATGTTTAGTTTTTATTTTATCAAAAAAGCTCAAAACACTACGACGGTGGGGTGCCGTATACATTGATGTAATCTGAAGATGATCAATTTCGACACGCACATTTGGCCTAAATGGCTTATTGTAGGAAACCTGTATGACTTACAGACTTTGTGTTAACTTTTTTAAAAAGCGTGATTCA
Source organism: Isoperla grammatica (assembly GCA_945910005.1). NCBI lineage: Eukaryota > Metazoa > Arthropoda > Insecta > Plecoptera > Perlodidae > Isoperla > Isoperla grammatica. The sequence goes on from OX246743.1 coordinate 18,786,892, forward strand.
ATATTAAATATACGAGATCTTAAAATCACCAAAAAAGTTCAACCCGGACTTTTTATAGGCGCCCGTGTTACACGATGTTTAACGAATAAATTGCCCAATGTTGTAGAATAGTACATAGAGTTCAAGTGTCCATTGCCATATGGGTCCGCGATTCGAATCCCTTAATTTTCTAACACTTTAAAAATTTTCAACATGAAAATAATTTTTTACCAAAATTTTAATTTTTTAATTTTTTCAAGTTTTTTCAAGTTTTCCAAAAAATTGGGTACTTTAAAATTTTCCAAACACTTGAAAATTTTGAGACATGAATTTTTTTTTTTTCAGATTCACACCATTTTATCAAGTTTCTTTCTTTACATTAGTATCTACGACAGTTTTACATGAAATGTACATAAAATACGTCGAACATTTTTCTAACACTTTAAAAATTTTCACCATAAAATAATTTTTTACCAAAATTTTTATTTTTTCATTTTTTCAACTTTTTTCGAGTTTTCCAAAAAGTGGGGTACTTGAAAATTTTTTAAACACTTAAGACATTTTACAACATGAATTTTTTTTTTACTTTTTTCAGAATCACACAATTTTCAAGTTTCTTTCTTTACACAAGTATCTTCAACAGTTTTGCATGACATGTACATAGAAAAACTCGAAAAATTTTCAATCACTTACAAAATTTTGAACATGATTTTTTTTTTTTTTTTTCTTTTTTCCAACCGACAAGTTTTCCAACAAGTGACTAAAAAAAAAAAAAAAAAAATAAAAAACAAGTGACATTTTCCAAAAACTTTCAAATTTCTTTCTTTACATAAGTATCTACGACCAACTAACATGACATAGACATGGAAAAACTCGAAAATTTTTCCATCACATAAAAATTTTTCAACAAGATTTTTTTTTTTTCAGATTTTTTTTTTCTTTTTTCCAACCGACAAGTTTTCCAAAAAGTGACTAAAAAAAAAAAAAAAAAAAAAAAAAAAAAGTGACAACTACCCAAAAAAGTCGAGTTTTCCATAAAGTGACTCATCCCAACAGTGACGCCAGCGGCGGCTCAAGGCCGCTTTAGCGGTCTTGTCTATCTATATACCATCTTTCGGTGGTCCCCGAACCTCGAGCTGGCGCGGCATTTCCGTTTTCCCCGCACCTCGGCATCCCTCGAAAATGACTTTTTTCCCCGATCTGTCGCTACAGTCTTCACCGTCGTGCTTTTGTATACACGTGGGTATTTTTTTGGAGTTTGTAAGTCCACCCCTTTTCCACCCCCGACGTGTTTAATGTCGCCAAGTGTGCGTATTTGGGTATGTTGTGTTGCGGAAAAAATTGTAAAAAATGCAAATGTTTTTTTGGGAATTTTTTTGACTCTTTAAGTGTGATAAGAATTGAGTGGAGCATCTTTTTGTCATGAAAGTTTTTCGTAAATAGTGTCCCGTTCAAAAGTTACGGGCACCCAAACACGAACAATGTTCGACGTCTCGATTTGACGGATTTGGTACCATTTTAATGGGTCACATTCAAACGGCTCTGCCCGTCGAACCAAACGAGATATAACATTCTGGTTTGTTTTGTTACCGGCGCTTACCCTTTGGGTAATTGGGTTTTGAAACATTTTCGAATCGTCCCGGAACTTTCGTCAATCAAATTGTGAACATTTGGTACCGTCGGCCGATAAAATCGGTTGGTTGCGCTTTTCTCCCACATTTTTTGTTTGCGAATAAAATTGTTTTTTAAATTTTGAACCGCCTACGGAAACGCTCAGGAACACCGACCAAATTTTTTAATTTCGTCCCGGATGCTTAGTTATGGGCACTTTTCCATTTTCGCTACACGGCTTCAGTTTTCATTTTTTTGCGTCAAGTTGGTACTTTCGAAATGGGGTTTTTTCTTTGGGCCGATGCTCAAAGCTTGCCCGTACAGGGGGATGAAAAAACATTTTCAAAAAGTCACCCCTTTACCGAATGACAGACGTTCGCGCAACGCACTTTTCACGGCGATCTAAAAACACGCATACAAAAGTTTTTGTTTTGTATATTAAAGGCGTTTAAAATATGCCATACAACAAAACTTTGTATTCAGTGTCAATAACTGGCCATTTGTCTATTTAAAAATGTTAACTTAAAAAATTAGACTTTACGGGTGTCCGAGTTACGAAGCTTTAACGGATTTCATCCGTGCCGTGTTTTTACCAGAATTTGTCTAGGAGAATTTTTCAATGTCGTAAAAAAACATGTTGGAATTTTTTTTTATTTTTTTTGACAACTTTTATGAACTCCCGTGGCTTTTTACGACATTTTGAACGTACTTTGACGTACCCTGGCACGTTTTTTCTCATACATGTCTCAGCGATCAGCGTCATTTTTGTGATTTTTATTTTTAATTTACGTCTTAGAACGTCCCCCAAATGTACCGTTTTAAATTCGGACAATCCATTTTGGTATCATCTGGAAGTGCGTTTCAATACCTTTCTGTACATGTTCGCGTCATTGACGACGCATTTTCCGGGACGTACCTGGAAGCTTTTGAACTTGCGGAAATGCAACTTTTTGGTTTTCGATTGCCTTTGAAATATGGATTTTACGATTTTGGTACGTTATTTACGCGTCACACTCGAACGGCCCTGCCCGTCGAACCAAACGAGATACAACATTTGTTTTTGTTTCGTTACCATCGGTTACCATTTGGGTAACAACGATTTGCAAAATTTTTCGAATTGTCCCGGAACTTTCGGCACACTTTTCGTATACATTTGGTCACGTGCGTTTTAAAAAGGAGCGGTACCAATTTTCTCCCACATTTTTTGTTTGAAAACTTTCTCGACTTTTTCATTTAAAAGGATTACCATTATTCTAGAATATATATTCGTAAAATTTCGAATTTTGTCCCGGATGCTTTGTTATGGGCACTTTTCCATTTTCGCTACATGGTTTCAGTTTTGATTTTTTTGCATCACGTTGGTACTTTTGAAATGGGTTTTTGTTCTTTAGGTAGATGCTGAAAGCTTGCCCGTACAAGGGGATGAAAAAACATTTTCGAAAAACAACCCCTAAACCGAATGACAGACGTTCGCGCAAGGCACTTTTCACGGCGATCTAAAAACACGCATACAAAAGTTTTTGTTTTATATAATAAAGGTGTTTAAAATATGCCATTGAACCAAATTTTGTATTTAGTGTCAATAACTGGACATTTGTCTATTTAAAAATGTGAACATCAAAAATAAGACTTTACGGGTGTTCGAGTTACGGTGCTTTAACGGATTTCATCCGTGCCGTGTTTTTGCCGGAATTTGTCTATGAGAATTTTTCAATGTCGTAAAAAAGCATGTTGGAATTTTTTTTATTTTTTTTTCATCAAAATGGGGGAGCTTCATGGCTATTGACGTCATATTAAACGTACCTGGACGTACCCGGCACGTACCGTCTTCAAAATTTTCTGGCAGATACTTTTTATTGTGTAATTTTGAATTTTTAATTTACGTCTTAGAACGTGTCCCAAATGTACCGTTTTGAAATTGGACAAACCATTTTGGTATCATCTGAAAGTGCGTTTCATTACCTTTCTTTACATGTGCATTTTTTTGACGCTACGTTTTCCGGGACGTACCGAGAAGCTTTTGAACGTGCGGAAATGTACATAGTTGAACTCGAAAATTTTTCTAACACTTCTTCTAACAATTCTTCTAACACTTAGAAAAATTGGCACTTAAAAAATTTTCAACATGAAAATAATTTTTAACCAAAATTTTAATTTTTACATTTTTTAAATTTTTTTCAAGTTTTACAAAAAATGTGGTACTTGAAAATTTTTCAAACACTTAGAAAATTTACAACAGGATTTTTTTTTTCTTTTTTCAGAATCACACAACTTTTAAGTTTCTTTCTTTACATATCCATGACAGTTTTACATGAAATGTATGCAGACGTACTCAAAAATTTTCTAACACTTTAAAAAATTTCAACATAAAAATAATTTTTTACCAAAATTATAATTTTTCAATTTTCTCAACATTTTTTAAGATAAACAAAAAATGGCGTACTTGAAAGTTTTTAAAACACTTACAAAATTTTTCAACATGAAATTTTTTTTCTTTTTTCGGAATCACACAACTTTCAAGTTTCTTTCTTACATAAGTATCCACGACAGTTTAACATGACATGTACATGGAAAAACTCGACAATTTTTTCTATCACTTTAAAATTTTTTAACATCATTTTTTTTTTTTCAATTTTTTTTCTTTTTTTTTCCCAACCGAAAAGTTTTCCAACAAGTGACTAAAAAAAAAAAAAAAAAAAAAAAAAAAAAAAAGTGACTCATCCCAAAAAAGTCGAGTTTTCCATAAAGTGACATTTCCCAACAGTGACGCCAGCGGCGGCTCAAGGCCGCTTTAGCGGTCTTGTCTATAGTCAATCTTTCGGTAGTCCCCGCCCTCGAGCTCGGGCCGCCTCGTCGTGACGCCACAAACCCTCGGCATGCCCTCGAAAGTGACTTTTTTCCCCAATCTGTCGCTACAGTCTTCATCGTCGTGCTTTTCTCTACAAGTGGGTATTTTTTTCGTCTTTCTACCCCCTCAACTTTTCCACCCCCGACGTGTTTAATGTCGCCAAGTGTGCGTATTTGGCTGTGTTCAAGTGCGGAAAAAATTGTAAAAAATAATAATGTTTTTTTGGGAATTTTGTTGACTCTTTAAGGGTGATTAGAATTGAATGGGCCATCTTTTTGACATGAAAATTTTTCGTGGAAAGTGTCCCGATGAAAAGTTATTAGCGCCCAAACTCGAAACATTTTCGAGTCTGGATTTGACGATTTTGGTACGTTTTTAACGCGTCACATTCAAACTGCTCTGCCCGTCGAACCAAACGAGATATGACGTTCGTTTTTGTTTTGTTACCAGCGCTTACCATCTGGGTAACTACTTTTTGGAAATGTTTTGGATTTGTCCCGGAACTTTCGTCAATCAAATTGTGAACATTTGGTAATGTGCGTTTTCAAAAAGTGACGGTAACGATTTTTTCCCACAGTTTTTTGTTTGGAACTTTCTCGACTTTTTCATCTAAAAGAACAAATAAAAATGCAGTGTCGCATCGGTCATTTTTTTTAATTTCGTCCCGGATGCTTAGTTATGGGCACTTTTCCATTTTCACGACACGGCTTCAGTTTTGATTTTTTTGCGTCAAGTTGGTACTTTCAAAATGGGTTTTTTTTCTTTAAGCAGATGCTGAACACTTGCCCGTACAGGGGGATGAAAAAACATTTTCGAAAAACCACCCCTAAACCGAATGACAGACGTTCGCGCAAGGCACTTTTCACGGCGATCAAAAAACACGCATACAAAAGATTTTGTTTTGTATAGTAAAGGTGTTTAAAATATGCCATACAACAAACATTAGTGTTTAGTGTTAATAACTGGACAATTTTCTATAAGAAAATGTTAACATCAAAAATTAGACTTAACGGGTGTCCGAGTTACGGTGCTTTAACGGATTTCATCCGTGCCGTGTTTTTGCGAGAATTTGTCTATGAGAATTTTTCAATGTTGTAAAAAAGCATGTTGGAATTTTTTTTAATTTTTTTTTCTCAAAATGGGGGAGTCTCATGGCTATTGAAGTCATTTTAAACGTACCCGGACGTACCCGGCACGTACCGTCTCAGATATTGTTTAGCTTCCTGGACTAATTGTGTAATTTTGATTTTTTAATTTTCGCCTTAGAACGTGTCCCAAATGTCCCGTTTTAAATTCGGACAATCCATTTTGGTATCATCTGAAAGTGCGTTTCAATACCTTTCTGTACATGTTCGTTTCATTGACGACACATTTACCGGGACGTACCGGGAAGCTTTTGAACGTGCGGAAATGTACATAGTGGATCTCGAACACTTTAAGATTTTGTCTATTAGAATTTTTAAATGTCTTAAAAAAGCATGTTGGAATTTTTTTAAATTTTTTTTTCCCAAAATGGGGGAGTCTCATGGCTATTGACGTCATATTAACCGTACCCGGACGTACCGGGCACTTACCGTTTTCGATATTTTTTGGCACATACAGTTAATTGTGTAATTTTGATTTTTTAATTTTCGCCTTAGAACGTCCCCTAAATCTACCGTTTTGAATTTGGACAATCCATTTTGGTATCATCTGAAAAAGCGTTTAAATACCTTTCTATACATGTTCATTTCATTGACGGCACATTTTCAGGGACGTACCGGGAACCTTTTGAACGTGCGGAAATGTAAATAGTTGACTTGAAAATTTTTCTAACATTTACCTAACCTAACCTAACCTAACCTAACCTAACCTAACCTAACCTAACCTAACCTAACCTAACCTAACCTAACCTTACCTAACCTAACCTAACCTAACCTAACCTAACCTAACTTAACACTTTAAAAATTTGCAATTTCAAAATAATTTTTTACCAAAATTTTAATTTTTTCATTTTTTCAACTTTTTTCAAGTTTTCACAAAAATGGGGTACTTAAAAATTTTTCTAACACTTAAAAATTTTTAAACATGATTTTTTTTTTTCTTTTTTCAGAATCACACAATTATCAAGTTTCTTTCTTTACACAAGTATCTACGACAGTTTAACATGAAATGTACATAGAAAAACTCGAAAAATTTTCAATCACTTTAAAAATTTTCGACATGAAAATAATTTTTTACCAAAATTTTAATTTTTTCATTTTTTTAACTTTTTTCGAGTTTTCCAAAAAGTGGCGTACTTGAAAATTTTTCTAACACTTCGAAATTTTTCGACATGAATTTTTTTTTTCTTTTTTTTTAATCACACAACTTTCAAATTTCTTTCTTTACATAAGTATCTACGACCAACTAACATGACATAGACATGGAAAAACTCGAAAATTTTTCCATCACTTTAAAAATTTTTAACATGAATTTTTTTTTTCAATTTTTTTTTTTTTTTTCTTTTTTCCAACCGACAAGTTTTCCAACAAGTGACTAAAAAAAAAAAAAAAAAAAAAAAAAAAAAAAAGTGACAACTACCCAAAAAAGTCGAGTTTTCCAAAAAGTGACTCATCCCAACAGTGACGCCAGCGGCGGCTCAAGGCCGCTTTAGCGGTCTTGTCTATAGTCAATCTTTCGGTAGTCCCCGCCCTCGAGCTCGGGCCGCCTCGTCGTGACGCCACAAACCCTCGGCAAGCCCTCGAAAGTGACTATTTTCCCCGACCTATCGCTACAGTTTTCATCGTCGTGCTTTTCTCTACGCGTGTGTATTTTTTTTGACTTTCTAACCCCTCAACTTTTCCACCCCCGACGTGTTTAATGTCGCCAAGTGTGCGTATTTGGGTATGTTGTGTTGCGGAAAAAATTGTAAAAAATGAAAATGTTTTTTTGGGAATTTTTTTGACTCTTTAAGTGTGATAAGAATTGAATGGAGCATCTTTTTGTCATGAAACGTTTTCGTAAAAAGTGTCCCGTTAAAAAGTTATTAGCATCCAAACTCGAAAAATTTTCGAATTCTGAATTTGACGATTTTGGTACGTTTTTAACGTGTCACATTCAAACGACTCTGCCCGTCGAACCAAACGAGTTATAACGTTCGTTTTTGTTTTGTTACCGGCGCTTACCATCTGGGTAAATGGATTTTGGAACTGTTTTGGATTTGTCCCGGAACTTTCGAAAATCAAATTGTGAACATTTGGTAATGTGCGTTTTCAAAAAGTGACGGTAACGATTTTTTCCCACAGTTTTTTGTTTGGAACTTTCTCGACTTTTTCATCTAAAAGAACAGATAAAAATGCAGTGTCGCATCGGTCATTTTTTTTAATTTTGTCCCGGATGCTTAGTTATGGGCACTTTTTCATTTTCACGACACGGCTTCAGTTTTGATTTTTTTGCGTCAAGTTGGTACTTCCGAAATGGGTTTTTTTTTTTTAGGCCGATGCTGAAAGCTTGCCCGTACAGGGGGATGAAAAAACGTTTTCAAAAAGTCACCCCCTTACCGAATGACAGACGTTCGCGCAAAGCACTTTTCACGGCGATCTAAAAACACGCATACAAAAGTTTTTGTTTTGTATATTAAAGGTGTTTAAAATATGCCATACAACAAAACTTTGTATTTAGTATCAATAAATGGACATTTACCTATACGAAAATGTTAACATCAAAAATTAGACTTTACGGGTGTCCGAGTTACGGTGCTTTAACGGATTTCATCCGTGCCGTGTTTTTGCCAGAATGTGTCTATGAGAATTTTTCAATGTCGTAAAAAAGCATGTTGGAATTTTTTTTATTTTTTTTTGACCAAAATGGGGGAGTCTCATGGCTATTGACGTCATATTTAACGTACCCGGACGTACCCGGCACGTACCGTCTCAGATATTTTTTAGCTTCCTGGACTAGATGTGTAATTTTGTTTTTTTAATTTTCGTCTTGGAACGTCCCCCAAATCTACCGTTTTGAATTTGGACAATCCATTTTGGTATCATCTGAAAGAGCGTTTCAATACCTTTCTGTACATTTTCATTTGATTGACGACACTTTTACCGGGACGTACCGGGAAGCTTTTAAACGTGCGGAAATGCAACTTTTTTGTTTTCGATTGCCCTTGAAATCTGGATTTTACGATTTTGGTACGTTATTAATGCGTCACACTCGAACGGCCCTGCCCGTCGAACCAAACGAGATACAACATTTGTTTTTGTTTCGTTACCATCGGTTACCATTTGGGTAACTACGATTTGCAAATTTTTTCGAATCGTCCCGGAACTTTCGGCACACTTATCGTATACATTTGGTCGCGTGCGTTTTTAAAAGAAGCGGTACCAATTTACTCCCACATTTTTTGTTTGAAAACTTTCTCGACTTTTTCATTTTAAAGGATTACCATTATGCTAGAATATTTACTCGTGGAATTTTGAATTTCGTCCTGGATGCTTAGTTATGGGCACTTTCCCATTTTCGCTACACGCCTTCAGTTTTGATTTTTTTGCGTCAAGTTGGTACTTTCAATATAGGTTTTTTTTTCTGTAGGCCGATGCTTAAAGCTTGCCCGTACAGGGGGATGAAAAAACATTTTCAAAAAATCACCCTTTTACCGAATGACAGACGTTCGCGCAACGCACTTTTCACGGCGATCTAAAAACACGCATACAAAAGATTTTGTTTTGTATATTAAAGGTGTTTAAAATATGCCATAGAACCAAATTTTGTGTTTAGTATCGATAAATGGTCAATTACCTATAAGAAAATGTTACTTTCAAAAATTAGACTTTACGGGTGTTCGAGTTACGTTGCTTTAACGGATTTCATCCGTGCCGTGTTTTTGCCGGAATTTGTCTATGAGAATTTTTCAATGTCGTAAAAAAGCATGTTGAAATTTTTTTTTATTTTTTTTGACCAAAATGGTGGGGTCTCATGGCTATTGACGACATATTGAACGTACCCGAACGTACCCGGCACGTACAGTCTCAGATATTTTTTGGCAGTAACAGCAAAATGTGTAATTATTATTTCTTAAATTTCGGCTTTGAACGTCCCCCAAATGTCCCGTTTTGAAATCAGACAAACCATTTTGGTATCATCTAAAAGTGCGTTTCAATACCTTTCTGTACATGTCCATTTTATTGACGACACATTTACCGGGACGTACCGGGAAGCTTTTGAACGTGCGGAAATGTACATAGTTGAACTCGAAAATTTTTCTAACACTTCTTCTAACAATTCTTCTAACACTTAGAAAAATTGGCACTTAAAAAAATTTCAACATGAAAATAATTTTTTACCAAAATTTTAATTTTTACATTTTTTAAATTTTTTTCAAGTTTTACAAAAAATGTGTTACTTGAAAATTTTTCAAACACTTAGAAAATTTACAATATGATTTTTTTTTTCTTTTTTCAAAATCAAACAACTTTTAAGTTTGTTTCTTTACATATCCACGACAGTTTTACATTAAATGTATAGAGACGTACTCAAAAATTTTCAACACCTTAAAACATTTCAACATAAAAAAAATTTTTTACCAAAATTATAATTTTTCAATTTTCTCAACATCTTTTAAGATTTACAAAAAATGGCGTACTTGAAAATTTTTCAAACACTTAGAAATTTTTACAAATGATTTTTTTTTCTTTTTTCAGAATTATACTATTTTCAAGTTTCTTTCGTTACACAAGTATCTACGACCAATTATCATGACATGTACATAGAAAAACTCGAAATTTTCAATCACTTTTAAATTTTTCAACAAGAATTTTTTTTTACAAATTTTTTTTTTTTCTTTTTTCCAACCGACAAGTTTTCCAAAAAGTGACTAAAAAAAAAAAAAAAAAAAAAAAAAAAAAAAAGTGACAACTACCCAAAAAAGTCGAGTTTTCCATTAAGTGACGTGTCCAAACAGTGACGCCAGCGGCGGCTCAAGGCCGCTTTAGCGGTCTTGTCTGCTAGTAATAGTACGCTAAGCCACACCCTCACGGCCGTTCTATGGTATTCCACGCGCTCTCCCCCCCCCCGGCCCCCCCCTCCCCCCCGGACCCCCCGCGACCCTTGCAACCCACACCAACTTTGCGACAATTTTATCACCTTTCAAACGGTAAAACTTGAATTTCCCTATTCCCATTATTTCTACCCCTTTTGGCGAGTTTAAAGTGAACATGTGCGAAACACTACAATGTTGGTGTTTTTTCTTAAAACGGTCATCCCCCTCGCCCCTATCAACTTTTTCGACTTTTTTCTCGACAGTATCCAGCGCTTACCTTTTGGGCAACTACACAACTAAAAATTTTTGATTTTGTCCCGGAACTTTCGCCAATCAATTTGTGTACATTTGGCAATGTGTGTTTTTGAAAAGCGCGTGTACCAGTTTTTTTCCACATTTTTTTTTTGCGAATTTTTTCGACTTTATCATCTTAAAGGACATGTAGAGAAGCTGAGGATCACCGATCAAATTTTTGAATTTCGTCCCGGTTCAAAAGTTATAGGCACTTTTCTATTTTTTGAAACACGGTCTCAGTTTTGATTTTTTTTTTCAAAATTAAAAAAAAAGGACCGGGATTTTATTCTATTTTCGGATGCTGAATAGTTGCCCGTACAAGGGGATGAAAAAACATTTTTGAAAAGTCACCCCTAAACCGAATGACAGACGTTCGCGCAACGCACTTTTTCCGGCGATCTAAAAACACGCATACAAAATTTTTGTTTTTGTATATTGAAAGTGTTTTAAAAATGTCATCAAATACAAAATTGTGTTTAGTATTATTAAATGGGCTTTTTTCTATATAAAAACGTTACTTTTGAAAATAGATCTTTACGGGTGTCCGAGTTACGGTACTTTAACGGATTACATCCGTGCCGTGTTTTTGCCGGAAGTTGTAAATGAGAATTTTTTAATGTTCAAAAAAAGCATGTTGGAATTTTTTTTTATTTTTTTTTGCCAGTATTTTGAACTCACGTGGCTTTTGACGACAGATTGAACGTACCGTGACGTACCCTGGCACGTTTGTTCTCATACATGTCTTGGCGACTCTGGACAAATGTGTAATTTTGATTTTTTAATTTTCGCCTTAGAACGTCCCCCAAATGTCCCGTTTTGAAATTGGACAATCCATTTTGATATCATCTGAAAGTGCGTTTCAATACCTTTCTTTACATGTGCATTTTGTTGACGCCACATTTACCGGGACGTACCTGGAAGCTTTTGAACGTGCGGGAATGCAACTTTTTTGTTTTTGACCGACCAAAGTACGAATTTGTTATGAATATTTTCGGAATTTTTCTTCGGAATTACTTTTTTACACTCTTTATAAAATATGCATAGTTTTTATTTTATCAAAAAAGCTCAAAACACGACGATGGTGGGGTGCCGTATACATTGATGTAATCTCAAGATGATCAATTTCGACACGCACATTTGGCCTTAATGGCTTATTGTAGGCGACCTGTATGACTTACAGACTTTCTGTCAACTTTTAAATAAAAAGGGATTCAATATTAAATATACGAGATCTTTAAATCACCTAAAAATTTAAACCCGGACTTTTTATAGGCGCCCGTGTTACACGATGCATATAGGATAAATTGTCCAATGTTGTGGCATAGCATACAGAGTTCAAGTTCAACACTTACAAAATTTTCAACATAAAATAATTTTTTACCAAAATTTTAATTTTTTCATTTTTTCAACTTTTTCAAGTTTTCCAAAAAGTCGGGTACTTGAAAATTTTTCGAACACTTGGAAATTTTTCAACATGAATTTTTTTATTTACTTTTTCAGAATCACACAAATTTCAAGTTTCTTTCTTTCCGTAAGTACCCACGACGGTTTTATATGATGTATATACTTTTTGTACTCTAATTTTTTCCCAACAATATTTTTTTTTTCACATCAAAATTTTTTTTTTTACATTTTTTTTTTTTTTTTTTCAATTTTTTTCAAATTTTTTTTTAAAAGTATCCAAATGTCTATAACACGCAGTCGTACAAGGTATAGCGGCTCAAGGCCGCGGTACGCGGAACTTGTCTGCCAATAATACTACGCTAAGCCACACCCTCACGGCCGTTCTATGGTATTCCACGCGCTCTCCCCCCCCCGGCCCCCCCCTCCCCCCCGGACCCCCCGCGACCCTTGCAACCCACACCAACTTTGCGGCAATTTAATCACCTTTTCAACGGTATTTTTAGATTTTCACTTTTCCCATTATTTCTACCCCTTTTGACGAGTTTAAAATGAACATGTGCGAAACACTACAATGTTGGTGTTTTTTCTTAAAACGGTCATCCCCCTCGCCCCCATCAACTTTTTCGACTTTTTTTTCGACAGTATCCAGCGCTTACCTTTTGACCAACTACACAACTAAAAATTTTTGATTTTGTCCCGGAACTTTCGCCAATCAATTTGTGTACATTTGGTACCGTCGGCCGTTGAAATCGTTGGGTAACGTTTTTCTCCCACATTTTTTTTTTCCGAATTTTTTTGACGTTATCATCTTAAAGGTCTTTTAGAGAAGACGGGAATAGTCGAACAAATTTTTGAATTTTGTCCCGGATCAAAAGTTATGGGCACTTTTGTATTTTTCGAAACACGGTGTCAGTTTTGATTTTTTTTTTCAAAATTAAAAAAAAAGGACCGGGATTTTATTCTTTTTTCGGATGCTGAATAGTTGCCCGTACAAGGGGATGAAAAAACATTTTTGAAAAGTCACCCCTAAACCGAATGACAGACGTTCGCGCAACGCACTTTTCCCGGCGATCTAAAAACACGCATACAAAATTTTTGTTTTTGTATATTAAAAGTGTTTTAAAAACGGCATTAAATACAAAATTGTGTTTAGTATTAATAAATGGACTTTTTTCTATACAAAAACGTTACTTTTGAAAATAGATCTTTACGGGTGTCCGAGTAACGGTACTTTAACGGATTACATCCGTGCCGTGTTTTTGCCGGAATTTGTAAATGAGAATTTTTTAATGTTGAAAAAAAGCAAGTTGGAATTTTTTTTTATTTTTTTTGACAACTTTTATGAACTCCCGTGACTATTTGCAACAATTTAATTGTACCCGGACGTACCCTTGACCGTTTTTTCTCATACATGTCTTGGCGACTCTGGACAAATGTGTAATTTTTATTTTTAATTTTAATTTTAGAACGTCCCCCAAATGTATGGTTTTGTAATTGGACAAATTATTTTGATATCATCTGAGAGTGTGTTTCAATACCTTTCTTTACATGTGCATTTTGTTGACGCCACATTTACCGGTACGTACCGGGAAGCTTTTGAACGTGCGGGAATGCAACTTTTTTGTTTTTGACCGACCAAAGTACGAATTTGTTATGAATTTTTTCGGAATTTTTCTTCAGAATTACTTTTTGACACTCTTAATGAAATATGTTTAGTTTTTATTTTATCAAAAAAGCTCAAAACACGACGACGGTAGGGTGCCGTATACATTGATGTAATCTCAAGATGATCAATTTCGACACGCACATTTGGCCTTAATGGCTTATTGTGGGCGCTAGGTATGACATACAGACTTTCTGTCAACTTTTAAATAAAAAGGGATTCAATATTAAATATACGAGATCTTTAAATCACCTAAAAATCTCAACCCGACCTTTTTATAGGCGCCCGTGTTACACGATGCATATAGGATAAATTGCCCAATGTTGTGGCATAGCATACAGAGTTCAAGTTCAACACTTACAAAATTTTCAACATGAAATAATTTTTTACCAAAATTTTAATTTTTTCATTTTTTCAACTTTTTCAAGTTTTCCAAAAAGTGGGGTACTTGAAAATTTTTCAAACACTTGGAAATTTTTCAACATGAATTTTTTTATTTATTTTTTCAGAATCACACAAATTTCAAGTTTCTTTCTCTTTGTAAGTACCCACGACAGTTTAACATGATGTATATACTTTTTGAACTTTCATTTTTTTTTTCAATCATTTTTTTTTTCACATCAAAATTTTTTTTTTACATTTTTTTTTTTTTTTTTTTTCAATTTTTTTTTTAAAAGTATCCAAATGTCTGCAACACGAAGTCGCAAAAGGTTTAGCGGCTCAAGGCCGCGGTACGCGGAACTTGTCTATATTCCATAAGGTGGAAGTCCCCGCTCTCGAGGTCGCGCGGCCATTCCGCTACCCCCAAAACCCTCGGTACGCCCACGCACGCGACTATTTTCCCACATCTGTCGCTACAGAATTGACCGCCTGGCCTTTGGCTACAAGTGGGTATTTTTTTCGACCCTGTGCGTCAACCCCTTTTCAAACCCCGACGAGTTTAATGTCGCAAAGTGTGCGTATTTTGCTATGTTGGATTGCGGGAAAAATTGTAAAAAATAGTAATTATTTTTTTAAGATTAATTTCACTTTTTAACTCAGATAAGAATTGAATGGAGCATCTTTTTGTCATGAAAGGTTTTCGTCAAAAATGTCCCGTTCAAAAGTTACGGGCACCCAAACACGAACAATGTTCGACGTCTCGATTTGACGGATTTGGTACCATTATAACGTGTCACATTCAAACGGCTCTGCCCGTCGAACCAAACGAGATATAACATTCTGGTTTGTTTTGTTACCGGCGCTTACCCTTTGGGTAACTGGGTTTTGAAATATTTTGGATTCGTCCCGGAACTTTCGCCAATCAAATTGTGAACATTTGGTACCGTCCGTTTTTAAAAAGCGCGAGGAAGGCTTTTTTTCCACATTTTTGAATCAAAAACTTTCTCGACTTTTTCATTTTGAAAAGTAACCACTAAACTTGATTATTAACGAAGCGATTTTTGAATTTCGTCCCGGATGCTTAGTTATGGGCACTTTTCCATTTTTACGACACGGCTTCAGTCGTGATTTTTTTGCGTCAAGTTGGTACTTTCAAAATGGGTTTTTTTTCTTTAGGCCGATGCTCAAAGCTTGCCCGTACAGGGGCATGAAAAAACATTTTCAAAAAGTCACCCTCTTACCGAATGACAGACGTTCGCGCAAAGCACTTTCCACGGCGATATAAAACCACGCATACAAAATGTTTTGTTTTTGTATATTAAAAGTGTGTTAAACATGCCATCTTATACATTGTTGTGTTTATTATTAATAATTGGACATTTGTCTATTTATAAACGTTACTTTCAAAAATTAGACTTTACGGGTGTCCGAGTTACGGTGCTTTAACGGATTTCATCCGCCCGTGTTTTTGCAAGAATTTGTCTATGGGGGGTTTTCAATGTCGTAAAAAACCATGTTAGAATTTTTTGTAATTTAAGATTTTCCGTTTCGTGGGTATCCGAAGGTGTGGTTGACATATTTAAGGTACCCGGACGTACCTGTAACGTACCGATTTTGTTATTTTTTAGCGTCATTGGTTAGATGTGTAATTTTGATTACTTAAATTTCAGCTTTGAACGGCCCTGGTATGTCCCGTTATGAAATCGAACAGCCCATTTTGGTATCATCGCAAAGTGCGTTTCAATACCTTTTTAAACATGTGCGTATCATTGACCACACACTTACCGGGACGTACCGGCAAGCTTTTGAACGTGCGGAAATGTACGATGTAGAACTCGAACATTTTTCTAACACTTAGAAAATTTTCAACATGAAAATAATTTTTTACCAAAATTTTAATTTTTTCATTTTTTCAAGTTTTTTCAAGTTTTAAAAAAATTGGGGTACTTGAAAATTTTTCAAACACTTAGAAATTTTGAAACATGAAATTTTTTTTTCTTTTTTTAGAATCACACAATTTTCAAGTTTCTTCTTTACATAAGTATCTACGACCAATTACCGTGACATGTACATAGAAAAACTCGAAAATTTTTCCATCACTTAAAAATTTCAACATGAAAATAATTTTTTACCAAAATTTTAATTTTTTCATTTTTTCAACTTTTTTCAAGTTTTCCAAAAAGTGGGCTACTTGAAAATTTTTCAAACACTTAGAAATTTTTCAACATGAATTTTTTTTTTCATTTTTCACAATCACACAACTTTTAAGTTTCTTTCTTTACATAAGTATCTACGACACTTTGACGTGAAATGTACATAGAAAAGCTCGAACATTTTTCCATCACTTTAAAATTTTTCGACATTTTCTTTCGACTTCTTTTTTTCAAATTTTTTTTTTCTTTTTTCCAACCGACAATTTTTTCAAAAAGTGACACCAAAAAAAAAAAAAAAAAAAAAGTGACTCATCCCCTAAAAAGTCGAGTTTTCCAAGAAGTGACCTGCCCAAACGTGACAGCCAGCAGCGGCTCAAGGCAGCGGAGCGGTCTTGTCAGGAATTATAATAGCTATGGAAATAAGAAAAAAATTTGCAATGTGCATTCTTGAATTGTTGTTAATTGTTGTTTTTACTAGCTTTGAGATCTTTTCGCCAGAACGTTCGTAGATATGGACGCGCTCGCTTATCAACGCGTCAAACAGAGCGTTTTCCTAGTCTAAATCATAGCAAGCATCATAGCAAAAGCCCATAGCATTGACGGTCGAAATGCCTGCATTCTTTCAGTCACTCATCGTCTCGATCATCCTCACTGCACAACAGTCGACCGAGTGTAGGTAGGGGGCACGGCGCACTGTTGTCTATATTAGGTCCGTCTTGGTCAACGCCACAGAGATGCAGGGAACGGCGGCGGCTGTGATGAGAAGAGAAGAGCGGGGAGGGGAGAGATGGCGCCACTCAGTCTGCACAACACCTGCATCGACACAACGTGACGCTGGTGTACTGCAGAAGCGAGCAATGCGCACCGCTTACGTCGGAAAGGTTATGTTATTATATCACAGTGTAACAAAACTTGCGCATGGCTAAACCAAATGAAATGCGTTACCTACGTAATGTTTGGTTAACTATTTCCGGTTGACTATGTGTTCGTAAGCCACACAACCAAAGGTGGCTGCTCTCGGGAATGAAACCCATAAGAGAACATAACCTATAAACAAGCCTAGGCTAAGCCTGTTTGTGTAGACTGGCTGTCACTAAACATTAGAGATTTTATTGCCAAACTTACCTTTACATGTGAGCTGTGTTTACTTATCCAGTTGATGTCGAAATAAGTGGACATACACACTAGAATATCAGATATACGAATGGACCATATTAACATTGATCACGAGGGTTGGCTACAGGCTAACGTCCGGTTCTGGGACTACTTTCTTTTACCTGGGATTACTTCAGTGTTGACTTTTGACCAACACAAATTTTACTTGGCGTTTGAAATTATGTTTCGTTTAGCACTAACTAAAAATTTAAAAGTTGTGAAATGAGATATAATACAACATATAAAATACAATGCTTTCCCAAACACCAAGTTTTGACGAAACTTGTTGAATTGAAGATTATTTAACGATCTGGTTGTGACACTGCAACGTTGGTTGCATTGCTGGCAGCAATCCCCCGACTCCGACAACTTCACAGGGTCGAATTTCGATGTTCAACGACTGTTTGCGTACATCTAGCGGGTATGTTAAGTTGTCAGCCCGACTATTGCATAACGATATTCTTTTGGACCAGACTTTATTTGCCTGCGACACTAGCGTGGCGAAGCGATAATAGGGTTGACATATGTTGTTTATCATACCATTATAAAAACTACCTCAAGTTGTAGTTACTACCAAAGATTACTGGGTAATCTTTGTTACTACTTTATATCGACTCTTCTTTTACATTCACCAGGAATCTGTTGATTTTCGTAGAATCAGCGTGCATGTAAGGAACAGTAGATAAGTATATGGTCTGGTCGGTATGGGACTACTTATGTTTTGGCTGCAGACTGGTAGGCTGCAGGTGGTCCTGCAGGTGGTCCGCGAATTCTGTCATTCTCGTGCCTACTACAAAATCTGGTTTATCTATTCATTAAATATCCAACTTTATAGCGTAAAAGTTTGATGCAAAATATTTAAATTAAGAATGTAGATAGAATGTAAGAATTTCAGTTTTCAGTTTGGTATTTTGCCATTTTTAGCCAAAACTGGTTTTAACATAATGACAATCCCTTTTAATTTTGTAAACATGGATGCGACAACCTGACTTGAGAGTTCGACTAGCCCCCGCCAGGGGATTTAGAGATCTATAGTCCTCCCAACGAAACTATAGGCACCGAGTTTGGCCACTGAGGGTGCTAGTGAAAACGAATGAAGCGCTGAAAGTGGCAATGTCACTCAACTTTCTGATGGAGCAGCGTAAAATTGTTTAATTAAATACGGCTTTTAAAGGGTTAGTCAGATGAAAAACTAAAACACTATCATTTGTATATGTCCACCCTCAAATATGGAAAACATGACTAAAAGATACCATACTTTAAAAGCAGGCGGTTAAAAAATTAAAGAAAACGCGATTTTTTGGCTTGTTGCTACCAAGTAGCACCGAGCAACTTTTCTCATGGTAATTCCCATATACGAAAAATGTTGCCTCGAGATAGTAAAACCACCGCTAAAATAGGGCACTTATCAAAAATCGATCATGAGGTTTAATGTGCATCGTTTCCCTACCGATAACATTCTTCTTAGTACGAACGTGTACTTCTACAAAATGCCCTGCAATTAATTTTCTTGTGACTTGATGTGAAGAAAAGTTGCAATCTGTTTTGGAGCGGTACTGTCTGCAGTCGCTGAGTGTTTCGCGGAGCGCTGGCTGGACTCGTATTACCCAATGAGTGCTCTGTCTATCAGGCAGGCGTTAGCGACCTCAGAACCGATACAGCTGCAGCAGAGCTTCTCATTGGTGATTTTTTAGTTTATCATCTGACTAATCCTTTAAAAATTTTGTTTAGATTATGAATACCATCGGTCCATCCTAAAATGCAAGGCGCCATTTAAATCAGGACACGTTTTAGACTTACAAACAACAAAGAACACACAACAAACAAACAAAACAAGACAATTAAAAACAAATACAAACCCAGAGTAAACAAACAAAACAAAATAAAAACACAACAACAAGAAAAAACAAACAGAATACAAAGGACAAGATATTTCACTATAATATCCAGCATTATTTTCAACCGTGGAATGCAATCTTCACCAATAAGTTGCTAAATTTGACCACATATAGCGCTGTATGTATTAAATCACGACGTCGCCTCCATGTTTCATCACAGGCCATGTCCAGAATGGCAACTT
Source organism: Isoperla grammatica (assembly GCA_945910005.1). Taxonomy (NCBI): domain Eukaryota; kingdom Metazoa; phylum Arthropoda; class Insecta; order Plecoptera; family Perlodidae; genus Isoperla; species Isoperla grammatica. Next base: position 18,806,458 of record OX246743.1, read on the forward strand.
AACTTGTCATTCCCTTAGAGGATGTATAGTAGTTGGGCTATGCTCTATGCTCTAAGGTCATTCCTCCGTGTACTTGATGGAAGATTGCGTCGGATTGTTCTCAGTTCGTGAGTTGGCCAACTTGTCCGATGTTGATAAATGGTAATTCTCTTATTTGTGTAAGTTGCTATTAATAATACTAGGAAAACGCTCTGTTTGACGCGTTGATAAGCGAGCGCGTCAATATCTACGAACTTTCTGGCGAAAAGTTGTCAATGCTAATACGAACAACAATTAACAACAATTCAAGAATGCGCATTGCAAAAAATGTTCTTATTTCCATGGCTATTATACTTTCCGACATTGTTGTATGCAGTGCAATGTGCGTTGCTAAGAATTTTCGTGGTCATGTTTTCAACACGGTCCGCCACCGTTACTAACACTTATTGACAGCAATAGAAATGTAATTTCTGCCTCTAATACCTATCGGATCGCGTTTACATTAGTATATTCGTGACCGGACAAAACTTTACTATAAGATAGCCACCTCACATTTTGCCGTTACTGCGTTTTAGAAAAATATTTTCGAGTAACTTAGGTGTAACTTTGCCAATACTTATCAGATCGCCATTACATTAACATATTCGTGACCGGAAAAATCTGTAGAAAAATCTGGCTATCTCACATTTTGCCGCCATTTTGTTTCAGAAAAATATTTTGCAGTAACTATGGTGTAACTTTGTAACTTTTCGAACGATTTTGCCTCAAAACTATACACCTTCAATCCACATCGAGGCTTGTGGATGGTCCAAATTTCAAGTTGATCGGACTTTCCGTTCGACCGCTATCGACGGACATAAAAACAAAAAAAAAAACAAAAAAAAAACAAACAAACAAAAAAAAAAAAAAACAGAATGAAGTGCCATAAGAGTCAAGTGGAAACGCTCGCTTCGCTCGCTTAATTACACGATGAATATTTTTAAAAATTAAATACAAATATAAGTTTGTAGTAACAAAACCAATAAATCGTGTTTGAAGAGAAGTGATAATTGAAAATAGATCACGGGAACCCAGCCATTCACAGCTTTCGATACCAATAAATGGCGGAAACGCCGGTGTTTAAACGACTTTCTTTCATAAAACTAAAGTAGGACGGACTATACCTTTACAGTTTAGACCTACCTCTAGCAGTGGAATATTACAATAAATACCTTGCTGCGAGTAGTTACTTTATGGATCTACTCAGTAAAGTGTGAATTTTTATACATTTTGACAGGCTTTCAATAAAAACAAAAGACTGCCAATGTTGCTCACAGCTTACCAAAGTTACATAATTTTCTAATAGCTGCTAATTTCGTTGTGCGCCATCTTAGTATTCGACAATATAGTGCGCGCATGAACACAGGCAGTAAACCGTCCGCGGATGTTTACTTCGAGGCCTCAGGGGTTATGACGAAAGCATGAGAATAGTTTCGGTGGGAGGACTATAGATGTGTATGTATGTATAGATGGACATGCGATGCAGTGTGTGGGTGCTTCAGTATAGCTACAGCCTCATCTCACTTGTTGGACGCGGTAGTTAGATAGAAGACCCTCGCATAGTACCATACATCGCACACAAGACACCTGTGACCACACAACTGATTGGCGCGGACGCTGTAGTGACGGCGTTTACCTTTGTGTCTGCTGTCTAAGATGGCGGTGTCAAAGATGGCGCATGTGTGTTCATTATTTAATAAAGTGTCGTCGCAATGTGTGCTGTAAAATTCTCAGAAGAGACAATCAGATTTCCCGGTACCTGCATGGAGTCTACCAACATCGCTTGGAATGCGCCTCGGCAACGCCTGCCAACATACGAGCTGATGGTATCACTACAATTATACCGGTGGAATGAGAGCGAGTTGCAAGGGTAGTTGTCACATGCGGTCACTTCACTTTTACACGTGTATCATCATAACGAAGATCGAGTGATAACCCTGCAGGTGTCCTTCGCTTTTAAATCGATCTAGGTTCAATCGAAGGACTATCGCCTTTTATAGGCAACTGCCAATCGAGTGCGAGTCTGTCTGTCTGTCTGGACTTGGCCGACCAAACCGATCTGATCAATCAATGAGAAGTAAAAAAACTGCGTTGAAGACATGACATAATAGCGCATTAGCTGAGGAGAACGTAACATTACCATGTGGGGTGACCGGCGAAACAGCGAACAGATGTTGCCGGATGTGCCAGTTAAAGAACCACCGGGAGGAAATTTCATTAAAATAAGTCATTGAGAGAAGAGAGTGCAACTGAAAAAAAGTTTTATCAAAATTGTAAAAACAAATTTTTTTTTGAGACAATTTGTGTTTATGGGAACAAAAACAAGTGTGAAGGTTGTATTATTTTATAAAGTGTAAACTCAACTTACCTTTTGATACTGCGAAGTTTAGAACAAATCATTGACAGTTGACCGCCGGTACAGATATGTGTTTTGTACCGGTGGATGAACAAACAATTATTGCTGCACCAAAAACTAACAAACAAACACAGAAATTCAACCTTCACATTTTGTTTTTGGAGTAGTAGTTGCAACACAGTTTTACTTGACCTTTAAATTACACAAATATATCAGAAATTCTATCAGAAATATATTTAAATTACAAAATATATCAGAAAAGTGAAGTAAAATATGTGCATTCCCAGACCACAGTCCACAGATAACAAATTCACTACCCAGACCATTTTTCAAGTTTCTTACCGTCTTCTTGCATCAATATCCACTAACCTTTGCTTATAAGGATTACTGAGATATGATTATAAACATGTAATTCTGCGTCGTTTTGATGTTGGTGGTAGTCTTTCTGTGAGCGAAAAGCGCGAGAATTTAAATTTTGTTTCGTATCCTCGAAATTACGTTCAACATCAACATTTTTGGAATTATGGGTAGGGCGCGGGAGGGGTAGGGGGCTAGATATTATCGAGATCTATGTAATTGTCTATAAAAAAAGGATTCAGAGAGTATTACGTTTGAATTTTATTGAAATGATCTAACACAATCTAAATAAAAAATTATCTAATTCCAAATACAATCTATATTATATATCATTTCTTAAAAAATATCTGTAGATTTTTTATAACATCTAGCCACGTGCAGACAAAAAAGTTGGTTGTACCCGGAGACCTGGGGGTGGGGGACATGTAGGCCTATACTAATGTAACATCCTAGCGTTGCCACTCATCATCGGCATGCACGAGAAGTGTTGAGTGTGTGGACTGATTGGGAACGCGGAAGGTCTTGCACGTGAAAAGCCCTGAGCGAGAGATACGCTGGTCTGGTCTAGGCCACAGGTGGCTGTGTGTGCCTTATATGGCCGTGCGCCAGGGGTGACCAGTTACCACATGGGGCCATGGCTTTGGTTTCTAACGGTCGCAGTCGCTTGGGAGAACTGTTTTACAATGCAATTTGAATCTCGGTCGCCTAATCCAGCGAATTTTATTTCTTGGTCTCACCGTCTCAATTTTCACCACAATTTGTTGAAAGTTTACGATGTGAATATGGCTGGAACAGAATTATTTAAAATTTGCACTTTCGTGAGATATTTAAGCGAGCGAAGCGAGCGTTTCCACTTGACTCTTATGGCACTTCGTTCTGTTTTTTTTTTTTTTTTTTTTTTTTTTTTTATGTCCGTCGATAGCGGTCGAACGGAAAGTCCGATCAACTTGAAATTTGGACCATCCACAAGCCTCGATGTGGATTGAAGGTGTATAGTTTTGAGGCAAAATCGTTCGAAAAGTTACAAAGTTACACCATAGTTACTGCAAAATATTTTTCTGAAACAAAATGGCGGCAAAATGTGAGATAGCCAGATTTTTCTACAAATTTTTCCGGTCACGAATATGTTATTGTAATGGCGATCTGATAAGTATTGGCAAAGTTACACGAAAGTTACTCGAAAATATTTTTATAAAACGCAGTAACGGCAAAATGTGAGGTGGCTATCTTATAGTAAATTTTTGTCCGGTCACGAATATACTAATGTAAACGCGATCCAATACGTATTAGAGGCAGAAATTACATTTCTATTGCTGTCAATAAGTGTTAGTAACGGTGGCGGACCGTGTTGAAAACATGACCACGAAAATTCTTAGCAACGCACATTGCACTGCATACAACAATGTCGGAAAGTATAATAGCCATGGAAATAAGAACAATTTTTGCAATGCGCATTCTTGAATTGTTGTTAATTGTTGTTCGTATTAGCATTGAAAACTTTTCGCCAGAAAGTTCGTAGATATTGACGCGCTCGCTTATCAACGCGTCAGACAGAGCGTTTTCCTAGTTTATATCCCATTAAAAAAAAAAAAAAATTCAAAAACAGATACTCTCTCTCGCTCTCTCTCTCTAACAACCATGTCATAATCAAGGTCCTCTCATCCTCCTAACGGTGTTTTGGTGAACCCAGTGGCGTAACTCAAAATTACGGGGCCCGTATGCAAGTTGGATTTTTGGGGCCCCACTTTTTTAAGTGTTGAAAACTAAAATGTAGCATAGTGATCTAGTATATAGTAGGACATTAATTATTTCTAGGTTAGCACCAGATTACTTACGTGTATCACGTTGATTTGAGTTGTGTAGGATAGTATTTTTTGCTATTCCTAAACCTACTTTTGGCATAAAATTTGTATAGTAGCTACTTGCTCACACCGAAAACCTACACCATATTCGGGGTTGCTGATGTACGGAATCCCTTCGTCCAAAAAGAACATATGCTGAATGATTTATTAATTCTGTCCAAACAGCCAACAAGGTTATTGACTCTGTTATTTTTCCGAATAACACAGTCACAACCTCTTTAATTTTTTACCAGTTTTGGTGCAATATTCGTATAATAACTTGACGAAAGTGATCCGTTTCCTTGTTCAGCATCTTTTTTAAATATACCACTAGGTTGACAAAAGCCGTGCGTAATAATAAACTTCTTGTGTACTTCACTTGGTATTATGTCTGGATCAAAATGAGCCCTATCAATAGGATACTTTTTCTGAGATAGATACTCATCCTCTATGGTTTCTTTTGAAGCTACTTCAGAGTATGTTCCGTGTTCTTTTTAAGCGAGCAAAGCGAGCGTCTCCACTAGACTCTTATGGCACTTCGTTCTGTTTTTTTTTTTTTTTTTTTTTTTTTATGTCTGTCGATAGCGGTCGAACGGAAAGTCCGATCAACTTGAAATTTGGACCATCCACAAGCCTCGATGTGAATTGAAGGTGTATAGTTTTGAGGCAAAATTGTTCGAAAAGTTATAAAGTTACACCATAGTTACTGCAAAATATTTTTCTGAAACAAAATGGCGGCAAAATGTGAGATTCATGGCTTTAGGGCTTTTAAACAGCTCTTGTTGACAAGATCACATTAATTTTAAATCTATGAATACTTTCTTATATTATTTACACACATTTATTACGAATCGGTGGTTGTCGAGGGGGCCCCTAGATCGCCGGGCCCGTGTGCATTGCACACTTTGCACCATAGGGAGTTACGCCACTGGGTGAACCTCAACTTGGGGTTGACCCATGGTCCGTGGGTTGGTCGAAACCAGAGTCTATAGAGAAGTCCGAGGGAGAGAAATTGTCTATCGAATCTATCGAAGCTCACTCAACTTTGAGTTTTACGAAACTCCGCTAGGAGGAATGATCTGGCACTCCAACTTTGAGTTTTACCGAAACTCCGCTAGGAGGAATGATTTGGCACTCCAACTTTGAGTTTTACCGAAACTCCGCTAGAAGGAATGATCTGGCACTCCAACTTTGAGTTTTACCGAAACTCCGCTAGGAGGAATGATCTGGCACTCCAACTTTGAGTTTTACCGAAACTCATTCAACTTTGAGTTTTATCGATACTCTTTTGAGTTTTACCGAAACTCCGCTAGGAGGAATGAGCTCACACTCCAACTTTGAGTTTTGTCGAACCTCTGAGTTCTATCGATACTCCTTTGAGTTTTACGGAAACTCCAGTAGGAGGAATGAGTCGACACCCCTTCAACTTTGACTTGTACCGAAACTCCGCCAGGAGGAATGAGAAGCTCTACCGTGAACATATAAATCAATCACGTGAGTTCATCTCGCAACAGAACAATTCCGGCTCGTACCAGTGTTGGGTAAGTTCTCCAAAAAAGGGAACTTTTAAAAGTTTGAGTTTATGGCGTTGAAAAGGGGGAATCCAAAATGGCGTGACATCATATTTTATGGACAGCCCCTGAGAACGAGTACCGGTACAGCACCACCTGTGTGCGTCTGAGACAGAGACGGAGTGACGCACTTCAGCCGACCGACCAACCACCGGTTGCGTGGCCACGTGCAATCTGAATCCGTAGAGGAACACGTGCAACCATTGTCGGACATCTGTGCTCTGTTCCCTTCCAGCGCCCACTGTATGTAAAGATAAAGATAAAGATAAAGATATTTATTCTTCAAGACACAACTTACATGTCTAATCTCTAAGGAGATGTGCGAAGAGTGGATAGGCTACAATGCCTATACTAAAAGTAACAATAAAATACTATATTCACATTTACAACAAATGTAGAAAAATAAATAGATAGGGCCTAGGCCTAAATTCTAAACCACTAAAATCTAAAATCAAAAACTACGCATACTTAGTGCATAACAGCTGCTCAGTCGATATAGGTATACAGCAAACACTTTTAAGGTTGTACATTTTAGGTATTAAACATTAAATTAATCAAACCATAAGGAGAAAATTTAACTAGAATAAATCTAGCATAACACAAATCTCAAAACTTAAACTAAAAAAAGTTACATAATATTAGCCTATTTCAGGAACTTGTCTTTAAACTCCTGTACAGAATAAAAAGATTCACTTAAGAGCATATTTTTTAACTTAAACTTAAATAAGGATATGGTAGTGCACTTTTTTATTTCATCTGGTAGTAGATTGTAAAGTAAGGTTCCCTGGTACGATGGACTCTTTTGGCACTGAGAAGAGGTTTGCCTTTGAATTCGGAGAAAAGTTTTTCGACGCGTGTCATGCGAGTGAACATCCAAATTTGTCTCAATGTTATTGATGTTACTCTTTATGTATGTTAAGAGTTGCAATATATATAAACAAGGCATAGTTAATATTTTTAGATTTTTAAAATGAGTTTTGCATGATTCTAAACGATTGAGATGAAGTATATTCCTGATAGCTCTTTTCTGGAGTTTGAACACTGTTTCCCATAATATAGAGTTTCCCCAAAAAATGATGCCGTAACTCATTTTTGAGTGAAACATTCCATAGTATTGATTTTTTAGCGTTTTTATATCAGCCATTTTGGACATTATTCGGATTGCATAACAAGTGCTTGAGAGTTTATTGCATAAGGCATTGATGTGGTTAGTCCAATCAAGATGTTCATCAAGCTGCACCCCTAGGAATGGAACATGCGAATTTAGCTCCAGTGCTACATTCTTCACATTTACGACTATTTGTTGAGGAGCAGAATGCTTATTCTTAAAATAAATAACTTTAGTTTTAACTGGATTTAGGGTCAAAAAATTTGCATCAAACCAATTGTTAATCTCCAACATTACCACATTGGCTTTGAGCAATAATTCAGCTAAATTGGAATTTCTTTCACTTACCAGTGGCGTAACTAACACTTGTGTTTAGGAGAGGGGGTAGGGGGGCGTACGATTTTTAAACAAATGCGATCACTGATGATGGAGGAGAGTTCGTGCGGACGCTGGCGAACAGTGCCCTCATAAATGCATTTATTTGTCACTCGCTTTGTCATAAACATCAATAAGTTCCCGTGCTTGCGTTTTTCCAACGCAGATAGCTTCAACACGCCATATGATCCGCGTACTGTGCGTTGATAGCGTGTTGCGTTGAAACTTAAACATTAACGCAGTGGGTTGCGTTAGAAAAACGCAAGTATGGGAACGTATAGCGTTAGTGCTATTGTGGATTCACAGTTTTAGAAACAAAGTTATAGTTTTTTAATTTTTTTATATACATTTACATTCATAACTCATTTGTTATTGCATTTCCTCCTCCTCCCTCGCCGGGGGAGGGGGGGCTAGGCGACCCCCTCGTCCCGTTGGAGATAAATGATTGAAAATATCTAAAGTTTGTTTTGGAATATTATCTATTGACATATTGCTAAAATCTTGCTAGATTTAGAAAGTTTGATGTCAATTTTAAAAGTCCTTCTCTAACGATCATTGGCATAGCTGCGGAGCAAGAGCCCCCCCTCCCACTACCAACCAAGTAATTTGTTCCATCTTTCATTAAAACTTTTTTCCACTTATAATGTAACACGTAACACACTAAGTTAATTGTAATCTAGTCATTATCTTTAATCTGTAAATTAATCTCATGTGGTATGTAATAATTATAATGTAGAAATCTAATAAAATAGAATTATAGCTTTAGATTTATAGGTTGGCACTAGGCACTTGTGTCAAGGAGCTCTGCTCTACTCCTTACTACCACAATTATTGTGTATGTATTGTTAAATTGTTTTATACAATGTAATTTGAACATGCACAGTGAAAATAAACTAGGAAAACGCTCTGTTTGACACGTTGATAAGCGAGCACGTCCATATCTACGAACGTTCTGGCGAAAAGATCTCAAAGCTAATAAAAACAACAATTAACAACAATTCAAGAATGTGCATTTCAAAATTTTTTCTAATTTCCATAGCTATTATACTTCCCGATATTGTTGAATGCAGTGCAAGTGCAATTTGCGTTGCTAAGAATTTTCGTTGTCAATGTGTCTAGTGTTTTCGCGGCGGTCCGCCACCGTTACTAACAGTTAATTAGTGTAACTTTGTAACTTTTCGAACGATTTTGCCCCAAAACTATACACCTTCAATCCACATCGAGGCTTGTGGATGGTCCAAATTTCAAGTTGATTGGACTTTCCGTTCGACCGCTATCGACAGACATAAAAACAAAAAAAAACAAAAAACAGAACGAAGTGCCATAAGAGTCTCGTGGAGACGCTCGCTTCGCTCGCTTAATAATAACTAGGAAAACGCTCTGTTTGACGCGTTGATAAGCGAGCGCGTCAATATCTACTAACTTTCTGGCGAAAAGATTTCAATGCTAATACAAACAACAATTAACAACAATTCAAGAATGCGCATTGCAAAAATTTTTCTAATTTCCATAGCTGTTATACTTCCCGACATTGTTGGATGCAGTGCAATGTGCGTTGCTACGAATTTTTGCTGTCATGTTTTCGCCGCGGTCCGCCACCGTTACTAACAGTTATTGACAGCAATAGAATTGTAATTTCTGCCTCTAATATGTATCAAATCGCGTTTACATTAGTATATTCGTGACCGGACAAAAATTTACTACAGGATAGCCACCTCACATTTTGCTGTTACTGTGTTTCAGAAATATATTTTCGAGTAACTTTTGTGCAACTTTGCCAATATTTATCAGATCGCCATAACATGAACATATTCGTGATTGGAAAAAGCTTTAAAAAAATATGGCTATCTCACATTTTGCCGCCATTTTGTTTCAGAAAAATATTTTGCAGTAACTATGGTGTAACTTTTCGAACGATTTTGCCTCAAAACTATACACCTTCAATCCACATCGAGGCTTGTGGATGGTCCAAATTTCAAGTTGATCGGACTTTCTGTTCGACCGCTATCGACGGACATAAAAAAAAAACAGAACGAAGTGCCATAAGAGTCTCGTGGAGACGCTCGCTTCGCTCGCTTAGTAATAATATTCAAAATAAAATAATAATAATAATAATAATAATAATAATATAATTAAACAACATTTCTTATGGTTGGGAATACATTCATTTTGTTTTCCACCTGGTAGCCCTTTAAATAAAATAGATTTTCTCATATTTTGGATCAGGCGCGTCGGAACGTTTTGTTATAGGGGGGGGGGGGGGCAAGTCCATTATCAATTTAGATGGTAATGGTAAACAAAAATGGATTAAAAAAAGTTGTTTTATATAATATGTATGATTATACAACATTTGAGTCAGAGGTTACCATGTCAAAACTAACTTTTGAATACATGATTTAATTGCAATAGGCTTATAAACGTATATTTTTAATACCAAATACATATATAATATATATTTTACACTCTTAAAATCTGCCCCCCCCATGCCCCCATGGCATGCAAGTTAGGGGGGGCAATGCCCCCCTTGCCCCCCCCCAGTTCCGACGCCAGTGCTTTGGATCCATTATGTTTACCAACACTCTGAAGCCTGTGCAATCGTACATGTTGTTGCCTGTTGGGTCATTGAAGTCTGGAGCAGTCTCTCAGATACATAGGTAATTTTTCACTTCTGATGGATTTCTTCTTATAGGTTTCAGTTAGGTAAACATAAGTAAATTAGTCATACATTTCCCTACAGCTGTTCATTGGGACAGTTTGTACATTTAATATAGTGTCAAAAATAAAGTGTAGCAGTGAATAGAGCAAAATAAATAAATAAATAAATAAATAAATAAATAAATAAATAAATAAATAAATAAATAAATAAATAAATAAATAAATAAATAAATAAATAAATAAATAAATAAATGAATGGAAACAAATTAATTGACAACAGAACAGGCAACCCAAGACTACCTTATAGACGGAGAGCCAGCAACATAAAAGCTCCCCTCATAAGGTACATATGTTTTGACTTTTGAAAAAGGAGCGGAAAAACTACTCTACTAACAAAACGCGCGTCTTACTCCTCAACGTGGGGGCTTTTAGGCCCCACAGGGGGCCAAAAAGCCGAAAAAAAGGCCCAAGGTTCCCCTCATAAGGTACATGGATGGAGTAAACGCCATTTTGTAGAGATAAGTGTCCCAAATAGGAATTCGAAGAGTAAGACGGGATATTAGGGGGCGTTTACCGATCAGACGCCATTTTACCCAAAAAGGGCCATTTTTTATTTTCGCACATGCATGCGCTTAAACACTCAAAACATATCCGGAAATGTCTCGAGACGTAGAAAAACATACATTTTGAAGAAATTTTGGGTTATTGTCCTCGCCAGACGCCCTCAAAAGGGGCCCAAAAAGGCCAAGGTTCCCCTCATAAGGTACATGAATGGAGTAAACGCCATTTTGTAGAGATAAGTGTCCCAAATAGGAATTCGAAGAGTAAGACGGGATATTAGGGGGCGTTTACCGATCAGACGCCATTTTACCCAATTGGGCCATTTTTTATTTTCGCACATGCATGCGCTTAAACACTCAAAACATATCCGGAAATGTCTCGAGACGTAGAAAAACATACATTTTAAAGAAATTTTGGGTTATTGTTCTCGCCAGACGCCCTCAAAAGGGGCCCAAAAAGGCCAAGGTTCCCCTCATAAGGTACATGAATGAAGTAAACGCCATTTTGTAGAGATAAGTGTCCCAAATAGGAATTTGAAGAGTAAAGACGGGATATTAGGGGGCGTTTACCGATCAGACGCCATTTTGTCCAAAAAGGGCCGCTTTTTATTTTCACACGTGCACGCACTTAACACCCAAAACATATCCTTAAATCCTGACATTAATAATAATAAATACTGGTATATTAAAGTTAGGGGTGGGCGGAGCTTCAAAACTATCGCATCCGGATCGAGGCTGTGGGGGGGGGGGGGGGGGGGCTGGCGAGGACCACACAATATCTTAGAAATGTATTCACCTCTAGGGGCATTTAAGGATATGTTTTGGGTGTTTAAGCGCGTGCACGTGTGAAAATAAAAAGTGGCCCTTTTTGGACAAAATGGCGTCTGATCGGTAAACGCCCCCTAATATCCCGTCTTACTCTTCGAATTCGTATTTGGGACACTTATCTCTACAAACTGGCGTTTACTCCATTCATGTACCTTATGAGGGGAACCTTGGCCTTTTTGGGCCCCTTTTGAGGGCGTCTGGCGAGGACAATAACCCAAAATTTCTTTAAAATGTATGTTTTTCTACGTCTCGAGACATTTCCGGATATGATTTGAGTATTTAAGCGCATGCATGTGCGAAAATAAAAAATGGCCCTTTTTAGGTAAAATGGCGTCTGATCGGTAAACGCCCCCTAATATCCCGTCTTACTCTTCGAATTCCCATTTGGGACACTTATCTCTACAAAATGGCGTTTACTCCATCCATGTACCTTATGAGGGGAACCTTGGGCCTTTTTTCGGCTTTTTTGGCCCCCTGTGGGGCCTAAAAGCCCCCACGTTGAGGAGTAAGACGCGCGTTTTGTTAGTAGAGTAGTTTTTCCGCTCCTATTCCAATAGTCAAAACATATGTACCTTATGAGGGGAGCTTTTATGTTGCTGGCTCTTGGACTATTACATATGCTTTCATCACAGGCAAGGCAATTGTAGCTAACCAGCGAACCGCCAGAGACAAGTGCACGCAGATAATGCAATCCAAAACCTCTTTGTAACTTAATGCACTAATGAAACACACCATTCACAAAACATGTAACAGTTGTAAAAGGCTCAGTTCTTTAGGATTTTAATTTTTTGCATACTTTCACGCCTATTTATACACTCCATTAAGTAAATGCAAAGAAGGCGTGGCGATAATGTGATTACAACTGTCGTCACTCCTTGAAGCAACAGAATGGGCAAAATAATAACTCCACAAGGCTGTATGTTAATTATATATTTATTGATATAGTTACTTTTGTTGGTCTTAAAAAATACAATCAGGAATCAGGATGGTATTCAGCTAAATTGTAAGAAAGCATGAGCGATGGTGGTACGTGCACTGAAGCCTAGACCATTTAATCTACGTATCTTGTCATCGCCAATGCTGAATGTGGCATCGTTCTCATTTCAATGACTTAATTAACAAAAATGATGTAGGATTGGAGGTGATATAACAAGTAGGATTGATGGTAATTCTCCCATAAGCAGGGCTTTTCAAATATTACAGACTTACAGTATTTATTTTCATTGCGTTACGTAGGATTATAATAATAAGTTAATAACTTATTAGGTATATAAAGTTGTCAGAATTTTTAAAGAAAATATTGAGAATCACTTTCTTTAGAACGTGTACGTATCATCATAAAAGAGTATTGAAACAAATGAAAACCGTAAGGTTTAAAACAGTCATGTACCGGCACTAAAGTCCAGCATAATTATTTAGCATATGTACATAAAATAGATCACAATAATAGGGAAGTTAAAAAATCGTTTTTCTTGAACAGTACATAGGGTATTAAAATTGGTTGTCTAGTTGGAAGCGATCACTAGGAAGGCGTTGGTTCTTCCGTTAACTCGAACTGTTCCTCTTCCCCGTTGACGTTTTCTTTCGCCAGTGCGTCGCACTTCCATGTGGCCTTCTTGTGACTCACCTGGTCGGTCACCACTAGACTCACACCACCCACGCTGTTGACAATACCACTCGTTAGTCATTCATGGCATAGAAGGTGCCACGAGCTTTACGATTACCAATTAAAAACAATTTATAAACTGTAATTTCATATCATTTTACTAATTTTGATCATTAATGGTCGGAACCGATATTAAACAAACAACACGTAATGTAAAAAGGTTGTAAATCGTATATTTCTGTAATAATATTACATGTGAATATTCAACGGAACTGACCTGTTCAAGCTGATTTCTACTGAGATCGTGGCAGGCATTGTGACGTCACTGAGCAGCGTCTGAAACGAGAATTGTTATCAAGTTATTAGTTAAGTTTAGTAGTACTGTAACCATACACGATATCCCTCGGCCTAGCTCAGATGAAACACGAAAATCCCTCTCGAGGCTCTCACTCAGAAGTGAAGTCGTTTTTAAATAAAAATATGAAATTGATTAATTAAATCCAGAAAGAAAATAGACAGGAAATGTAATTAAATGATTGTGGTGTATTGACAGAATTTGAATATGATGGTTGAATTTTACAAGAAAAGAGAAATACAATAAATGAATTTAAGAAGTAATTGGTCAAACCTGGGTTACGTTTTAGGCCTAGTCTAGTACAAAGCTACGTAGTTCTAAAAGAGAATGACATGTATTCTCTTAAGTTCTTATTATACCTAGTATTAGTAATTGACATGTGAAAACACTTGAAATGACTGTACACATATTGTATTGTACCTATTGTATTGTACCTAGTATTAGTAAAATTAATGACATGTAATATATCCCGATCACATTGTGGGAGGGGTCAACATTACGCAATAAATCTAATCTAATCTAATCTAATCTTGTTGTAACTTGCGTCTTGTCTTGTCCCCGGGGTCATACCTTTTCAATTTAGTTCGTCTTCAGTTCACATGTCCCTCGTCTATGTACCACACGTTCAACACACGTTTGTACAGCTCCAGCAGCCGATCTCGTCTATGTTTCGTGGCGTCCTCCAACAATTTAGTTACCCTAAAGGCGCGTTCAGACAGAATGACTATGGACTAAGACTAACAACCAGTGACTAAGCCTTAGGAAAACAAAACTCCACCCCCCATATCTTGCAAAGAAATACATGACGAGTTTGAAAGATGGCAGTCTTCGAGTGCTTTGACAAGGGAGTAGCGCAATCTTCCCGTAAAAATTAGAACTATGGCGTGGGCGTGTAAAACAAAAACGGTTCCATGTTGTCCCGAAGTTGACAGCTGTATTTATATTTGCTGAAAATGGATGAAGATATGAATGATATCGCCATAGTCATTCATTATCGGAATTCATTTTCAAATAGTAACTGATATGGAATGATAACCTACAGGCTGCAGCAGACGACGTGAAACTTTGATTTAAAATTAGGTTCGTTTGATTTACCGTCAGTGAGTGCAAAAAATACAAAAGGTGTAGCCAAATCAAACGAACATATTGTTTACATCGATACCGGAAGCCGTGACCGGAAGCTGTCAAAACAAACTCTGCGTATAAGTGAAAACCTATACAACATTAAAACTTAACTTGACTCGGATGGTACGATTTTCATTGGCTGAACTACTGTAATGTTCCACGCAGCGATTGGTTGTTACTAACGCTTAACAATCGTGAATAACAATAATGAACTTTCTTAATCACTCGGTCTTAAACACTAATCACTAGTAAAATATGTGAACGCTTCAATGTAAATCGTATACTTCAACTTTCTTAAACACTAATCGTTAGTCTTAGTCATTTTGTGTGAACCCGCCTTAAATCGTATACTTCAACTTTCTTAAACACTAATCGTTAGTCTTAGTCATTTTGTGTGAACCCGCCTTAACAACTGCTAGCATTAATTTTCCTTGGGTTACAACCCCATAGGAAGACAACAAGTGTTCTTCCAAATACGTAGGACGGATAACCCAGTACATAGACCCCACTAAATAGGCCTACACCTAGGAGTCACAAGGTATCAGAAAATGCCGATCACAAAATATATGGAGATGGTAGTTTAACAAGGCTCAGCCATTCTTTAGCCTTAACAGATATTGTCACATGCAGTAACCCCCCCCCACTCTCCTAAAAAATACTAAGATTAAAAAAAAACGCGTTTGAGACAAGACCTGTTGACCAGCAGATTACAGTACCTTGCCCATGAGCCGTGGTGTGTCTGCCATTTCGTAGAGCTCTACTATGACCTCCAAGCCTTCGCCATTGACCTGAATCTTCCTAGTACGCATGCACGGGATTGGGGTTGAGGCGTGTACTAGTGCCTCCATCTTATCTGCAACGTACAGATTGTAAACTTGGATTACACATACCGTACAACAACATACATACATACATTACATACATACATACATACATACATACATACATACATACATACATACATACATACATACATACATACATTACATACATACATACATACATCCATACATCCATACATACATACATACATACATACATACATACATACATACATATTACATACATACATACATACATACATACATACATACATACATACATACATACATATTACATACATACATACATACATACATACATACATACATACATACATATTACATACATACATACATATTACATACATACATAGGCCTACATATTACATACATACATAGCCTACATACATACATACATCCCTACATACATACATACATACATACATATTACATACATACATACATACATACATACATACATACTTACATCCGCACATACATACATACATACATACATACATACATACATACATACATACATATTACATACATACATAGGCCTACATATTACATACATACATACATACATACATACATAACATATTACATATATACATACATACATACATACATACATACAAAAACAGCCTGAACTGGGAATCTAAACCTGGGCCTTCTTCATTAGAAGCAGGAATAAAACAAACAACACCCAGGAACCACAGTGAGTGCGTGAATGATTCATAGATTTTCGTCTTCATTTCAGGCGGGATTAATGCCTGTTAAAGGCATTTTTTTCCATCCAACCATTTTTTATGCCTGTATACAAATAGATATAAATAAACATAATATAGGCACAATATTATGAATATCTAATCCTAGAAAGACGAAACATCGAAAAGATAAAGAGCAAGAGAGTGGCTCGGTGGCTTACCGGAAGCGTTGACCTTGAAGCAGAGGGGGTTGAGCAGTGCGGGCACCTCCATCGCAAGGTGTTCGCAGTCGGGGTCGAAGGGTCGCGTCAGGTAGCTGCCGTGCTTGGCAGCGCCCGTCGCTATCGTCTCGTCAGGCCCCAGCGATGTCAGCAGCTCAGCCGTAGGGAACATGTCGCCCATCGCCTGCTGCAGCTTGGGGATCTTCATCGAACCTCCGCACAGGATTACCTGCATACAGAATAACCATCGCATTATTCACAACAAGGGGGCTATTCCTTCCTTGCCTTCCTATCCACCCCCATGCTAAGTAGCTGTTATAAAACGCTTTTATAGTATTACTTTATGAATTTTTTTAAGATGTTGGGATGTAAAGGATAGAGATAAGAGTAAATAGCATTTTCAATTGTCATTTTATAGCATTTTGTAGCATCTATTTTTTTTCTAACACTTAAACAGTTGAGGATTAAGTTTTCCCACAATTTAGTTGTAAACTACAGTCAAACTTCGTTATGACGTTACCGTTAGGACGTTTTCACGGTTAACACGTCGAATTATGAGTTGTCACGCTCAAGTTGCATAAGACTAATGTTATTTTTATTCGTAATGAAGTTCTCCAATAGCACGTTTTCACGCTTAGGACGCAATAATTTCTTTGTCCCGTGCCGACTTTATTTGCGTTTACCACGTTTTCGAGGAGCCGTGGTCTTTTAAAAATGACAGCTCGTTATCTACGAAGCCTAGCTGAGACCCTTTTCCCCTCGACGGCGACGGCCCAACGTCAGTGGCAGCACAAACCCAAAAGATATCCCCCCCCTCCTCACCAGGCGCCGACTAACAACAATACAGCGGCCCGCGGCGGTCTACTGTGCTCGCTACAAATAGACTACAGGATGCTGACCCACCCCAACCCTCCCGCTACCTGATCTTCGCACGTGCAGTCTGGCCCGAGTTTTGTTCAGACAGCCGTCAATGTTCTTTGTGTGTTATTCTACAAGCAGGTCCGTCATTATGGCTCAACGAAAACCCACTCAGTTTTCTTTGAAAAGAAAACTGGAAATTATTGACATTGTTGATCGCAACCCCAATAAGACGCGAACCGAATTGTCAAAAACATTAGAGATTCCCGCGTCAATACTAAACACCATTATGAAAAATAGAGTAAAGATTCAAGAGAGTGCCGTGGAACCAACATGAAAGCGAGCTTGCCTTCAAACCTAGCTAAAATGGTACGTTATTTTCACGTGATAATCTTATCAAAATTATCTCTTTCTCTTTTCCATGGGCGCGCGGGCGCTCTCATTTCAAGGTCCTTCCCCTAACCCCCCCCCCCCCCCCCCAACCCGGCCATCCACTGTGAGCGTAGCAAGGCCGTGACACAGGCCATTGAGATAAAATATAACCCGCTTGACAGGTTTTTTGGTTTGTCAGTCCACGGTCAGTGTAGAGGGGAGCGGGCGGGTGACTGTCTGGTGTGGTTGAGTTCAGCCAGACTGACTGACTAACGGCAACGCGCGGGCGCTTTCGTTGTTATTCAGACGCGCGCGACGAGTGATTTAAATATTTTAATTAGTATATTAGTATGTACTTTATTATTTACAATAGCCAGCTTCACAATATAGGCTGTAAAATATTAATAACTTTTGATATTGAAGTATTTTTTCATTCTTTTTATACTAGCTAAAACATCGATGTATTTCAAATTAAAGAATATTCAATTCTGACATGTTTTTATTTATTTTGGTTATGACGCTTTCACGTTTACGACGTTTTTTTTCCCTGGCCCTTTAGAAACGTCCTAACGAAGTTTGACTGTATCTCATACTACGGTAGGCCTATTTGTTTGTACAGTAGGGATGTCATAGGGTACCCGAGTAACCCGGATCCAGAAATTACCAAATTACCCGAATCCATTTTTAGGATTCGAATCTTAATTGGGTAGTACGGTAATATTTGTAAAAAAAAAAAAAATTATGCGACGATATTTCTGCGACTACTTTTCTTGAAGCTACAGTGAATTCCTGCTTGTGGGCGTGGCGAGCTGGTCGCTGGTTAGTACGCGCTGTCATTACTGCGGGCGAGTTCTGTGATGCCATATACACTCCTCTCGCCATTCCCTCGCACAGCGGCCGGCAGCTGACACGGGCAGAGAACGGCCTACAACCGCGTGGTTTCGGGGGGGGGGGGGGGGGGGGTGTTACCAAAATAAGATAACATAATTTAGGGTTTCAGGATGGAGGTAACCCGGTTCCTGGAAGGTCTGGAACCGGATTACACAGTACCTTGGTGATGTGCGTCTTGTCCAGCCCCGCCTTCTCCAGCGCCTCCGTGACGGGCCTCACGTAGTCGGGCACGACGGGCGCGAGGAGGTTTTCGAAGCGGGCGCGTGTGACGTTGTGGCTCAGGTCGACGCCCTGACAGAGAGACTCGATGTTGCAGTGGGCGGTGCTCACCGACGACAGGATGTGTTTGCACGTCTCCGCGGCGGACACCAGCTTGGCCACTGACCGGCGGCTCTCGTTCACGTCCAGCTTCCACTTGCTGGAATAATAAAAATATAATATACAGTCATGTGAATGTGTTAGATTGCCTGACGGCTAGGTAATTGAGCTGAGAGAGAAGGACAGGAAGGAACCAACAGCTTACCTTGTAGTAGTTGCGGCCTTCGGAGTCGATAGAAACACAAAGATATATACACAAAAGGGTGATTCCAGGTCAAATGAGTAAAATAAAAATATTTTTTAAAGTCGACTTTCTCCGATTTTGATAAAACTTTGCACACACACTGATTTCATGGCAAACAGCAACCCTAATTTTTTTCAATTTTTTCTGACCAATGTTTCCAAAATTATACGAGGTCAAACATTTGACCTCGATGAGCACTTTTTGTGTATCGCGAAGACATTTTATCCCATAACTTTATTCCAAATGAAGGTACATACCCTTGTGATAGCTTGTTTTGAAGCTCTTGAAGGTACCTTTTCAGAAAATACCAAAGCAATGCACTACACAAGTTACAATAATTGCTATAAGCATATACATTCTGGTGAGGTCAAAGGTCAATTACACAAATGCTCCATCTTGGATTTGCATGATACATGATGGTTTTATTCTAAATATAAACACCAATTGTTTCTGAAAGTTTCATGTTGCTATCTTAATGAGTCTTTGAGAAATTAAATATTTTCTTCAAATATCCTTACGATTGTGTGTGACTAGTAGCCTGGCCATCAAACTGAAAGAAGGAAATTTGAATACACTTTTTTAAATTGTTGCAATTATTCTTATGACAATATTGCGTTGTTTTGAGATACCTACATTAGTGTGCTACTTGGTGACCAGTTAACTTGCTTGTTGCTGCATCACTATCATCTTGATTGAGTTTGTACGTCCGGCCTCGAAGTCCACCCAGTTCCACTCTGGCAGTTGATAGAACTTGATCTGTATTTACAGTCAATTCATCATCTTTTGATGGATATGTAAAAGAAGGTGATGGACCATGTGGATGAAGAAAACGAATTGAAAGTTCATTAGAAGATTCCAGTTTTGTCAAAACAAATCTTAGCCACCATTGGCCTTTGTAGCTTATAGTGACATAGTCACTTCTCTTGAAATGACACGTGTCTTTTGCCTTTGGCTGGAGCTACATCAACTTTTTCAGTCTGTTGATGCAAAAACCGGTTTTGCTTCTAGGGTTGTTTTTGATGTTGGTATGTAGCCATGGAATCTACGAGCTCATTCTCATCGATGCAGAAATCAAGAATGAAATCGATTTTTGAGTTTTGCTTTTTTTTTTGTTTTTTTATCTTCAATCGAAACGAATTTAAAAATTATATTTTTTGAAATGTTCGTTTCTACTCATTTAAATAGATCAAATGCTCTCAAAATCTGTTCATCATATGGACGTTGCAGACTGGCATTTGCTGCGCGCCTCTTGACTGTGCCAGCTACGCCGTCGCAGGGTCCTTTTCCATGTGACGTGGGGAAGAAATGCCATTCGGCTTTAACACCAAAATCTGCTTCATGCTTGCAGAGATTGACAAAGTTCTTTTTATTTTTATATTGTGAGGTAGCACTATCAGAGAAATAGATAATTTTTTAAATGCTTCCCACCTTTTCTTGAAGAAGTGTAATTAGTTGTTTCTGAAACGAGTAAACGGCAACAGTATCATGGTGTAGGCAATCAGAAATGAAAACGTAGCTGTATTGTTTCAGATCACCGTCTTGTACATAATAGCAGACAAATGGATGCAGAGTTGCTTGGCTGTTGTTCCCATGGAAACCCTGGGCTGCATCTTGCACTTTTAACTTTAAGCTATAATTCCCTGAGAAATCTCCTGTTACTTTACCAGGTTCAAGTGATGCTTTAAGGTAAAAAGCTTGTTATCTGGCAATGAAGTCATGACTTATGAGTTCTTAGTATCACAAGCTTCTCCACTAGGCGTGCGATGAAATCGTCGGATGACATTTGCATAGTTATTATATTGCAGCGATCGGTTGTCTCCCACTGTTTATAAGATATTTCATCAACCATTTCTTCATCAAACAGTGCTTCTAAGTCACGATGTAGTTTGTCAGTACCAGGACAATCTTAAAAGCATTTCCCTAGATGGCAGTTTGGCCCAGGTGATGAGCACATCATATTTTCTAAAATTTGGTGATACGTTTTAAATTTCCGGTCAGCAAATGACGTTAGTTTTGTTCCCAAAATCATCAGGTTGACATTCTGGTGTATTGTACAAACACACACAGAATGTGTTCCTGCTCAACCTGGCAAAACACAGTATTTTGGCCATAGCTCAGCAAATTTGGAAAAACCAATTTTAGCCTCTGGGTTTTGTTTTTGAATAATTCGTAGGTTTCTTTCAGATTATTTAACATAAGTCTCTTCTGGTGAATGACCCTCTTGTTACCTTCTTTCACTGACACAGTGTCTTTCATACCAGGCATCATCCTGTCCTGCTCACTCGTCTTCATATATACATCCTTGACTAATTGAACAGTTGTTGCAGTCAATGTTTTACCATACAATTGTACAAACAAATTAATTTCTCCAAGACTCGATAAGATAGCTCCTTGAAACGTTCAGGAAATGTTTCTAGTTATGTAAAGAATAAAATACAAATATTTCATTGAAATCCAAGATGGAGCATTTATGCAATTGACCTTTGACCTCAAAAGAATGTATATACTTTTTTCAACCAATATTTATGTCTTAAGTGCATGGCAATACCTTTGTATGGAAAGGCCTAATCAATAGCTTTAAAAAGAGCTATGACACAGGTCTGTAGCTTAATTTGGCAAGAAGTTATGATGCCAAATGCTGCGGCAGTACGCGAATAGGGTCTTTTGGGGTCAAATGTTTGACCCCTTATAACTTTGGAGCTGGTTCCCCAAAAAATCTAAAAAAAAATACTGCAACTGGCAGTCATAGTGCCAGTGAGTATACCAAATTTCATTCAAATCGGAGATGGTACCCAAAAACTCATTTACTCATTTGACCTGGAATCACCCAAAACGTCGAGACAGTTTCGGCCTGAAGTGGCCTTGATAACCCTCCACCTTCGTCGGGGATCAAGGCCACGTCAGGACGAAACTGTCTCGACGTTTTGTGTATATATCTTTGTGATTCTATCGACTCCGAAGGCGGCAACTACTACAAAGTAAAATATACAGTGAATAATACAATAATAATATAATAAAAAATACACGCTTTTAATAGGCTACACTGTAAGTAGGCCTAGGAATGAATTCGGACCTAAAAATTAGAATCCGTTTCTTGTACGCTGGATCCGGTTCCAAACCAATTGAAAAAAAAAAAAAAAAAATTACGGCTTTTTTGATTTTTCATTCAAGCAATTAAAAGCCCGTATTTTATGAGAGGCGCATGGCAGCCCGCAAAATTGTTTTACCAGAAATTTAACGAATCTGAACCAATGGGGAATATGCATAATTTTTTTTTAGCATTTTACTAGATTAGGATTAACTTCCTGAATACAAAAATATTTTTTTTCGATGACATAGAATAAAGTTTCATTTATAAAAACGAGCTGAAAGTTTCACACATTTATGGCAGGAAAAACGGGGAATACGTCACTTTCCATGTATCAGCAATCAACCAATCATAAAATAATAAATAAAATAACGCTTATTTGGAAATTATCATATCCAAAACCATATAAAATCGAATTAATGTCTAGTACGCCTAGTAATTAATTTTGAAGACCGATTACTATAAAAACAATATTACCAAACCTATTTTCATAGAATATCAGTAAATATTGGGTGTTATATTCATATAAAGCAGACTTGACAGCGGCTTGAGTAAAAATTTTGACAAGGTTAGATGATGACCTTGAAAATTTGATTGTTTTGTCTAGGAGGCGGTGGTAAAGTCCAAGGAGGTTATATGCAAAGTCATTCATATAAGCAGTGATTTTCATGGATTGTGACGTCACATACCGTTTAAAAATAATAGTGCGGGAAACAGATAAGCCGCGTTCACATAAATGACTAGTGACTATTGACTATTGACTATTGACTATTGATTAGTGACTAAGCGAATTGAACCATAGGCGATACGTGCTGACGTTCACACAACTTTACTTTTGACTTATGACTATTGACTATTGACTTACGAATTGAAGATATCTGGAAGTCATAGTTACAACCAATCACAACGTTCGCGTTCAGCCAATGAATGTGGAGCAACGGAAGTCAATACCACTATTCAATTACTGTCAAGTGTAGCCTATATTTGTTTTTGACTATTTCCGGCGAATATTACTTATTTATTATTTTTATGAAGCTGTCATACAATAAAATATTCTTATTTTGAAAACAAATCTTCAAAACAAACAAGAAACATACAAAACCTTCACAACTTGGTTAAGCCCATCATTAAACGTTTTAACTGGTGAACAGTTACTATCGCCATACCTCGTTTTCTTCATAATGTTGCAATTTTATTATTTTGACAGCTCGTTGTTTGTCAATCAGTTTGATTCATTTGTTCTAGGTGGCAGATCATACGTGTCAAAGAACTTAGTTGTGTAGTGTTCATATCTTTCTTTGGGTAGTCAATAATCACTAGTCAATAGTCAATAGTCAGTAATCAATAGTCATTTATGTGAATGCGGCTATAATCAAAATCTTTGAACATGTATATAGAAGTTTAATGAGTTAATTTTAGTGATGACATCGGTTAGTATTATTACTAACCGGTTAACCGAATTCAAAACCGGTTTTCAAAAAAAAAAAAAAATAAATAAATAAACATATTTACGTAAGGTCGTATCAGCAAGGAATGTGAGCAAAAAGCCAGTCCGTTCTGCCTGCTTTGTCAGCATAGGAGGACAAAGGATCGGGGACCCGAGACAAAAAAAACGTGGTAACGGGAAAAATTCACTATTGCAATAGCCTACTTCAAACTTGTGTTTTCATACATTTCTAACACTTAACCCTAGGATATGACAAAGGAATTATCTAAAATCTTGTAAAAGCTCTTATAATGGTGTATAATTTAGCCTCTGCCCACCAAGCTGCTCTTGTTGACATAACAACCCCCCCCCCCCCTACCATGCTTATCTGAGAAGGGTTGTAACCGAGACCCGGCGACCAAGGTCACGCAGCTAGGCTAGGCTGTGATCACGTAACCCAACACTTTTTCGAGGTGAGTTGTAAAAAACTCTAGTGGGTAAAAATATTGCTTCCAATACTTAGGAAAATAAGTAAGAGTAGCCGAAGTGCGATGGCAATGTTTAATTAAAATGTTTAATTACAATGTTTAATTATAACTAAGGTTGCCCATCGACATCGATTAATCGATTAATAATCGATGTCGATGCAAATTTCCGACATCGATTTTTTTTCATAAATCGAATCGTTTTTTAGACGAAATAATAACAATAAAAACAAAATCTGTACTCCGCTCGTCGACAATGTTACAACACAACATCAACTTACCAGAAGGTTTTGCGGTTTTGATAGTTTTTCTTTTAGTTTTTACATTGTTCAAGGAACTTTTTTTTCCGATGTCGATTATTTCACGTTTGATGTCGATGTCAAAAAATTTCCGACAATGCGATGTGACATCGATGTTTTGATTTCGATGTCGATGTTGTAATTTAACGCCGATGGGCAACCTTGATTATAACTCTGTAGTTTGACAAAAGCATTTTATAAAGAGGACCACTTGGGGGTTTGTTATTTATGGTAAGCAGGTAAAGAACCTCAGTGCTGGCAGCCAAGATTGTAAATAAAACGACCCTTTCAGAGACCCCCCCCCCCCCCCTCCCACGCGGAACGAGAAGATGCAGCTGGTCAAGGTCAAGTCACTCACTGGCGGCTGGGTTGAATTGTGTTTAGCGAGGGAAGGGGGTGGGGGACGCTTCGCAGAACTGGGATGAATGAATGTAACGTGGTCGCGCTTGAACAATAACAACTTGGAATTCGGCTCACTGGCTGGTCGGAAAAACCGATTATGAGAACACAGAAAACGTACTATTGGATCAAATTTCCCTGACAAGACTGATTTTTGGAACGAATTAACGTAAAAAACGTAGAAAAACGAAACGTACAAAAGCGGTTCTACTGTATAATACGGCTGCTAATTAGTCCACACAAACAAGGAAATCCCAGGAAAGAAGACGAAATCTGTGAAGTTGACAGGTGGTTCCTTGTTGCTACGGGGCACGTCGTTAGCCAATCCACAACCCGCCTGACCGCCCGTCAGAGGCGTGGCTCTTAGCGAGGGTGAAATACACGCGGCGCAAAAAAGTAGAACCGAATCTAAAAATCAAAACCGGTTCGAAACCGGTTTTCGGTTAATCGATGTTATCACTAGTTAATTTTAAAACTTTTAAATTATGTTTGTGATGTCTTTAGATGAATAACAATATATTCCACGTACTTTCAGAGCTGTAGAAAATTCATGCACATTCCCTATTCACTTGGCAAATGACGAAAGAAGTTAGAAGGCATGTTGGCCTAACTACATTTCAATATTTTACGGGCAACTTTTGAGCAAAAGTTTGACCATGGAGCAATTGATTGAGCAATACTATTTAAACGGTAGGTACACAACACGTACAGTGAACCTTCTTGATGGGCCTAGTTAAGCCTACAGGACCAAAATATTTGGAGCTCGTAACAAAAAAAAAAAAACTTTGCATACTACATACCAGTGGAAAAAGACAAGAGTAAAATAAACGCCGCTCGTACTCACTGACTGAACTCCTTGGCGAGGTAGTCCGCGAGGATGGCCGTCAGTTTGTTGCCGCCCATGTCGTGCTTGTGGACCGTGCTCACCACGGAGTACATGCCCGAAGCGACTTGCACGACGCAGACGTCCAGAGTGACCCCGCCCAGCCGGTAGACCAGACAGTACGTGCTGAAACACAGGACACACCACTCAGTTGGCAGCCTACACTTATTATAAGTAAATAAATAAATCTGTATTTAGAGTCTACCCACTCAGTCACATAACTGATTTTCAGTGGGGGAATGTAATTTAATTAAAGAGATCAATAGGGATGTGCGAGTAGTGCTTTTTGACTTCAAGTCGAGTATCGAGTCGAGTTTTAAATACTCGCGAGTATCGAGTCGAGTCTCCATCCATCCTTTTCATATTAGAAAATTAATTTGCAGACCTTCATTCCTACACAGTACTGCATAAATTAGACTGCAGTATGCCACCTACTTTGATTTCATCTAGGCTGAGGCATAATAGGCAGCCTATATGAGTGAGGGGCTCTCCTCTTCTATTTACTTCTACAATATTGTTTAACAAGTTAATTTTCGTAACTGGTTAAATTAAAATAACCGATTAAAAAAATAATGTTAAATGGGAACTTTCAAGCTTGCTTAAATATTCGTCCACGGCCGCTTTTAGTCCAAACTGACCCGTATCAAAGGATACCGCACACTCGCAAGCGCCCCCCCCCCCCCCCTAAAAAATTTGCAGATCGCGCGTACTAAAACGCGAGCCATCCCTTGATTCAGGCCGGCACTCGGCAAGTGAGAACAGATGCGGCCGAGCGAGAAACAGCGAGAGAACAATGGTCTGAGCGAGACGCGACGAAGTAGTTCGCGGTGTCGGCTGCTGTCGGCCGCCGTGAGAGAGAGAGAGAAAGCGCTAGTCGCAGGACGCGTGAGTGGAAGCGAGATCGCGATAGACACAGGCGAGTGCAATGGAAGCGGCCGCCTGTTGACAGTTCACTACGCAGCACGTAATCAAGAACGGATTCATGAAAAACGACTTGAATAAGCCTCTACATTCGGATATTGCGTTAAAATAAATTGAAATCAATATCCACAATGGTTACAGTCGTGTTTATGACGACAAAAATAAGCTGACCGCCACATGCTCGTCACGTAGGCCTAGAAGGCCTAAGCCCTAAAACATATCGATTTTACAATCGATTCTTGCGCGATTTGTTGGTAGCGCTACCTGTTGACAGAAAGTTAAACCTTTCGGATTCGGCGGCTCCGTCGGCAACAACTACTCGACTCGACTCTCGTAAAAATACTCGAACACTCGAGTCAAGTGGCAACTACTTGACTCGACTCGAATTTTCGAGTACTCGCACACCCCTAGAGATCAAGTAGGGATGTCAACGGGTACCCGTTACCCGCCCGGTACACACGGGTACGGTTCCAACTTTTCAAAACCCGTTACCCGGTACTACCCGTTCCCTTCTTCTGTTCAAAACGAAATCAATTCAACATTGGGATATTTCTAGGGATGAGCCGATACCGATATCCGATATATATATCGGCCGATATCTTGCTTTTTTCCGATAATCGGATCATCCGATATTTATCAATATATCGGCAGATTTGAATTTACCGCCAAACGCAACTGCGTATAGTTGAGAAGGCTGTGGTGTGTGAACATCACTGAGCGTGAGATTATTCAACATGGCCGCCGTGGTAGTGTCTTTTATCTAACGCGTCGTTTTGCGTTGTCTCTTGTCAGAAGGGCCTAGGCCTAGGCCTTGTTTTTGTACAATTATTAATAATTATGGAAAATAAAAGGAGTGAAGTTTGGGGTTATTTCAGTGTTAATGTCAGGTCGCCGGAAATAGCCACCTGCACTGTGTGTAAAACCAATGTGCTACGAGGGGGCAAATGCTCACGGAGCTTTAACACGTCTAACATGTGGGCACATTTAAGAATAGAACACGCCGATGTGTTAGAACAGGGGTCGGGAACCTGCGGCTCCGGAGCCGCATGCGGCTCCTGATAGGGTCTAGCGTCGCTCCATAATTTAGTAAGGAAAGTAGTCTCTAATATCCAAAAACAACTAATATTTGAAATATTGCGCGCTAAACCTCCCCTGCCCCCCCCCCCCCACAGCCTTGTCGGCTAGTTCCACATTACCTCACCCCCGCAGCCGGCAGTCAGCGTGCACAAACGAGACAAGACGACAGTGCCTGGAACTACGAACTACGAATCAGTCTATGTGTGCACTTGCACCTGTCAACATGAGCGATGCTAAGAAACTGGAAGATTTGGAACGGGACTCTGAGAATACATTGCCACGCCCTGAAGAAATAATTTTTCGAAATTTCAATGAGCTACCAACCAAATACAAAAACATCAGGAAAAGGGGATTCGGTCTCCTTGCAATATTTGGTTCAACCTATTTGTGCTAACAGATATTTTCAAGCATGAGTTACATAAAGAATATCGAAATCGTTTGAATGACATAAGTCTTTCATCATCTCTTAACCCATCCGCACCCGTTGACGCAGTGGTACGCGTAGGTTTTACCTAACACTATAACCATTGACGTACTGATACCCCAGTGCGCGCGCTTCAATTCAAATTGGTATGTGCTGCATTCTATTGGCCGCAAGGTCAAACAAGCTTCTTTATCTCGACTGTACAGCATGTGGCGACACCTAGCATGTTTTCTTGAACTTTTAACTACTTTTTATCGACAATAACATCGATTTTATTATTGAGCGTTTTCTGTCTGTCAAATATGGCGACTTTTGGCACACGCGGGTTAGGTTTGCGGCAATAACAAAGCGATATTGAAGATATTTTGGATGTTTTAGGCTCGGATTTTAGTGACAGTGACAGTGAAAGTGTGGACTACAATTCGTGAGTGCTTCAACATAAGGCTGTAAGGGCTGTAAGTGACAGTGATAGTGATGAGGTGTATGTAAACATCGACAATGATGTTACAGACCCGCCTGTTGTGAATGTGCGTAAGGGTAGGCCTAGGGCTAGGGATGTTTCGGGTGGTGGCGATCGTTTGGAATGGAATTGGAAACGGGAACTTGAAGATCCAGAATTTCATCCTTTTACTGGAACAAGTTTGAAGCAGAATTTAAGAAGTTATGACGCTTTTAGTGCAACGCTGTAATAACGTGTAGCGCGCCTGAAAAGTCCGCGGTTCCCGGGGGTAGCACGACGGATTGAGCGTGTTGGTGCGGATGGGTTAAGCTAAAACTATCGTCATACAGACCAGATTTTCATTTACTTGCATCAAAAATTCAAACTCAAAAATCACATTGATTGAACTCTTCATTATACGTAAATACCTATTATTGAACTTTTAAAATATCTTGTATAATACTTATTTGTAAAGGCTGGTCCACACAGTTTTTTAAGACATACGATTTAAGGTTTAATGCGTAGTCGTTAAGTTGGATCATAGGATACACGTACTGTGGCGTTCACACAAATATTAAGTTTTAGGACGTTGTTTTCATTGTTGTTTTTAAAACAAAGTCTTAAAACCTTATGCATTATGTCTTCAAAATCTGTGTGGACCACCCTTTACATAAAAATAAAGGTTGATATTAGTGATATGTTAAGTTAATTTTACTGTGGCTCCGACTGGTAATCAATTAAAAATGTTATGTGAAATTGGCTCCTAAGGTCAAAAAGGTTACCGACCCCTGTGTTAGAAGAAACAGTTGATGATCCGAGGCCCCAAGAAGACGTGACAAAAGTGCCTTCTTAAATGTAAGAAAAATATCGGATCGGATATCGGATTTTTGATAGTGTCTAAATCGGTATATCGGAATATCGGAAAAAACCCATATCGGCTCATCCCTAGATATTTCAATACTGGCGTCTTTGTGCGAGCCTAGGAGTCGCTTTCTTCAATTTGCCGGCATTTAACTAGACACCCACACGGGGGGCCCCCCCTCCTCTCTATTAGCCATAGTTGCAAAAAAATGAGACATAAAGCCCAATTAGTATCATCTTCTGTAGGCCTATGGAAGAATGCTGCGGAACGGTTACGAGTCCGAGGGAGAGCACCCGCCCGTCGTAGCTTTACCGCAATCATGTTCTCGTGTTCGAGCTCGGACTATGACGTCATCGCTTTGACGCGGCCGACCACCGGATTCATTGTACGTGCCTTCCTTAGCGGAGATGCAAGCTTTGAAGCTTTGTTGAATACTTTCGTGATCGTTTTGCATCGAAGACAATGCAACCTGATACGGTTTAACAATATAATGTCTCTTTCCACAACTTTGCGAATCATTTGACACCCATGACGATAAAACCCGTATTTAGTATTATTTACTACCCGGGTAGTCCGGGTACGGCGCGAGGGTACCCGGGTACAATTATTTCCGGGTATTGACATCCCTAGGATCAAGTCAACCCTGTTAGCTTCAAAAACCATCGATTTCAAATTTAAATCAATCATCAATTTTAAATTATAGGCCTATGAAATATTATGGGAATCAGCGGTTGCACACAGTGCCAACACGTGCGGACAAATGCCAGAATCAACAAGGCTGATTAACAACAACTTTGAATTTATTAGTGCTTCGTTGCTGCTAAATATTGTATGTTTTTTTAAGCAATCAATACACGATAATTTGTAAAACTTCCTGTACACGTGTCATTTGAAATGCAGTGGCACCACATTAAACGCAGCTTACTTATCCTCGGTGGGGTCCGACTGTCCCACGCCGTACGCCAGCACTGCGGCTGCCGGCTCACTGACCACCTGCAACACCTCGAACCCCGCCTCGTCTGCCGCTCGCATCACCGCCTGCCGACTGGGCTCCGAGAAGTGGAGCGGCACGCACAGCACGGCGTTCAGATCGGTCTCCGAGCGCACGGCCGCGGACGCAATCCCTGCAAGCACGTTAGTTCCAGCATCTCCAATTAATCATTGTACTAATAGTAGGCTAAATAACCAAACCAATAAATATTCCATATTTGTCCATAAATTGGATTTTAAAGAGAAAATGTGGAGCAGTATAAAATATTTATATCTTTTTAAGTAACAGTATCAGCATAATTATCCAAATTCTAATAACACCCGAAACCTGGCTTAGACCCCAACTAATTAATAAAATAAACAAATAAATCGATCAACAACTCAGAGCTCACTATCTGGAGAGCTAGGTCCGTAACAGATTTGTGTACAGTGCTCTAAGAGCACAACTGTGGCATTTAGCTGTCAATGGTTGAATATTTGAATTGGTGGGCCTTTGTTGTGCAG
Source organism: Isoperla grammatica (assembly GCA_945910005.1). Classification (NCBI taxonomy): domain Eukaryota; kingdom Metazoa; phylum Arthropoda; class Insecta; order Plecoptera; family Perlodidae; genus Isoperla; species Isoperla grammatica. The sequence goes on from OX246743.1 coordinate 18,837,445, forward strand.
ACAATGGTACAGCTTATGAGCACTATACAAGAGCTATATACAGTACTTTGACAGTTTTAGTGGTGTAGACCTACTGTCACCAAAGCTCAGTTCAAGTAGGCAGGAAGTTTTCATCCAACGCTCAACTATGCTAGCAGATTGGCGTCAACATGTAGCTTACCAAAGAGTTTCTTAAAAATGCTCGTAGCCACATCTTCCGGAGTAAACGTGCATATCTTATCACCCCGTGCGATCTCGTATCTTACAGGAGTTGTTTCTTGGATAATCTTGCATGCATTGGCCTTCACAATTTGTTCTAATTCGGCGTCACCGATGTTTTCATTCATTAGCTTCTTGTTGTGAATAACTACAGATGATGCATTGCGAGCAAGACTAGCCTTAGCTGCTAAACCAACAATCTGAAAGAAAGAAAACATAATTGGAGGGTCTACAATATACAGGCAACATGCTTGTAACAGTTATTTTATACCTTTTTAACTTGTCTCTAGATGAAGTTGAATTTTTATTTTACAATAAACTGATTTTAACTGGTGTAGGCCTATAAGATTAATGCATCTATATGCCTAATTATATTGATGGGCAATGGGTATAATTCAAATTAAATATCTTTTTCTATATTAAGAAGTCTAGGACCTATGTTTCATTATGAATGATTGTTCACAATGTGTTCCAAGTAATAGGGCATTCCAATGAGTGCTACTAAAAAATATAGTTAGGGTACTGGCTCACATATTTACATCTAGTTTAGGTCATACATTTGCAATTAAAATCCAGAGATATACTTAATCAGCAACTAGGTGCTAAATTTATTTTAATTTCAATTTACACTTACTGTTTCAGTTTCACTAAAAGCTACAACCGCTGGCGTTACTCGATCTCCAGAGTCGTTGGCAATGATGTCTATCCGTCCATCCTACGGAACAAATACATATTAACAAAACTAGTCCAGACCTATTAGACCTATGCCTAGGCTAGCTTAAACCTTGCAAACAACATTTAAATTCCAGGAACCCAAGCTTTGGAAGAAACGATTTGAATCGAAACGTTTAAGGCCTACGTCTTCTGATTGAATTAAGTGCTAGGCCTAAGCCTAGGCCTACCAGTGGTTTAGTTGGGAAATGCACTAGCCTATTCGAGGGTGGTGTAAGTGCTAAGACGTAGTTGTAGGAACAGAGTGTGCACTGACAGCAAGCCAATCGAATAGGGGCCCTTTATCATTGTGCATAGGCCTAGGACTTCCATAGGCTAGCTAGGGCCTAGGCCTACCTGTGACATAGGCCTACTGCTGTTTGACAGACCTGAACACTACCTTGGCTCAAGCCTGGCTTCGCTTGGCCCTACTCTTTTACTGGATTCGTGCATATCTCTAGACATCTCTAGCGTCACAGACCTGAACAGACCAACACAGACCACTGAGGAGGGAGGGAGAGCACAAAGGACGTGAGGGGGACTGGGGACCGTAGGGGTGGACGGGAGGAGGAAAGCAGGGGGTTGGGTTATGGAAGGGAGGCATGTGGGGATTAAGAAGGTTGAAGGCAGGGAAGTAGGTGGTCGGGCTATGGAAGGGAAGTATGAAGGGGAGAAGAGGGGTGATGAAAAGGAAGAGGAGGTGATAGGTAGGATTAAGGGTGGATGTGGCAGAGGACTAGGACGAGGGGAGGTTACGGTTGGAGGAGGGGGGAAGGCGAGGACTGGGATGGTGGGCAGGTCTTTACACGGGAAGGTAAATGAGAGGGTCAGGGCCGGAGTGGTTAGAACGAGGGGCATGCTGAGAGTCCTGTTGGTAAACTGTAGGAGTATCAGAGCCAAGTAAGTTCCCTTCTGGACAATGGTGGAACTACAGGAACCGGACATTGTCATTGCAACAGAAACATGGTTGGATGAGGGGGTAACGGATGAGGAAATATGTCATCCTGACTATAACATTTTCAGGCAAGACAGGGGTAGGAGGGGGGGGGGGGGGGGGGGGGAGTATTGATAGGATGTAAAAGGGAACTTAAGGGGAGGCTGCTATGGAAGGAGGTAGAGTGTGAGATGATGGGAGTACGGATTCTGATGGGAGGGGACAGCGCCGAGGTAATTGGGGCTTATAGACCCACAGATAACTTGGAGATGGACATTTTGAGGAGGCTAAGGCAGAGGGTGGAGGGGGAGGGTAGACTAATTGTAGGGGGCGATCTAAACCTGCCGGGGGTCAGCTGGGAAGGGGAAGGAGGTGGGAGAGGAGGGCTAAGGCAGCAACTTGTTAATGACGTGCTAAATGAGGGAATGGTACAGATTGTGAGGGGTCATACTTGAAGGCAAGGGGACAAGGGAAATCTTCTGGATGTAATGTTGGTAAGGGGGGATGAGGAATGGTGGGATTGCAGGGTGGAGGCAGGTATAAGTGACCATGATGTAGTAATAGCCACACTAGAGGGTAGGGGAAGGGGAGTGGAGAAAGAAAAAGATGGGGGGGGGGGGGAAATAGAAAGAGGGTGATGTACAGTAGGGCGGCGGGGGAAAGGATAAGGGAGGATCTTGGAAATAAATTCAGAGAATGGAGAGATAAAGGGGGAGGAACAAATCAGCTGTGGAGGGGATTTGTAGAGATTTGTAAGGAGGTCAGGGAGAGATTGGTTCCTTGCAAACTGGAAGGGAGAAATGCTGACCCACATTATTACACCAAGGAAATAAGAAGGCTAAAGGGGAAGGGGAGGAAAGCCTATCGCAAGTATAGAATGACGGGAGATATACTGGACAAGGAGGCCGCGAAGGAGATTGAGAGGGAGCTGAATGGGCAAAAAAAGAGGAAATGGGAGGAGCATATGAAGGGGATGTTGGTGGAAGGGGACAGACAGGGGAGTTGGAACAGAATGTTTAGATATGTGAGGGGAAAAAAGGGGGCTAGGGGGGAGTTACCGGTGCTGGAGGGACTTGATGGGAAGCTGCTGGTGGAGAATAGAGAGAAAGCGGAGGAACTAAACAAGTACTACTCTGGGGTCTTCCAGGTGGCGGAAAAAGGAGGGCCGGGGAAAAAATCCGATTGATATTAATGTGGATAAGGTAGCCAGGGAAATAGCAGGACTAAAGAACGGAAAGGCTCCGGGTAGGGATGGTCTGGTAGGGGATTTCCTGAAACTGGCGGTCGGGGAAGCGGCAAGATTCATGGTAGTAGTAATGATCGCTTCACTGAGGGAAGGGGTGATGCCGGATGACTGGAAGTAAGCGGTGGTTATCCCCATCCACAAAGGTGAGGAGAAGGGGAAGATGAAGAATTATAGGCCTATCTTCTTCTTCTCTTCTTCTTCTAGAATGCCCGCAATTGGTCTATTCGGCCATCATGCGTTGTCGTGCTAACCAATAGAGACAGGACTCCCTCTGTACATATGTCATGCCATCTGGCATCGCGTCAAGTTCCCTCTTCATCCTTTCACAACCGAAAAGATGACGTCTATTCTGCTCTTCCTTACCACACAAGCTGCACAAGCTCGACTCAGCCATTCCCACTCTGTGCAGATGTTTACCCAGTAAGTCATGCCTTGTGTCTAGTCTAAACTGAGCTGTTGAGACTTTTCTGTTCTTATATCTGGGTCGGTTTGTTTTTGTTATCTCATTAACATCTATTGGATCAAAAATTATGGAAAGGGTAGTGGGGGATTAGGCCTACGTGAAGGCGGAAATTAAAAAGATGGGGTGGATGACAGAAGGACAGCATGGATTCAGGAAGGGATACTCTTGTGAAACTAAACTGCTGGGGATGACAGAGGACATTGCAGGGGTACTGGATAGGGGGGAGAGGTGGATGCGGTATTTATAGATTTTGAGAAGGCATTCCATAAGGCCCCACATCAGAGGCTATTGGGGAAGATGGGAGGAGTGATTGAGGACGGCTGGGTAGTAAGATGGATGGGCGACTTCCTGGAGGGAAGAAGTCAGAGGGTGAGGGTGGGGGAGACGTCTTGTCATCAGAAGTGAAGGTGACTTCTGGGGTGCTTTAGGGGAGTGTGCTCGGGCCTCTGATGTTCGCAATCTATATCAACGACTTAGCGGAGGAGATGGGGGCAAGGGTGAGATTATTTGCAGACGACTGCGTCATCTACAGGGAGATAAAGGACAGGGGGGACGAGGCTTTACTGGGAGAAGACATGGAGAAGCTGGGGGAGTGGGTGAGGGTTAATATGATGACTGATGAGTCTAAATGCAGGCAAGTGCAAGTGGGTAAGGTTCACAAGAAGGAGGCAGGGGAGGAGGGTTGGACCGACATATGAGATCCAGGGGCAAATTTTGGAGAGTGGAGGTGATTAGGTACCTAGGAGTGTGGCTGGCAGATACGCTGGAATGGGGAGAACAGATTAGCAGGATGGTTGGGAAGGGCGTAAGGAATCTAAACTTTGTGATGAGGGTGCTGAGGGGAGCAAGCAGGGAAATAAGGGAGCATGTGTACAGAGCTCTGGTGAGGCCAGGCCTGGAGTATGCAGGGGCGGTGTCAGGGTTGAGAAATTTTGCCCAGCCCGAAAAAACCCAACGGGTTTTTGTACCAAAAACCCACTTGAAAAAACCCAGTACAATGCGGGTTTTTGGGTAAAACCATTATTTCTGTAATATTCACTAAAGTAGTGCAAGAAACAAGTACAAGAAAGTAATAACTAGTCAGTACAACACACATTCCAAAATGAATTATACATCAAAACTGCATAATACTGCATAGAACTGGTACTATTTATTTATTGACATGTATTTGTTAACTTTACATTGCGCTAGTTTACAATATTTTAGGTAATAGGTAGGTAGGCCTAGGTACTATACTTACATACATAAAATAACATTGTACAGTAAAAAATAAGAAAGGGATGCTTGCACGTTCCCCTTTTGCTTCTAAGTGAAAATAAGTAGGCCTACATATGTAAACTATTGTAAATAAATAAAAATGATAAAAATGAATAAATTGTAAATAAATAAAATATAAACATTACCAAGGGCAAAAGGGAAAAATAGACAAAGGATTGTGTTGCACACATTTAATCTTTGAAATTTCCAAAAACCCCCAAACCCCAAAAACCCTGGAAAAACCCGTCCGGGTTGGGTATTTTTCAACCCTGGGCGGTGTGGGACCCGCATGACATCAAGGGGAGGGATGCACTGGAAGGGGTTCAAAAGAGAGCGGCGAGAAGGGTGCTTAGAAGGGCGAATAGATGGGTGGAAATAGACATGGGGGATGGTAGGAAGAGGAGAGAGTATGAGAGCGTAACGAAATTGGTCAGGGAACTAGGATGGGAGACGCTTGAGGACAGAAGACCGAGGGATAGGCTGGGTAAAATGTACAAGGTGGTAAGGAAGCATGAGAGGTGGGGGGAATTAAGAAGGGCGGTTGAAGGAGCCAGTTACATGGGTAGGGGGGATCATCAGTGGAAAATAGAAAGAAGGACATGGAGGACAGATTTAGGTAAGTTCTCCTTCCTGGGTCATTCCATGGAAGTTCAACCAATGTAGGTTGCCGACTTATTTCTGATATTTTTCTTAGTTGGATCATTGATAACTACTTACTTGCAGATAGTAACACAATTTTTTTAATTTTTTTCGGATGAACGGTTTAGAAGTTACAGGCCTTGAAAGTTCAGTCCGTGTCGCGAAAATGGCAAATTTAAGGGTTTGCGTTTAATAGTGCCACACCTAAAGGGGTGAAGCTTTATGTTTGATTTTTCCTTTCTAGGATCATAATTGAATAGTTCTACTAGAATATGTTTTCAGAATTTGATACTTAACATGCAAGTAGTCCAAACTGAAGGTCAAAGTCATCATATTAATTTGTCGTTTTTGCACATTTTGGGGTGTAATAACTCTGAGGGGGTTGAAGATAACCATCCAATTCTTTTTGAATAATATACTCTTTAGCCTTGTGTAATAGGAAAAAAATACATTTTTTTGTTTTTCTGTACCCTTCATACCCAAAAATATTCCCAAAATGTAGCAAAAGTCAAATTTTGACATTTTCAAGGTCAAGTTATAGAAAAGGGGTAACTTCAAAAAAATTGAAAATTTGGTGTTTTGTTAAACTATCTGCAAAGAACAAAACTGCCAAATATTTATGTGTTACTCAATATGGTTTAGGAGTTACAGCCCCTCTAAAAAGGATGTAATTCACCCACTTTACCAGTAGGCGTACAGTGTGATTCTCAAATATAAAACACTATTTAGGCCAATATTTTACCAAATTACCTTTAAAAATAAATTAACATGTCTTTTCCATGTCCTGAAAAGCCAGTTTACGGGGGTGGAAAAAGGGGGTGATTTTTTGTGAGGACACCAATATCTCAAAAACCGAAGATGTTACAGACGTGAAAATTGGTGGTTAGATTCTCCTTCAAAAATAAAGGAATAGTACATGTTTTACCATTTTCCTAACATCCTGTTAAGAAGGATGAAAAGGGGTGGTGCTCATACTAAATTCACCCCCACGTTTTCACTCCTTCCCAACTGGATTTTCAGAAAATGGTAAAACTAGTGTCTTTTAATTATTTAAACTGAATTATCTAACTATCTTTAATTATCTAATCTAAACTAAATGCTGAGTTTTTTGTCTATGACATTTTCAGTTTTTAAAATTAAATATTCACCCCCTCCTTTTTAACCCCGTGTTCACTTGTCTTAAATTGATTTCAGAAAAATTGTAAAACACATGTTTATTTAATCTTAAAGAAGAATCTAATTACCAATTTTCACATCTGCAACATCATCCGTTTTCAAAATATACTTATGCTCAAAAAATAATTCACCCCCTCTTGTAACCCCCGCCCCTCTAACTGGATTTTCGAAAAATTGTAAATCAATTGTTTACATATTTTTAAATGAGTTTGTAAATAGTAATACCAAATTTCACGTCTATAACATGTTCCGTTTTTTAGTTTTAAAAAATCACCCCGTGTTTTCACCCCCTTAACTGGATTTGCAAAAAATATTCAAATACTTGTTTCTTTATGTTTCAAGAAATATTTATACAAATTTTCAAGCTTGTACATAGCGTTTACGTTTACAGGTAACGATTTTGGAGGTATAGGAATCTTAAAAAAAAATCCACCCCCGCTTCTCACCCCCTTTAACGGGATTTTCAGAAAATGGTATCACACGTGTACTACTTTTTTTAAAGGTTAATCTAAATATCAATTTTTCACGGCTTTATCAGTGTCGGTTTGTTAGATACCGGTACAGGTATCCTCATTTTAAAAAACTACCCCCTTTTCACAACCATTTCAAACTTGCCCTAGCTCATACAAGTGCAACCTTTTTGAAAAATGGTAAAATACGTTTCTTTATGAAGAAGAATCTATGTACCAATTTTCACATCTCGAAACCTTCGGTTTTAGAGATGAAAAAATTCACCCCCTGCACTGCACCACCCCTTTTCATCCTTCTTAACAGGATGTTAGGAAAATGGTAAAACATGTACTATTCCTTTATTTTTGAAGGAGAATCTAACCACCAATTTTCACGTCTGTACCATCTTCGCTTTTTGAGATATTGGTGTCCTCACAAAAAATCACCCCCTTTTTCCACCCCCGTGAACTGGATTTTCGGGACATGGAAAAGACATGTTAATTTATTTTTAAAGGTAATTCGGTATAATATTGGCCTAAATAGTGTTTTATATTTGAGAATCACACTGTACGCCTACTGGTAAAGTGGGTGAATTACTTCCTTTTTAGAGGGGCTGTAACTCCTAAAGCAGATTGAGTAACACATAAATATTTGGCAGTTTTGTTCTTTGCAGATAGTTTAACAAAACACCAAATTTTCAATTTTTTTGAAGTTACCCCTTTTCTATAACTTGACCTTGAAAATGTCAAAATTTGACTTTTGCTACATTTTGGGAATATTTTTGGGTATGAAGGGTAAAGAAAAACAAAAAAATGTATTTTTTTCCTATTACACAAGGCTAAACAGTATATTATGCAAAAAGAATTGGATGGTTATCTTCAACCCCCTCAGAGTTATTACACCCCAAAATGTGCAAAAACGACAAATTAATATGATGACTTTGACCTTCAGTTTGGACTACTTGCATGTTAAGTATCAAATTTCTGAAAACATATTCTAGTAGAACTATTCAATTATGATCCTAGAAAGGAAAAATCAAACCAAAAGCTTCACCCCTTTAGGTGTGGCACTATTAAACGCAAACCCTTAAATTTGCCATTTTCGCGACACGGACTGAACTTTCAAGGCCTGTAACTTCTAAACCGTTCATCCGAAAAAAATTAAAAAAATTGTGTTAGTATCTGCAAGTAAGTAGTTATCAATGAGCTTAATTTGAAAAATATCCCAAACATGTCAGCAACAAATTAATTCCAAATTGGTTGATTTTTCATGGAATGACCCTCCTGGGAAGGGCGACCGTTGAGTGGAATCAGCTGTGGGGCTAGGAAAGGTGAAGGCTTTTGCCAACAGGCTGAGGCCTAAACCCGAAGCCAGGTGGATGGAAAAGGAGAAAGGCGATGGCCATGGAGAAGGAAGAGGATTGGATGCAAGAGGAGAAATGGAAGGGATGAGATCAAGGAAAACTGAGAAGAATGGGAAGAAACAGCAAGAGGGTGTTGGAGGAAGGGGGGAATATGCAAAGGATGGGATAGGAGGAAGGAAGGAAGTAGAGAGACTCTCACCACCGGCGCCCAGCCAACTGTTAGGAGAACAACAACAACAACAACTCTACCTTGGCTCAAGCCTGGCTTCGCTTGGCCCTACTCTTTTACTGGATTCGTGCATATCTCTAGACATCTTAGCGTCATTCTACAACCTAGGCCTACTGTGCAAGTCCTAGGCAGGCCTAGACTAGGCCTAGGCCTAGGCTTTCTTCCCAACCAAGCAAGCCTAGGCCTAGGCGAGGCAATAAAAGTGACCAGCGTACAACATAGGTGTAAGCCTAGCCAGGCCTATGACACAAATTACGCTATGGCCTAGGTATAGGTAGGCCTAGATCATGATATTTCCCTACACGCTAGGCCCTGTGCAAGTTTAAGTTGGACGACAGGCATTAGGTCAAAATGTAGCCTAGGCCTAGGCTAGTGAAGCAAATTCTAACCTTAAATAATGCCAAACATGCTGTGGTGTTTCCCAGATGAATGCCAAACACAGCGGTCATGGTGGAAACGTAAACAATATTGCTAAATCTAGGTATAATACTTGTTCCGCGAAAACTGCAAACTTTAATTCCATACACAATTTAATAATGAAAAAATGCTATCGGCACTTCACATGTGCGAAAAACTAGTAAAACTTGCGTGAAGGCGCAAGCGCAACGCGCGACAGTTCGCGTTTGGTTCGCGGCACAACCGGAAGCGCCTAGAGTGCTTTACATCCGCTCCGCGGTTTTTATAAACTACCAACGTACAGATTCGCAACTGGTAAAGTTGTTCTAAACAAGGAACTAGGTCAGTGACTAGGGTGAACAAGAGAGGAACAGAATGAATTTACTCAAATCTTCCTCATTCATGAATAAGAGAAACTGGAAGCGATCCTAGTTCTTATTAATATAATTGTAATTGTATTTAAATTGTATGACAATATGACAATATGTATGACAATATAAAATACTTAGGTATATTATACATATATACATGTCTAGTAGTAGTAGTAGTAAAATCTTTATTTTAGCACAGTTGCTATTTTTACACCCATTACACTCTAAACATATTATACAGGCTATAGAATACAAAATAACATAAATATCCAAACAGTAAAACAGTCAATATATGGCCATTAAGGCCTCATTAAAGGCGATAAATTAAAAATTAAACATAAAAAACACTATTAAACATCACTTACACTAACACAGTACATTAGGCTCTGTCATATAACTTCAGGAAGTAGGCCTATCCCAAAAAGTGCACTTTTCATATGGTTTGGCACAGAGTTTACCTTCTTTTATAAGATTACTACATTCCCTTCTGAAGAGAACAGGATTTTTTTTCCGTATTTCCTCTGGGATTCTGTTAAATATCCTGAGCCCTTTTGTAAATATTGATTTATCCTGCAATGTATTTGTTGACCTTTGAACATTGATATTAGCAGCTCTACGTGTGTCATAGCTATGTAGATTCTTAACCTGTACTAATTTATCTTGAAGGTGTGTAGATGTTAATCCATGGAAAGTTTTTTGCATAAAGCACAAGGTATTGAGTAAGATTCGGTGTTTTATTTGTAGCCATCCCAGTGCCTTACACATTTTGATTATAGACTGTCAAATACTGTCTAGCCCGGTATCTCAAGTAGACAAATTATTATTTAATATTACTAGCTCAGTCGATATTGCATTCCTCTCACGAAAACCGTCGCACTTCGAAACAGGCACCTGTTTCGATGTCCCGAAGCAGCTTTCGTGCGTCCCACACAAAACAACCAGTCCTTCACTGTCAACTTTTCAAAACACACTTGAGTTTTCTTATCTTGTTTTACAATCACATTTTACGATACAGCAGAGCTAGACCAGCAAAAATGCTGAGCTAGGCTCCAGAACCAAAACTAACTGATATTATTTTCCAACACATAGCAACCACCACAACAATTCTCAACAATCTCTTTATTTTAAAAACACTCCTTCTGTTTACCAGGCTTCCTAGATCCAACCCTACCCGCCTTCCATATATGTCACAATTACCCCCCTATTTCTTATATTTGTCATTTTAACGATAAATATAAAAATAATTATACCCCAAATGACCATCCCCTAAACGAATATATCCTCCATTCATACTGACCACCTCATCAACACTCCAACTATGGTCAAAGTTTGACAATACCTCAACAATGCCACTCTGTAATTCCCAACAATGTCTGACTTACTATATTATGCAACAATTGTTTAAACAAAAAAAATCCACCCAGCGAATAAAATAATATTTTTTTTTTTAACTTCTCGACAACACTATGACATGACAAGACTATTATGACAACGCTATTACGACAACACTATTACGACAACGCTATTACGACAATTACCCCCCATGTTTTTTTAATTTTTTGTCGCAATTTGAATTTCGTCCCACAAAAATGGAAAAAAACATACCTACGGCAACCAAAAGAACATCGAACCCAAGACTAAATGTCGACCGATCACAGTACAGCAATGAAACAAAAACATTTAACCACATTACTACCAACATCGAATCCACCAACACATACCTATCAAGTTTATTCCATAAACATTTTGTACGGTTTCAAATTAACATCCCCGAAAATTTTTTTTTTTTTTTTTACCATAGGCCTACCTTTACGAGAGTTTCAACAGTTCCACCTCTAAACTTAGGTACTCCAGTCTCTTCCTACCATCATCCATTCTTTCTCATAACAAACCCACTCCCTCTCATTATTGACCCTGGAATCATCTTTCTGCCCTACAGTCAAATCATTATTTTCCTCACCAACCACAGCATCCTTGTACTCCTCATCTATCTCCACACCTTTATCCACCACTTTATCTATCTGTTGCTCTGTAACAACCACGTCTTTCTTATCAAACCTCATCTCATCTTGCTCCTCAACTATCTCCACATCTTGCTTATCATCAAACTTGTCACCTTGCTTCTCAACTATCTCCACATCTTCCTTATTATCCAACCAGCCTACTTGCTCTTCAACAATCTCGTTCACAACATCTATTTTTCCACTTCCTACCTCTCCTACGCTTCTCAAATCTTTTTCTTTCTTTACATCTCCTACATCCACCTGCTTTACCAAAAATATCGTTTTCATTTCCGCGGTCATGTCTCCCATCATCTTCTCCATATCTACCTGTTTAACCATATCCCTCTTCATCTCTTCCAAAGCCCTAGCTTGTTCATCCTGCCCTTTCTTCATCTCTTCCAAAGCCCTAGCTTGTTCATCCTGCCCCTTCTTCATCTCCGTGATCTTGGCTGTCACACCTACTTGCATCCTCATTAAATTCCTTATCATGCTCTTGAGATCCCCATCCTCATCTGGTCCATCCATCATCAAGCTCCCTTCAATATCGTCAAGCTCCCTCTCCACTCTTAACCCCTCATATTCACTTCCTTCAATATCATCAAGCTCCCTCTCCATACTTTAACCACTCTTTGTTACTCCAAATTTTCTTGAACCTCCACTAGTCAACTCCACTACTCTATTCCATTCATACATTCACACAATCCTACGTATCAACCTATGGACAATCTCGAATCTGATCTTACTGATTTAACTAAAATTTTGTAACACATTCCCTAGACAAACTTCTCTAGCCTAATATTGATCTAAGCCTATGGACAGACATCTACCATCTCGGTCGTTGTAGTAGACCGAGCCCTACACGTTAGGCGCCAAATTGTCAAATACTGTCTAGCCCGGTATCTCAAGTAGACAAATTATTATTTAATATTACTAGCTCAGTCGATATTGCATTACTTACTCGTTTGCTGGCTTGACGTTCCTCTCACGAAAACCGTCGCACTTCGAAACAGGCACCTGTTTCGATGTCCCGAAGCAGCTTTCGTGCGTCCCACACAAAACAACCAGTCCTTCACTGTCAACTTTTCAAAACACACTTGAGTTTTCTTATCTTGTTTTACAATCACATTTTACGATACAGCAGAGCTAGACCAGCAAAAATGCTGAGCTAGGCTCCAGAACCAAAACTAACTGATATTATTTTCCAACACATAGCAACCACCACAACAATTCTCAACAATCTCTTTATTTTAAAAACACTCCTTCTGTTTACCAGGCTTCCTAGATCCAACCCTACCCGCCTTCCATATATGTCACAAGACGTACTTCTTTTCACTCTAAGAATACTCCTCATTGCCTTGTTTTGAATTTTTTGTAAAATCATAATCTCGTTTTGACTAAGTAAAAATAGAATTGAACTACAGTAATCGATAAGTGGCGATATTATTGCTCTGTATAACATCACTTTAGCATCCAATGACACATGCCCATGGATTCTCATGAATAACCCATGTTTTTTTGCCATATTTTTAATAATTTGTTCACCATGGGGTTTAAAGGTTAGGTTATCATCAATTAATATGCCCAAATATTTAATGATCCTTACCAATTCAAGAATATGACTATCAATCCGAACATCGATCACATATAAGTTTGCCCTCAAGTGTTGAGAGCAGAATAACATAATCTTAGATTTATTAATATTTGGTTGCATTTTATTGGCTTGAAACCAAGTTTCCAGGACCCTTATGTCGATCTTCAAATTGTTCATCACATCCATGATATTGGAACCAGAGCACAAAATAAGTACATCATCGGCATATAAGTGAATAATTGAAAATCGAAGAGTGTGAGCTATGTCATTGATATAAATTATGAACAACAATGGTCCCAATTTGGACCCTTATATACAATGTCTCTATTTAATCTGATCATAATATGTATATTAAGTTTATGTATATTAAGTATGTATATTATAAGATTGACGATGCCTATATTTGTACCATGTATTAATCGACAGGCAAATAAATAAATAAATAAAAAAAAATTGATTGTCATCTAAAGTGGAACTTTCATGTTGCAAATTTAGTCAATAAACTTAGGCATGCTATGGCACTATTCTACAATCTGAGAAATATATTATCGGTACGGCATCTTAAATTGATGTACTTTGCTACAGTACAATCAATTCTCAATTATGGTATTATAGGCTGGGGAGGAGCATATGGCTCCCATTTTTTAAAACTTGTGACAGCACAAAATATTATATTGAGAATCATGTTGAAAAAACCTTTCAGATATTCTTCAAAATTTTTATATAATGAAACGGAAGTCTTTCAAGTTCGAAAATTATACCTTTTAGTTTTAGCAATACTCAAGTCCATTTACTCTAATAAAATAACCTCCCGTCGGGTCTCCCAAATTCACAATCACTTCACCAGAAACAGTAGATTTAATTAGGCACCCGATATTTCTTGGTCCTAAACTATATAACTTACTTCCGTCTCACATCTCACTACTCAAATCAAAATATTGCTTCATGAAACAATGTAAGCTTAGTATGTGGTTACAAAATCTCAGTATAGAGAAAGTTAATTATATTGTAAACTGTTACCGGTACCCTGATATCTAAAGAATGGTCGAAAATAGGTTTTTATCAGTGTTTATATACTGTTTTATACAAAGAAAATAAAATAAACATTAGTTAGTAGGCCATAAGTTTTCTTTACATTATGAACTTTCTCATATTTATACTAAGTAATTATTAATTAATATTGTATCTACTAGCATCTACTCTTGTATTTTATTATTATTATCTTAGTGTATAAGTTCCTAGTTTATATGTATCATTTTTGTTCTATAAATGGCCACACCTCAGGAGATTGTTTTCCTACTGTGGCCAAAAATAAGCAATGTATGTAACATATTATCTGAATTATTCAATAAACATTCTATTCTATTCTATTCTATTCTAATTTCTGTTTGCTGACGTTGCATTTTTGTTGCAATAATAATTTTTCCTCCTTGAATCGTATCGGTCTGTCGGTCGGTCTCGGTCAACCGGTCTGTCCGATGGCTGTTTGTATGAATCAATCCCAGAATTCATCTTGTGACTGAAAATCTCGGAAACTCTGCAGAGAGGCCTAGTAGAAAATAACTAGAAGAGGATGAGATCGTAAAAACTAATTATTGCCGCATTATTTACAACAAAGTATGATTGTTAATACATTTTACTCTTAGTTTGATTTTGATTGATTTGTAATAATGTGGTAATTGAATAAAATTGAATTGAATTGAATTGAATTGAGTTGATATAATCGCTACTAGGTTGGACTGGAGGCAGTGGGGGCAGTGAGGGCAGGGGACTGGGGGGGGGGGGGGGGCACGCAACGTTACCAGTACGATACGAAATGTGTTGTTAGTTTTGTTCTGTCTATTATTTGGACTTAAATTATTAAGCTTCGCAAAATTGTTCAGTGCTTTAATGAATTTGTATTTCGGCCGGCATTTAAGAAATTTTTCATTTACAATTCACTTATAAGCATAAAAAATGATATCTATGAGGTACCGAGGCAGTGGGATTCGTTATCAAATCCAATTTCAATTTTCACTGAAATATAAATACAAAACGGGTTCATACTTCTTGTTGGTGGAACGTTCTGGCAAAGTTCAATGTCGAACTATTGCAAGTAGTAAGTAAGTAAATAAGTAACTAAGTAAGTAAGTATAAGTAAGTAGGTAGGTTAGTAAGTAAGTAAGTAAGTAAGTAAGTAAGTAAGTAAGTAAGTAAGTAAGTAAGTAAGTAAGTAAGTAAGTAAGTAAGTAAGTAAGTAAACGGTTTGATTTATTAAATTATACCATCGGTTTTCGACTAATTATTTTCTCCAAAGCTAAAATTATCTTTAAGCGTTTATGACCGGGACTCGATCTAGGGTCCTCAGGTTATGAATCTGTTACGCTACTGATTAGCTACCCTGTGCTCTTTGTCAAGACATGGAAATAACTGCTATAAAAGACTGCGTTGTTGAGACGCAACAATCTAACGAGACCACGGATAAGGCCGACAATATTGAACAACTATAATATAATATATAATATTATATCGTATTGATTGTTTCATGAATTGAATAACGGGAAGGTCGGGGCTCGATCCCCATATGGGTCGTGTTTTTACTTTGCTAGATTTATTTACGATAATAAATAGTTCTATACAGTGAAACTTCTTTATAACAATCGTCTTTGTAATAAAATGATCTATGTAACGAACTGTTTTTTAGGTCTCAAAAGGTTATTATGCATATAAATTAAGCACATCTTCAAATACAAAATGTGACTGCCAACCCACATTAAAATTAACCAAGTGCTAGGTTTAATAATCATTACAATACAATGAAACCTTATTATTTAGATATAAAATTAAAGATGAAGTGAATAACCTTATACAACGATTGTTTATAGTGCAATGAAACGTATATCCCCAAAGATTCTGTTGAAGACAAGCAAGCAAAGTTCTTTTTATTTTATGATTTTTGTAAGTAGGCTAGGTTATTCTTTTGTTGCGATGCGCCTTCATACATATACGATTTGATTTCCATACAAATTTCGGTATTTTGTTGTTAAGGCTGGTCCACACAGATTTTGAAGACATAATGCATAAGGTTTTAAGACGTTGTTTTAAAAACAACAAAGAAAGCAACGTCTTAAGACTAAAACTTTGTGTGAACGCCAGTACGTGTTTCCTATGATCCAACTTTACGACTACGCGTTAAACCTTACTTAAAAATCTGTGTGGACCAGCCCTTAGTATCTTAATTCATATTGTAATGTCCGGCGTGGGACTTGTCCATTTGTCACATTAATTCTCTCTTATTACGTGATTTACGCTATTTGATTCAAGACATGATGGAACAATACGTACTCATAACATTTTCTGTTTTGTGTTTGTACTGCTCGCAATTAGGTTAATGCTGAGTTTGCTATTGTGTCACCATCAGTTTGGTTATTTTGCTGTGTCAGGGGTTGTCCAGGAGGCCCAGGCTTGATTGTAGACGATTGATTGTTGATTGTTGATAGCTTTGGGTCTTGGGATTGTTTGGTGACATACGTCATGTGTTGGGGAAAATGCCACAGAGAGGGGATAGCAGGGGGAGTATATAAGTTGGGCACGGGGCTTGAAAGGGGGTCGAACTGATCGGAGTGTCGAGGGAAGATGGTCGAGCACCAGTGAGCACGTCGTAGCTACGAGGGTCAACGTAGAAGAGCTGCAGGACGGCGGGTCGAGGAAGCTGCATTGGAGACTCGAACGTGGGAATGACCGTCGACGGGCAGACTACGGAATGATCAGGTACAGCTGACGAGGTGCGGGAACGAGATGGTACTGTGTAATCTTATATATATAGCCTAAGCAGGGTCGCCACATCATTGCCAGGGTTAGGACAAAAGTGTTTCAATAATTAAAATACGGTTCCTTATTGTTGTTTGAACCAAGTCTAGTTATTTCGCATCCTGAAATCCTAACGTCCTCAGACATTGCGCTCCCCGCAACCTTGCTCTACCAGTGAATCCTGGTACACAACAACAGGCAACCTCTACCGCCCTCTTTACTTAAGTTTCTCTGTAAGAATAACTATGGCAGTGTACTGTATCCGGTCGGAAGCTCGCAAAGCTTGACGTAGAATGCGCCACCACCGTCCAAGCCCAAATCCATGACCTGCTAGATGGGTAAATCAGCGCGGACAAGGTCTACTTGACCCATCCAGCAGGCTGTGATGGCAGCATTTTGCCAAAGACATTGGAATAGAACTCAAGTCCAGAGCCTCCTGGATGGGTAAATCAGCCCTTTTTTCATGGTTAAGTTATGCGGAGATCAAGTAGACCTTGTCTGAGGGCTGGCACTACGCTGGCGCTGCGAGTGGGAGAATGTGGCAGTGCAAAGCCCCATAAAGAGGTTACAGGAGCACATGTGTGTATTCAGTGTCTACCTCATCCTTATCATGCATTAATTAGTATAATAATAATGATGATAGAGGATATTACAATTATCCTATTCATTTGAGAAGCATAGCGGGTAAATGAAGTGTTTTGATCTCCGGTTTAATTCTAACTTTTTCTTTTCAACCCACTCGATCGTATGTCCCCTAGTTAACGTGCTAACAGCTCTGTTAGGAAGCAAGTAACATGTTCCTGTAGAAAATTAATACAAACTAATTACAGTTAATATTTTATTACGGTTCATACCTTCATACCTTCATCCCGCACCCATACCCCACATGTGAGTAAAACTAGGAAAACGCTCCGCGTTGACAGATGAGCGATTTTTTTCAATGTATCAAATCAAATAAATCATTTGCATATCATATTACTATTTCAACAACACAAAATACCTCGGTAATAATCATATGATTTTTTTACAGGATGGCGGATCAAGTTACAACCTTAGAACTTAAGTATATTATTTCTTGATATGTGCTAATAAATGCACGAAATATTATTCAAATCCGTTTAGAAGTTTTCTTTAAAGAAATTAAAACCTTCAAGTTGATGGATTTCCACAGAATTTCATTCGACTGTGGTCTTTTCAATAGGCTCTAATTCATAAACTATCAAACCTATCAGTGTATGGAAAGTTCCATAATGTAGATACAGACTATATCTAAAATGTAATATTAATTAATCATACAATAACCCGCTTTTAAATCATAATAAAAGCTTTTTAATTTGTCGACCAAGTTCGTTGTTAACATTTGCATTTTTGCCGTGAAAGTCATAAAACATAACACGTCATTGTAGCCATACTATGCTAGCTATATCACAATAATTATAAATACTTAATAAGAAAGGTCTGACTGCGTAAGCCATTTCGGCAGCATACTATGTGCATCTAACTTCAATGGTCCGCAAATGCGAATCATATCGGTGGAACACTGTAAAAATGAAGAAATTAATAGCCATAAATAAACAATATTTTTTTATAACATGGTGGTTAAAGCTACAATTTTGAAACTATTGTTAAGTGTTGGTACTATTGATGTGGACCTATATATAAAAAATAATTTATATCCGTGTGTAAGTTTTAATTAGATTAAATAAATAAACAAATTTTGTTTTTCAGAAATTAATTTTTTGTAGTTTGGCATCCTGACGAATTTTGCTGGTTATGTTAACAGCATCGAGTTTAGTATTCACGGGTGTTGACCGAAAATTTCAGCCAAATCCGTCAAGCCATTTGACCTGTGAGCGACGAACAAAATTTGGCGAACACACACACATACACACACACACACACACACACACACACACACACACACACACACACACACACACACACACACACACACACACACACACACACACACACACACACACACACACACACACACACACACACACACACACACACACACACACACACACACACACACACACACACACACACACACACACACACACACAGACAAAGCGTCGATCGAGTTGTATGGAGAGATTCACTCCGCTTCGCTACGCTCATCTAATTATTTGGAGAGGGTTATTTGGTAACCAACCCACCGACCACTTTCCGACCACCTACCCATCTTCCACTAAGACAGACTACATTTTCTAAATTGCTATTTGATTTGTGATTGATGACCATGGTAAGATTAAGGTACTATTATTAGATGAGCGTAGCGAAGCGGAGTGAATCTCTCCATACAACTCGATCGGCGCTTTGTCTGTGTGTATGTATGTCTGTATGTATGTCTGTATGTCTGTGCGCTAAATTTTGTTCGTCGCGCACAGGTCAAACGGCTTGACGTATTTGGCTGAAGTTTTCTGTCAACATTTGTGACTACTAAACTCGATGCTGTTAACATAACCAGAAAAATTCGTCAAGATGCCAACCCACAAAAAATTAATAACTGAAAAACAAAAATTGTTTATTTATTTAATTAAATGAAAACTTACAAAAGGATTCAAATATTGTTTGATTTGTAGATTAACATCAACAGTACCAACATTTGACAAAAGTTTCAAAATTGTAAGTTTATCCGCCATGTTATAAAAAAATATTGTTTATTTACTACAATAATTTCTTCATTTTTACAGTGTTCCACCGATATGATTTGCATTTGCGGACTATTGCAGTTAGATGCACATAGTATACACAAAACATAGCGTACGTAACAATACCTATGCAATATTATTTGGAATTTCGATAGCTGTCATAGAATGGCTACTATGACGTAAGATGCCAACCTACAAAAAATTAACAACTGAAACACATGTTTTGTTATTTATTTAATTATATTAAAACTTACACACCGATGTAAATAATTTTTTATATGTGAGTCCACATCAATAGTACCAACACACGGCAACAGTTTCAAAATTGTAGCTTCAACCGCCATGTTATAAAAAAATATTGTTTATTTACGGAAGTATATTTCTTCGTTTTTACAGTGTTCCACCGATATGATTCGCATTTGCGGACCATTGAAGCTTGATGCACATAGTATGCTGCCGAAATGGCTAACGCAGTCAGACCTTTCTTACTATGTATTTGGATTTTTGATAGCTATCATAGAATGGCTACAATGACGTGTTATATTTAATGACCTTCACGGCAAACATGCAAATGTTAACAACGAACTTGGTCGACAAATTAAAAAGCTTTTATTATGATTTAAAAGCGGGTTATTGTATGATTAATAAATATAAAATTTTAGATATAGTCTATATCTACATTATGGAACTTTCCATACACTCATAGGTTTAATAGTTTATGAATTAGAGCTTATTGAGTAGACCACGGTCGAATGAAATTATGCGGAAATCCATCAACTTGAAGGTTTTAATTTCTTTAAAGAAAACTTCTAAACGGATTTAAATTATATTCCGTGCGTTTATTAGAAACATATCAAGAAATAATATACTTAAGTAATAATGTTGTAACTCTTTCCGCCATCTTGTAAAAAAATCATATGTTTATTATATAAAGGTATTTTTTTTTTTTTAAGAGTAATATGATATGCAAATGATTTATTTGATTTGATACATTGAAAAAAATCGCTCATCTGTCAACGAGGAGCGTTTTCCTAGTATAAATCCTTGGTTTACCAGCGTCCAGTCATCACGGATCCACGGAATACTGAACACAATTTCAAAAATACAAATGGCGGGACGATGGAGCTTGGTGTATTATTGAGGTTATCTTTTACGTTGTTGTTTAATTGGCGTAGAAACAGGTTTGATTTAATTCATATGTTTGTTTGTTTGTAAATTCTGCTTAGCAGCTACACTCTGCTATTATTTCTCTTTTTTCTCCAGGCATCCATTTTAAACTTGCAATCAAAGTGGGTACTTTGTAGAGACCCACTTTTTCACTTCACTTTTAAATTTTGACTTTGTTACACTGCTACATTTTAATTCCAATCAAACAATCGAGTTGTATTGTATAGATATTTCTTTAGATCAAGTTTAGATGGCAACTAGTATACTAACTGCCGTAGGTGTACTCTGGTAGACCTACCGACTGATTTACTAACTGTGCAGCGTTTACACTTGGAAAATGACCGTCGGTTGGTCGGTAATGTAGTCTTACGAAACGTAGGAGTAAATCCATGACCTTGCTGATGAAATCAAGGATCTTTTTTGATTTCCGCGGTATAGGTCGCTGCCTTCTAGGTCTAAAATTTGGACCCATTATTGTATTTCATACATTCATTAGAAGGCTGTGTAAAGGTCTTCGGCCATCTTGGAAATTTGCAAACCCTTGAAGAATAATAGGGTCCACTGTATTTTGGTGAATATGGCCTCGAAAGCTGTAAAAACCCCGGTGTTGCAAGCTGTAACTGTAAGAAAGCATACTTCTATTTATATGTTGTGTAAGATCATAACATAGACATGTTATCACACAGATTGAGAACCGTAGCCTTCGCCCTAGGGCCTAGGCTGGGGGCCTGTCCGAATTCTACTAAAAACGTTCTTGTTCTTGGTCTTGATTTGACGTCATCAACAATGGGGGACCTCTGGCTACTGATTGTTGATGACGCAGAATCAAGAACAAGAACGTATTTCTTAGAATTCGGACAGGCCCTAGGCCTACTGGGACACTTGAGTGGCTAGGAACTAGGCCTAGCCTAGGCAGGGTAGGCCCAGGACCCCTATTCTGTAATTTCCCGATATGGATCCGTGCCGATTCCAAAGCGTGTATATTAGTCGTTCTCACAGCGGCTTTGGAGAGAAAATTAAAAAATAGCGATTCTATAGCGTAGTCCGATGTGGGTAGGCCGATATGGGACTGCCGTGCCGTGCCGAGCCGAACACGTCACACAGAGACGGAGCTGCCGAAGTCGTAACCAATCAGAAACTCAGCTCGGTAATTGTTTAGTATCACTGATCGCGTTTCGTACTCACTTTTTCGCTGTATTCCTTTGCGATATTGATCATATGCGCAGTACATAATTGTTATGTTATGTTAATTGTTGTTGTTAATTGTTGTTAGCTCTTCCGAGTGCTTCGCAGTTCGCACAAGTCATGTTGTGATCGTCTTTTGTTTTTGTTTATAACCTCAAAATGCCATCGACCGAAATCGTTGTTCAGTGTTGTTTTAAAACATACTAGGTCTAGCATTCTGCTTCCACTATGTGTACATATGACTAGGGCTAACGCTGTGAAGGTCTAGGCCTAGACATACGACCTTTTGGGGGAGGGGATATTTAGGCATAGACCTGCATTGAATATCAATTTAAAGCTAAGTCAGTAAATACGTGTATAGTTTGACATAACCTCAACAAATTATATTTAATACAGTATATTATAGAAAAGAATTTCAACTTAGGACGCACAATATTTCTTCGTTAGAATCTAAATCGTCTCCTAGTTTTCGCTGAAAACAAATGCTAAAAACAACGTTTAACACGCATATCGGCCTAGAAAGAGGTGCTGAATCCGTATCGGGATTTACGCTTTCATTCCGGGTTAAATTTGGCGGTATCGGGCATAAAAAAAGTTACATAATCGCTTTCGCCCGCTTTCGACCCATAGCGGCCCGAATCGGTATCGGGAGTTTCATAAAACAGTTACCGAATAGGGGTCCAGGCCTCACCCTTTACCATAAGATAACTACTGTATAGCCTAGTGCACATATTATTATCTAGGCCTATAGGTGGAGGCCTAGGCTAGGCCATAGGTACCTAGGCCCTAGGCAAGTGTAAAGTTTTACAAGGTTCAATTTTCTATCAATTTTATTAGGTAATTTCAAGGAGTTTAATGCAAAATCGAAACGGTCATTTACAGGCTTGGCCTCTAGGTCTAGGACCTTACCTAGGCTACCCGTTTAGATATTGAACACTGCAAAGGTAGACGTTGCCGTCACAAGCCTCATCGTGGTTAGAGACCTAGACCTATGCCAGCGACGTGACTGTCAACTGTCAATTTGGGTATTCACGGAGTGAACATGAAATATTTTTTTCAACGAAATTTAACAAAAATCACTTTTTTTATGTTACCTGTTACTGTATCTTTCCAATTATGTAAGGCGCATGCTTCAATAGTACGAATTTATGTTTTAAATCAATTTAATTCTGTTGTATTGGCCAGAGCCTATGCCTTGGCCTATGCACGCCATTTGCCATTGTTCAAAACTGGGATGAAGAGAAATATCTCTGCATTAAAATAAATAAGTGCTTTGGTTCTTTGTTATCAGCAGGTGCACCAACTTAAACACAAGTTACTATATAATAATCACAGTATTTTTGATAAATTACCCCTTCTTCAAATTTGAAGAAGGGGTAGGTAATTTGAAGAAGGGGTTATTATTTTAGGTATTTGGGGAATGAATGTGACTTTGTTTTTTTCAACGAAATTGAACAAAAATCACTTCTTTATGTTACCTGTTACTGTATCTTTCCAATTATGTAAGGCGCATGCTTCAAATAGTACGTATTTATGTTCTAATCAATTTTATTCTGTTGAATTAGCTAGAGCCTATGCCTAGGCCTATGCACGCCATTTGCCATTGTTCAACACTAGGATGAAGAGAAATATCTCTGCAGCAAAATAAGTGCTTTGATATCAGCAGATGCACCAACTTGAACATAAGTTACTGTATAATAATCACAGTATTTTCGATAAATTACCCTTCTTCAAATTTGAAGAAGGGGTAATTTGAAGAAGGGGTTATTATTTTAAAATAAATTTATACCCAAAAAATAAATTACCCCTTCTTCAAGTTTGCGGGCGATATTCGGTTTCTTTTCATACGTTGGCTACTGAATCAACGTAGAACAGCTGATTGTAGCATCCAGTAGGCTGTGTGCATGTTGCTAATGGAGAATGGCGTGCATAGACATCCTAGGCTCTAGCCAATTCAACATGATTAAATTTTTTTTTTTCCTTCTTGTGCCAAGATGGCTTTTTCAGCCATTCTTAAATTGATTTAAAACATAAATACGTACTATTTGAAGCATGCGCCTTAAATAATTGGAAAGATACAGTAACAGGTAACATAAAAAAGTGATTTTTGTTAAATTTCGTTGAAAAAAACAAAGTCACATTCATTCCCCAAATACCTTATTTTAAACGTAGTCGATATTCGTACGGTCAGCCCATTACACTATGGCTGCGCAGTGACAGGTCTACCAACGTCGAATAGGTTAGGGGAGGGGTTTAACGGCACTGACTAAGGGGCGGTGACGCGATTTAAGGTTGGTACCACTTCTTCCATGAAACAACATGGCAGCAGGGGTAATTTGAAGAAGGGGTTATTATTTTAAAATTAATATACAGGTATACCCAAAAAATAAATTACCCCTTCTTCAAGTTTGCGGGCGATATTCGCTTTAATTTCATACGTTGGATACAGAATAAACGTAGAACAGCTGATTGTAGCATCCAGTAGGCTGTGTGCATGCTGCTAATGGTGAATGGCATGTACATAGACATAGGCTCTAGCCAATTCAATACAGGCATAATTAAATTGATTTAAAACATAAATACCGGTATGTAGCTTCTATTTTACGCATGCGCCTGACATAATTGGAAAGATACAGTAGCCTCACCGTAACATAAAAAAGTGATTTTTGTTAAATTTCGTTGAAAAAAAATATTTCATGTTCACTCCGTGAATACCTCAATTTGGAGCAATGAAGTGAAATATCCCCCTGAATACAGTCATGTAGGTACATAAATCTAATTATATAAATTACCGGTTCCGTAGTGGTCAAGGTAGGCGTAGGCATACCCGCGTGGCAGTGGGATAGGCCCTACCTACCTGGGTTCAGTTCCCAGTTGAGGTTGGATTTTGTAATTTTTGCGTTATGCTTGGATAATTCTGCAGATGAGTTTTGTCGATAAATCTGGAGCACAGTCGAGTCGCGTACCAACTACTCGACTCGAGTTTTCGAGTAGGCCTACTCGCCCATCCTGGATAAAAATATCATTTCATATCCAGTCTTTAAAGGGTAAGTCAGATGAAAAACTAAAAAACTATCATTTGTATATGTCCACCCTCAAATATGGAAAACATGACAAAAAGATACCATACTTAAAAAGCAAGCGGTTAAAAAATAAAATAAAACGCGATTTTTTGGCTTGTTGCTACCAAGTAGCACCGAGCAACTCTTCTCATGGTAATTCCCATACACAAAAAATGTTGCCTCGAGATAGTAAAACCACTGCTAAAATAGGGCACTTATCAAAAATCGATCCGGAGGTTTAATGTGCATCGTTTCTCTACCGATAACATGCGTCTAAGTACGAACGTGTACTTCTACAACATGCCCTGCAATTAATTTTCTTGTGACTTGATGTGAAGAAAAGTTGCAATCTGTTTTGAGCGGTACTGTCCGCAGTCGCCGAGTGTTTCGCGGAGCGCTGGCTGGACTCGTATTACACAATGAGTGCTCTGTCTATCAGGCAGGTGTTAGCGACCTCAGAACCGATACAGCTGTACTACGGTTTAGAAGAAAAATGCAGCAGAGGTTGCGAAGTGAATCTTATAGAATAGCTAAATGTTCACTATTTTTTTTCTTGCATTGAAGCAACCTATATCAATTT
The DNA here is from genome assembly GCA_945910005.1 of Isoperla grammatica. Classification (NCBI taxonomy): domain Eukaryota; kingdom Metazoa; phylum Arthropoda; class Insecta; order Plecoptera; family Perlodidae; genus Isoperla; species Isoperla grammatica. The sequence goes on from OX246743.1 coordinate 18,862,912, forward strand.
TATTTTACACATAACTGAATTTCATGCACTTATGACTCATTGGTGATTTTTTAGTTTATCTGACTAATCCTTTAAATGAAGGCCTATGTGCTATTTGCATGTAAGAATGAGATACTGACTTTTTGACAAGTTCTGATATTCAGGGGCCTAGTATCCCATCTTGAATGTAATATATATATAAAGCATTATTTAATAAATAAATTATTTCTATAAATTTATTAAAATTAATTAATTAAATTCATTTAATTACCATAATAAAAGAAAGGTAAATAAAGAGGAGAGGTGATTCGCGTTTCGTACTCACTTTTTCACTTTTTTCATTGAAAAACGCCTATGTTTTGTTTAAAGTGTTATTGTTCAATGTTGAATTGTCTTTATTTTGATGTACATTATAATAGGCCTATTGTAGCTAGTTTTAAAGAGAATTAAATGATTGTTGATGTTTTTATATTAAAAGTGTACGCCTTCTTCCTTGTTCTCCGCTTCGTGTCCGGTGCAGTGCTGCCAATCTAGAAGGTAAAGATCAAAAAAAGTGCGCAATGATGAACTACATATCAACCAGACCCCATAACCTTCCCAACTTTCGTGGGATGTCAGGCAGCTAGGCCAAGATCCAACAGATACAATAACCCCCCCTAACCTCGGGCAAAGTCACTTTCGGGCGCAAATCTAGGGTTTTTTCATGTACTTACGTTGGTAGATCACACTACGCCCTCGCACGTACGCCACATTGCCATATTTAACGTGATTGTGTTGTCAAATCGATGCAACTTCAAAATTACAATTTAATACGAAAGAAGATACTATTTGTATTGAAAATCACTGTAGGTTACAGATAAATTATGAAATAACAATGATGTACTACGCACATGATCAATATCGCAAAGGAATACACAAAAAAGTGAGTACAAAACGCGAATCACCTCTCCTCAATTATAAAATAAATTAAAACAAATAATTAAATAAATTTAATTAATTTAAATAAAGTTATTTATTTTAATAATAAATAAATAAAAAAGTAAATTAAACCCCAATGTATTGATGCCCTGCCTTCTGCCTATTTCTTCTGTCTTGTTTTGCACTAATTATTGTCCTATTATTATACTTTGTTTAGAAACGAAACTATGCAGCTCAACTACAGCAGGAAGCTTGTCTCAGTCCTCCAAAAGTGGAAACTACAAAGTTGCCAAACAAGCTCGTCATCTCTTCAATAGAAAACTATTCACCAATTTCAAGGGTGTCTGTGCTCTTCAGGTATGCTTAACGTCAAGGTACCACCAATTGCTGCAACATTTTTGGTAGGCCTAGCTGGAGTTAGCCTCATATCTCGTTATAAGTGTACTTCTATCTTTCTAGGGCTGGATCTCGTAACGAGTTGCCTAACAATATGGGAGCATCGCATGCCTTGCGTATTTCTGCTGGGTTGAGTACCCAATGTTCTTCCCAATTTGGCATCACACGGAACCTTCAGCAGATTGGAGCCAACTTGTCTGCTCGTGCAGATAGGGAGACGATTGCATACACGGTTGAAACTAACCGAGACAATCTGTAAGTATTCAGCTGCCTCATTCTGTAAGTAGGTTACAATAAAATGCTAAATTAATTATTATTTCATATGCCCACAATTGATCTATCTGTAGAGGTCCGTGTATTTCGCGAATAACGATAACACCGAAATATGTAAGAATCATTTTATTTCACAAAATGAGCATGAATTGATCGATTTTAAACATGAAAATGTCAAAATTGAATCACCGCCAAACACCAAAATTCGTATAAATCGGTGAATAACACCGAAATTCGTATTATTCGTGTTTTTAATGACGAAAAAGATGAAAAGTCAGAGATTTTTAATTATATAAGCCCATTTTTTCCTTTTTTTTGGCCGGTAGGCTACAATCTGGAAAAAATAGTGTCTCAAGTAACACTGTATAAATGCATATTCAAACTTATCGCAGAAAAAGCACCCACGTGTAAGTTGTAAATGAAACGCTACATGCGTGAAAATATAGGGAATATGGATAAAACCGTCAAAATACAGCTTTTCTTGAATAACACCGAAATTTGTTACTTCAAAAACGAAATTTAATGAAAAATAAAACCGTTTTCATGGACCCCTATCTATCTGACCATCATGCTGGATCTCGTCAGCCAATAGAGATTCGCCTCCCTGTCGTGAAACGTTATGCCCCCTGGCATAGCGTCATTTTGGGCTCTTAGTCCCTCACAAATCTGCAGATGCCTTCTGGTCTGCTCCTCCTTAATTTTACATTTTACATTTTTACAAAATTAATAGTACATTGAAAAAGTAACTTCTGGGCTACTTACTCGTTAGACAAAGTGAAGTCAAATAAAAATACCCTTTCTCACCTTCCCCCCCTACCAGTTCAGGCCTGTGTGGTGTGTTTCAATAGGCCTAATGCAGTGAGGAACATGCATACCGTGCAAAAACCATTTGAAACTGTAATGAACTTCATCAATTAAATACTATTATTTTTTATTATGTCTGCGAGTGTACATGTTACTAGTTTATAAATCCACCAGCAAATGCGCCCTGAAGTATCTTGGAGAAGTGGCGGCGAAACAAGTCTTCAAGCCGTGGGAGTTGTCCGACAATGTCCCGAGAATGAGGTACGAACTGGCATCACTTTCGCCTCAGGTTCGCGTACTGGACCTTCTGCACAAGGCCGCGTACCGCACCACATTGGGCAACTCGCTCTTCTGCCCCAAATACGCTGTCGGCAAGATAAGCTCCGAGACGGTGAGTCCAACCATTTCTAGGCCAGTGAGATTTGTTTGGGTTGGGCACTGTTTATTGTTGTAAGGTACAAGATCTCGTCGTTTTGTATCTTTCTGCACACCATATCTAGATCTGATACCTATTCCTAGTTTTGGTTACTACCGCCACATCCACATTGATTTCTATATTTAATCTAGAAGGCCTAGATCCTTTAATCTGCTCCTATTCTCTAGGGATGGGAATTTTGGCCCGAAAGCCCGGCCCGGCCCGGCCCGAAAGTCGAGCCGGGCCGATATCGGGCCGAAGCATTGAAAGTTCTGGCTAGACTTTCGGGCCGGATCGGGCTTCTTGCTTCCCTGGCCAGCATTTTGGGGCTGGATATCAATATTTAATAATGTTTTTTTATAATAAAAAAAAAATAATTCTATAAAATTGAATATAGAGCTGCTTCAGTTTAATTATCTAAGCAGCGGTAAGCAGTTTGTTTTTTGGAGTTCTCCACAGGCCACCCACCCACACACACAACATTCTCCTATTCCCTACCCCTATAGCCAACACTGTGGCGATCGACTAAATCGATACGTTTTGTGTCGGCGGCGGCTTTACTATAAGGCCGGACCGCGCTTTCGGGCCGGGGGCCACCAATTCGCTTCTTTACTATTCTCCTTCTAACCTCTATTCAAATTTCTAATAATAAATATAGAAACACAATTGACTCTTTCATTCAAGCAAAGAGTACAACTTTTTCTCTTTGCATTTTGCTTTTTACTTTTCAAATTACCCAGTGTGACGTTTAAGCGAAAAGTCCCATAAAATACGTATCCTCCCCATCTAACTTCTCAGTGTAACAGATATGTAATTTAGTTATTACTACAGTATTAGATACATTAATAACATTTAAATACTCATGTTAATTTTACCTGCATACTGCATATGAGTGTAGCCTACCTTGAAAGGCTTGTTAATAAATAAATAAATAAATAAATAAAAAAAAAAAAAAAATTGTGCCGTCACTTGCGAAGGCTCACGAAAACCGTTTGTTCCCAGCTCCAACACTACGTCCAGTGTACGTTCACGACTAACCGCGCTGCCGTGGTGGGCGTGGGCGTCGACCACTGCGACCTTCGAACCTTTGCCGAGAAGCTCTGCCTAGAGAGCGGCGAGGGTCCGTGTAAGGCGGCCCATTACCATGGCGGCGAGATACGCATGGACAAGGTAACTACATTGCAGCGCTTCGAGCGTTCCCGCCACTGAGCTCTGCCTGCTAGAATTAACCGAAAACCTCTCTAGAAGCCAGTGCACTAATTATTTTATCGGGAAAATATCCATCGATTCCAAAGAAGTCTTTCCAACAACAGAAATTCGTATGTTGAAAGTTGTGTGTATTTAGTAAATTCAGTGACTGTTGGCTGGATCACTCACAATGCTCTCTGTGCACTTGTTAAGAGCCGCATGCATAGAGCTATTTCAGGCGCGGTAACAGCGAGTCAGTTGTACATGTATTACAGCGAAAGTAGTAACACGATTTTGTTGAAAAAAATCAAGTACACAGAAAACATTTGTTTCTAGGTCCGTGCGTAAGGAAATTTGAATCGGAGTTTATTTGACATAGTAAAAAATTTATTAGTGTCAGGTAACTTCACTATGGGAAAACGTTAACCGTTTAACGAATTTCAAGATTTCAAAACAGCCAGATCCAGCTCTCACTTGTCCCTATTACGTATTAAAATACAGTCAAATGTCATTACAACGAACTCGAAGGGACCTAAAGTTTTTTTCGTTAAAATGATTATTTCGTTAAAATGATCGGCGTTTTTTGTGTGATGGAAACTTGATTCCCAGTCCCCAAATTGGTCAAAATTGCGTCTACAAAGCTTAAAAGTCGCGTAGCGCGCGAGTAATGGCAGGTAACGCATGGCCCCTGTGTGGCCTGCAACCAGCATTACACATCTGTGTTGCGGGCAGTAGACTCGCAGGCGGGTCCTCAAAGTGAGAACAGATGCGCCCGGCCGAACGAGAGAGAACAATGGAGCGGTATCGTGAGCGAGACGCGACGAAGTAGTTCAACTACTACAGCGACCGGCCGCCGTGAGAGAGAGAGAAAGTGCTAGGCTCAGGATGCGTGAGTGCAAGCGAGACCGCGATAGCCGCCTGTTGTCAGTTCAGTTCGTCCCTCGCTCCGTAACCTCGATCGTGATTGGTCGGCTGGGAGGGGGCTCGTCTTGCGGCGGCCAATGACCTTGCCCGACTCTCGTAGATACCTGCTAGCAGGCCAGCCGGCCCATGTAATGAGGCGATACACGGAAAAACACCAATCTACGCGACTGGGAATTCCAAATAATCTACATTTCAGAAGATAATTTCGTTGTACTAACGTGTAATAATACCAAGGGGAACCAAAATTTGTTCGTTAAAATGATCTTTTCGTAATAACAAATTTTCGTTGTAATGATAACAAATTAACATTGTGAACATAGGGATTCAGGCGGGACCACAAATAAATTTCGTTAAAACGATGATTTCGTTGTAAGGGCGTTCGTTGTAACGACTTTTGACTGTATCATGTTTCTTGAAGTAACCAAAATACTGGAAATCTGTGACGCCCGAGTATCAACGCGCTCCAAATTCTATTCAAAAATACTCAAATACAGCACTACGGAGTTTGCAGCGTTCTGTCGCTAGGTAGCACTAGCATCGCTCCGCTACTTTGATTGACAGGCAGTGGCTAGATTGGGGTTTTGGGCTAGAGTGGGAGGGTTGAGACTTGAGAATGCAGGTGTCTGGTGTGTTTTGGAAAACACGAATGTATGTATGTGTGTATGTATGTCATTTATACATTACTACACCATTCATCCGATTGCGATGAAACTTTGGTGAGTTGTGTGCGCACGCCCGCAACGGTCCCACCCCACCCCCCCCCTCACCCCCGCACCACCACTGAGCCACCAACGAGCCACCAACATGCAATAATGCGTTCTTTTATTATTCATCCGATTGCAATAAAACTTTGGTGAGTTATTATGCGCACGTCCGCGAAGGTTTCTGAATTAGTAACCCCCCTCCCCCCCCCCCCCCCTTTGTGTACCACTAGACGGAAAAATATATTGTGTGTCAAAAAGCACTTCAATAAACATAATTAAAACATAAACACTTTATTTCTTTCAGTGGCATTGCAACGCATGCCGGGTTTGCTAGTTATCAATAAATTTGTATTTACAGTCACGACGAGAGAGTGGGTCGCCAATCTAAAAAATCTCGGGTACCGGTAATAGCAATATATAGCCTAACAGCACAGAGAAGTAAAGTAATTACTTATATGGGCTAAGAGTATATAGATGATCACTGTCGTAGTAGTCAGTATGAACATCATCACATCAATAAGGCTTTTCCGTGTCCCATGTAGCCTGTAACTGGGATGGTAGAGCGACCGTATACCTAATAATGTAAGAGGTATTTTGTTCACGCGGCAATTATTGTATTGCGAACTAAAACTCATCAAGAATTAGAAGAATGTCAGTGACCTACAATGCCAACCCTACCCTCTCATCCCTCTGGCTATCGCATACTTTCACTTTATTGTCTCGTATAGGGGAGATGTGCGCGTAGACGACAAAGATAACGGTACTACGGACATTGCTGTTTGGTTTGTGAGTAGTATTTACAGGTTTTCGTGCACCTTTCATTGTTGTATATTATATAATGTTACTTTTTGGCCCGAACATTACGGCATATAAATGTGTCTTTCAGTGCACCTTTCATTGTTGTATAATATAATATATAATGTTACTTTTTGGTCCGAACATTACGGCATATAAATGCGTCTTTTAGTGCACCTTATATTGCTGTATAATATGTAATGTTACTTTTTGGCCCGAACATTACGGCATATAAATGCATCTTTTAGTGCACCTTTCATTGTTGTATATATAATGTTACTTTTTGGCCCGAACATTACGGCATATAAATGCATCTTTTAATGCACCTTTCATTGTTGTATATAATATAATGTTACTTTTTGGCCCGAACATTACGGCATATAAATGCATCTTTTAGTGCACCTTTCATTGTTGTATATATAATGTTACTTTTTGGCCCGAACATTACGGCACACAAATGCATCTTTTAGTGCACCTTTCATTGTTGTATATATATAATGTTACTTTTTGGCCCGAACATTACGGCATATAAATTATAAATGAGTCTTTCAGTGCACCTTACATTGTTGTGTATATTATAGTGTTAATTTTTTTTGCCCGAACATTACGGTTTTAAAATGCGTTTTCTACGTAATGTACCGTGTGTGTATTTTAGTGACACCAGAAGATTCTAGTATATATTATTGACTTTCTTGCCCCGAACTGTACGGCCTTTACAAGTAATCTTTACATAAAATGCGTATTTTAGTGCAATATGTAATCAAGTATATTGTTGCGTTTGTTTTTCACAAACATTACGACTTCAAGATGACTGTGTTGTGTGTAAAGTACGTAGTTTCGTGCACTGGCATTATTGTTTATATTCGGGTGTTCTGTTTGCCCAAACTTGATGGCTACAACATGACTGCGTTGTGTGTAAAGTACGTAGTTTCGTGCACTGGCACTATTGTTTATATTCGGGTGTTCTGTTTGCCCAAACTTGATGGCTACAACATGACTGTGTTGTGTGTAAAGTACGTAGTTTCGTGCACTGGCACTATTGTTTATATTCGGGTGTTCTGTTTGCCCAAACTTGATGGCTACAACATGACTGTGTTGTGTGTAAAGTACGTAGTTTCGTGCACTGGCACTATTGTTTATATTCGGGTGTTCTGTTCGCCCAAACTGGATGGCTACAACATGACTGTGTTGTGTGTAAAGTACGTAGTTTCGTGCACTGGCACTATTGTTTATATTCGGGTGTTCTGTTCGCCCAAACTGGATGGCTACAACATGACTGTGTTGTGTGTAAAGTACGTAGTTTCGTGCACTGGCACTATTGTTTATATTCGGGTGTTCTGTTCGCCCAAACTGGATGGCTACAACATGACTGTGTTGTGTGTAAAGTACGTAGTTTCGTGCACTGGCACTATTGTTTATATTCGGGTGTTCTGTTTGCCCAAACTTGATGGCTACAACATGACTGTGTTGTGTGTAAAGTACGTAGTTTCGTGCACTGGCACTATTGTTTATATTCGGGTGTTCTGTTCGCCCAAACTGGATGGCTACAACATGACTGTGTTGTGTGTAAAGTACGTAGTTTCGTGCACTGGCATTATTGTTTATATTCGGGTGTTTTGTTCGCTCATACTTGATGGCTACAACAAGACTTTCTTGTGCACATAAAATGTGTACTTTCGTGCATAGTACAATGTGTAGCCTTAGCCTATGTATATACTATTATTGTGCATTCTGGCTGAAACATTACCAGCTTATTTTGGGTTCGTTCGTTGGTGTACTTTTTACCGGGACCGAGCATCCGGCCTCAATCTTTATCTTCTCTTGATTGTAATTTACTTCTACCTATCAGTATCAACATTGCTCATCTTATTCGGCGGACGAACGATACGCCATTTGGAATGCAAATGAGTGACGAGTCTGATTAACAATCCGAGCAAAACCTTAGGCCTTCATTCATCCATACCATATTTTACCGTTTATTATTTTCAATATAATAATGTGTCTAATAATAATAATCTTTCGTACCAAGCTGTCCAGGGGCAATGCATGTCCCTCTTCAGGCGATAAATAGCTTTTGTGGTATTTTGAATAGTAAGAAAAGAATGTCCGAGGGTTGATAGTATGATATGACTCAATCCCAGGATTCGTCTTGTGACTGAGGAAAACCTCGGAATAAACCTCACTTCAGTCAGGGTTGCCGATAGCCGTATTGAACTGGCGACCTCCCGATTTAGAGTTTAGCGTCAGCGCTAAGCAGTAAGCCACATTTATCAGTTGAATGTAATGATTGCTTACGAATTAGCTAGGGTTTGAATTTATTCTTCTATCCTATATGGAAGATAGGCTCGCAATAAGTTTCAGGATGAGTAAATGTGTTACACGAGACTAATTGTAAACGTCGCCGGTTCGATATCTGGTACCCGACATCCAGCTGATAATGATTTGTTTTTATGTGTTTGAGTCTGAGTACTATAAATATTCCGGCGTCATTCCCTCCTTGATATCTAAATTCCCTAATGACAGGGATATAGAGCTGATGTGCACCCAAGAACGGAAACTTGTAAGAAACCCCGAATTCGCATATTGCGCAGATGAGCTGAGATTGTGACAAGTTGACTAGCCCGGCAGGTGTCCGACTTCCCCGAGTTCAGTATTGCCGGCCCAGATTCCATATTTCATAACACCCCCCTCCCCCCCTCTCCCCATCAAGCTAACCGCCCTTCGACCTACAGCCCCAATGGCGCCTCGCACGTGGCGTGGGCTGTCTACCTGCAGGCATCCGACGGAATCTTCAGTTTCGAATTCACAACACTCTGTTCGACCGACCTTTCAATTACCTACCTGTGAGACGCTCGAATGAGCACGGCTATGCAGCCGGCTCTTAAGCCTGTATTACATGGTCAAACTTTTCATTCAAGAAGTTGAATTCAATCTTGAGTTCAACTAATTTGACCGTGTAATCGCCAAACTTGAATGAAAAAAATTGAGCTCAAGACTTGAATTGAATGTTGAGTTCAACTTTTTTCAATTAGCGCATGCTCTAATTTCCATCAAACTTGAAGGAAACCAACCAATCAGGATCAACCTGCACGTGCACTGGCGCACTCCAGAGGCTTCGGCCAAAACTAAACACAAACATAACCTAAACGAACGAGGTTATATGGTTATATAAAGTGGTTATATAAATGAGCCTTGTTTGTATGCAATGTCATCGCAAGATTACCATAATCGGTGATAATCTAATTATAATTGTTACAATTTAGAATCCTAGGCTAGCCATCTGAATGAACATTTAGGTTATGATTGGTTACCTAGGCTAGGCCTACCTAGGTTTAGTAATGTCAGTGGGCTTAAGCTCAATAATGTTAGTACTATGTACAGTGGAGCCTCGATTATACGTTTTCCAAGGGCCAAACCGAAAAAAACGTATAAGTACAAAAAACGTATAACTACAATTACATTTGTTTTCGTTTGTAATGAGTGGAGATGGTGGACTCTCGGCAGTCTCCTCTTTCTGCAGTACAAAAATTCCCTTCACGGTGTGTTCTAGCGCACGTAGGAGCGGGGGAGGGGGGGGGGTTGAAATGGTGCTTAAGCCTAAATATATATTTTACATGTTACGTCGTGAAAATCGTCATTTTTATTTCGAATAGTCCCGACCGAAAGTGATATCTAAATCATTTTATTCCAAATAGCGTTGCTCGCTGTACCGTTTTTCAGCATCCATCGCTTTATTTTTCCCGTTCCAGATCAATATTTACCTCGATTAATCGTTTTTCGGTTATAAATGTCAACGCGGAAACAAGTTTCAGCGACCGCTACGTAAGTGTTTTTTGGACGCGACTGTACGGCCGCGCGTCACCGGGAGACCGCTATCACTGGCTGGCGGTAGCTGTCGGCTCAGCGCCCGCGAGGGATGTATGCCACAGCGCCTGCGCTCAGCCCGCAGGCCTATTACGTCGGCAAGGTCGGGGGCGCGGATAATTATTTTAAACCAACAAATTGATGAAACGATCAGATCAATAGTGAAATGTTACTATAAAATCAAAGGATAGTAATAAAACAACAAATCGACTAAACAAGCCATTATGAACACGTGGTATCAATTTAAAAACACCAGCCAACCTGGAACAATCTGCATGGACAGACGCTCTGTGAAACGTAGTATGGTGGGAGGGGTGAGGGGCTGGCGCTTTATGATGCCTCGGGGCTTGGGCTACCTGCCAAGAGCCGGACGTGAGCAAGGGTAGCGAATGGGAGGAGGGGAGGGGGGCGAGGTGGGGTGACCGCTTGACAATAACAACATTCCATTCTCGCGCATTCACAGCTGCATATCCCGAACGAGATAAAGCTTGCGCTTCCAGGAAGTGATTTCGGATGATAAATAAAACCAATTAGCGTATAATCGCTACTAAGATGTCTGGGGGGAACAATTTATGTCGCGTATAACCGAAAATAACGTATAACCAAATAACGTATAATTAAATTATTTTAACATTGATTCTTATGGGAAATGGCCGGGACCATATGGAAATCACGTATAAATACGAAAAACGTATAATCGATGCTCCACTGTAGTCCTACTACTGAACTATGAATTACAATTCCTATATATATATATATATATATATATTATGTATATGTCAATTGCAGAGAAATAAAATACAAATGCATGCATAGGGACCTAGGCCCTAGGCTTAGGCTAGGAATACGCGGGAACGGGAATAGGCCCACGGAATTCAACCAATCAGGACACAAGTTATACATCTACTCAAATTGAACCGTGTAACTGGACTTTCAATGTTTCCGTCAATTATTTTCCTCAAATCTTGAATTCAAGATTGAGTTCAACTTCTTGAATGTAAAATTTGACCGTGTAATACAGGCTTTACACCTCCCCATTGTGTAATTGGCTTGTTAACTGCCAATTTCTCTCGCTCGCTGTGCCAATGTACCACCCGCATCACCGCCCGGTTATTGTACATTTATCGGTGCTCCAACCTGGTCGTGGATTACATTGTCCACCTTAGCTGTCACCTAGGACCTTTGATTGAGGCGGCCGTGACAAGGTTGCTAGAGGTAATTTCATTGTTCTATCTTCGGAAACAAAAGAGAGTGTGCATGTAAGTATACATTCTGATTGAATGACAGGTGGCCATGGCAACTTGAAATAAGGTGGGTGGAGCAGTGGGGCACTCTTTTACAAGCTTTGAGTTAACAAGACCAATATTTTAGATTTTATGTAGGCCTATTACGTCTATTTTATACTTGTTTTGTTGTATTACCGTATGTTACGAAACTGGATATCATGTCTGTACATCAGTTGTAAATGCTTAATCTCTTGCAGAATGTAGCTTCTATGACAATCCAATAAACCATTAATTAGTATTATTATTGTCATGAAGGGGTCTGATGAGGCTCACGTGGCGGTCGCCGTGGAGGGCGCCTGCCTCCTGGACGAGAAGGAGGTGCTGGCGTTTGCGTGCCTACAGTACGCGCTCGGGGTGGGGCCCTCGGTCAGGTGGGGCGGTCTTTGCTCCAGCCCCCTCGGCTCGGCCGTCGCGGGAAGTGGCATCTCGGCGTGCACCCCCTTTGCCATCTCGGCGCTCAACGTCAGCTACACCGACTCTGGGCTGTTCGGGTTCGTGCTTTCGTGCCAGGCCGACGCCGCCAAGCTGGTATGTATAGGCTTATAGTACGCAACAATTAAAAATACTGTAGATACATTTTTGCACTCAAAAGTTTGAATGTTGGAGAAGAGATATTACAGCCGATCCCATCGTACAATGAAGCTGTAGACGGATTTGAAAAGTTTCGGCGATATATTGAAAGCTTGGACAACGTGGAGCCAAGAATAATCGAGGGGCTTAACTAAAATCTTGGGGCTAAACTAAATCATTTCATGGACAATTATCTTCTTCAAACAAAACAGAAAAAACCATAAAACAGTCAACACTAAATCATTTCTTTACCAAACTGTAGATGCAAACGCACCACATTATAGGCTGCATATTTATGTAGTCTAGCTTGTAAAATTATCTATTCAAAATAATAAATAACTTCGGATACAGAACTAAAGCCTTTCATTTGCGTGTTTTTACGTGTGGAATTCATCTTCTCTTTCACCGACCGGAGACGAGATAATATGCCGCCGGCTAAGCTGTCGCCAGATAAGTGGTGGTCTCGAGGTGGGTGAGAGGGGAGGGGGGGTGCGATGAAAGGAGTTGGACCAGCTGGCAGTTGTCCGCCTGCCCGCCAAGGCTACTCGCTAGCGCGTAGATGACTCACTCACTTTCACCAAGTTGCAAAGCTTGCGACTGTCGGCCGGGAAGGGGAGGGGGGGGGGGGGGGGGCGGCGGCTCACTGCCCGAACACGACCCTGATCCCTACCCCCTTGCCCGCCCTCATTCCACAGTTCATCACGAGTGATGTTGGTAATTTCACACTAGTTCATTGCTCCCTGGGTGCCTGTAGGCACAGATCATGTTTTGACACACGTGCGACCACAAAAATAGTTAAAAATAAATTTTGGTTTTTAATACGTTTTCCCCCGAGATTCGTTTAATTTAAGGTGTCACTTCGAAAACGTATTAGGTGGGTTTGACTGTAAATAAAATGTAAGAAGTGAAATTCAAACAAGTTCCAGTCATTTCATGGTTGTCTCAATTAAAAACTTTTTGAAATTACCTTTGTAAAACAAGTTGAAAAAAAAAATCTTTCCAAAATTTAATTCAATGTTTGGTTTTTACTTTCAAGTCTGGGTTTTATTGCAAATCCAAATATTGGTAAAAAAAAAATCTATAATGAAAAATGGGTCAAATCTGTTGTAGGGCCTAGTTGTGCAAAAATGAAATTTCAGAAAAACGAGTGTACAATGCCTTTGATTTTCTTGTAGGCCGTACAAGCAGCCGTAAAGCAGCTGCGAGCTGGCAGCGTGAGCCAAGAAAGCTTCGAACGTGGCAAGGCAATGCTCTCTTCTGCCGTCTTGATGAGCGGAGAAGGTAACGGCAACATGTTGGAAGATCTAGGCACGCAGGCGGTACTACTTGGTTGTTACACCTCTGCGAAAGATGTGAGTTGCGCTGTGGATAACCTCACGCCCGCGGACGTCAACGCTGTAAGTTCACCTTAATTTATCTACATTAATTGATACGATTCGTAGCGCTTTAAGAAAGTAATGTGGCTATGAAGAAGCGTGTCTCTACTGGTTGACCAGATCCAGCATGATGGCATAATAGCCAAATGTGGGCATTTGAGAAGAAGATATTTTTTGAAAAGCACCAAACGAGAAAAAAATGATGTGCACTGGCACTTTGCTGGGCCAAAGTTCTGTGCCTAACATTTGTCCTACCAACCTTAGGTATAATGAATACTGTATTATATTTTTCTTGGCCCAGTTTTGTCTGTCTCGAAAACTTTCATTGAATGGGGGAGGAGATAAATTGTGTAGAAGCAAATAAGTTTGAAAAAAATAGCTATTTTAGTTCTGCATTTATATATTTAGTGTTTTTATTGTATGTTGTTTATTTGTTCTTAATTCTTATTATCCTCCTTTGTTAATTGTTCTATAGCTGGATAGATTTTAAACTAGGAAAATGTAAATAAAATTAGTTTGTTGTTTTGCCCTCTTTGGAACTAAACATGATGTGTGCATGGTGCTGGTGCACCCAAAGATTAATCATGCTCAGCAAATTATGCACGATGTATTTTACTAATATGTTCACATTATTTTTGTCTACAGGCTGCACAGAAGGTGGCAAAAGGAAAGATGTCTCTCAGTGCATGGGGAAATCTTTGCTGCGTTCCGTACCTCGATGAACTGAAATAAACACCAGAAATTTAGACGTTGTAGTGTGTCAACAGAAATTAAATTAAAACACTCCACCTTCCAATCCACTACTACTTCCCACGTGGTGGTGAGATAATACTACTGTAGGGAGGAAGTAGCTTGTGGTAGGAATTTGTTATGTAAACTTGTAAATTATAATTTAAATTCAATAAATATTTAATTTAAATGTTCTGGTACTGTTTTATTTATTCAAACCAAAGAAGTGATGGTCATGGCTCATTCTGAGCAGAGAGTGGGATATGATAAGATATCTTGGAATAGCTTAACATGGAAGCTGATGAACTTTAGACCATAATGTTTACATACCTACCAACTTTCCCAATTTAGTCGGGATTTACCAATTTGTACGATTTTCACGAATTCTCATGTACTCTTAACTCCTAAATACTGTAGATACATTTTTGCACTCAAAAGTTTGAATGTTGGAGAAGCTTGTCTGCCAACTTCTAGAGCTATAAATTATTCTTTAGGTAATCATGTGATGATTGAATGATGATATCCTTGTGCTAATTTCATAGCAATATACCTACAGAGCAATTTCCAGCATTAGAAATCATCCATTGTGCAGAGTAGAATGTTCAGTCTTCAGGACAAAACCTAGGAAGTACCATAAATGACTATGAGGTTCTACATTCTAAAAGTAATGTACATTTATTTTTTTCAGTCTAGAATTTAATACAGATTTAACATCTCAATGGAATAATTATTCTCACCCATTTGTGTTGGTTTTAGTATTGGTTTCCCTAGACTAAGCCTTTGTACAAGTGGGGCCAGGCTTTTAAGTTCTTCAAGTTCTTCTAATTGAGAACAAACAAAGCAACGCAACGAATTTAGGATTTCGAGAATTTCAGGATCTTTACTAAGAAGATACTGTTGATAGTGAGAATCTATTAGAAGCCCCACCCATTCTAGAGCCTTGGCATCACTACTTTTGGACAGTTTACGTACCAGGTGCCGAAGTAGTACTAGCGTATTGGAGAAAGACAACGCTCGCAGATGGGACACGAGGTAAACTTCCCCAAAAGGTACGTTCAAAATACAATCTAGAAACTTTTCTTTCTTAGTTATCGACGATTGAGAATCTTCTACGTCGGCGATATCGAAAGTAGAGTCGATTTCCGACAGACAGAAGTTCAGTAGTACGACAATGGATACTTCCGGTATGTCGTTGAAGTTTTGAAGGCACCACAGTATCGCGTCCAAGTCCTTTTTCTCCAAGATATCTTGAAGTAGTTCTTGAAAAATGGTAAACTGCGGCCAACCCCTTTCGGACAGTTCGAGTAACGGGCCTTCTATACTCTCCGGTACGTTTTTGTAAAAGTGCGAATCGATCCCCCTTTCGCCCCAGAACACCTGTCTGAACTGGGCATCCTTGGATTCGTGCGAACCGACCAGAGCTGCCAGCCGAGCCACGTCTAGGTGATATGGCACCACGGCAAGATAGTTTCCGTTGGCGAAGAAAAGGTTCACGCCGACGCGCCACAATCGCGGCAATATGCCAAACAGTTTCGACTTCTGTTTCGCCTGCACTAGTTGGTACTGAGTGTTGTACACGAGCAGGACTGCCCCCTCTTCGCTGACGTGCGCTCCATACATGGCGATGTGGTGTCCGCTCAGGGGCGTCATGGCAACGGTGTGTGCCGTGCTGATGTCGCCAATGGTTTGGACACGAGTTCCCGGTAGGTCACTTTGTGGTTCGCAAAACAGATGCGCCGAGAACAGTTTACCGTCGGACCCTGGAAAAGAAATCGAATTAGTGAAATATTCAACACATCAAGTAGAAATTAATTTGTGTTATATACACTATTTCATGTTTTTATGTATTAATTTGTGCTGTTTTGGAATATAGGGTCTATTGACTTTCATAGGCATGCGCACGGCCCAGGCCGGACCCAATGTGTCAACTTGGTGGTCGGGCCGCGCTGGACTCCAATTCCTTTAGATCCGGCCTGGGCCGAGAGCAGTTTAACTTTAAACTTAAATTTAAATTAGTATTTAAATTAAAATGCACATTCAGTAGCGTGTTTTTATGCAAAGGCACACTCCACCTGGGGCTAGGGCCTACACCGAATAGTATTTTTACGAACCAGATAATCGTTTAAAAAACCGGTTTTTCAAAAAAAAAAAAAAAAAACGCAAAAAAAAAAAGTTGTGTGTATATTCCAAAAAAAGCAAAAAAAAAAACGGATTTTGTGTGTGTATATATTCCCCCCCCCCCCCCCCCCCCCCGACGCTGCACTAAACAGCTCTCATGACAAACACACATTATGATGTCCGCGCGTATTCGGGACGTTGAGTACTGGCCAGGCGTGTTGCGCTGTGGGTTGGGAGCGGGTGGTGGGGGGGAGACGCGGCTGCCGAACAAAGTGACTGGTGAGTGAAAAGCGAGATGAAAAGGCTGCGTTGAGCAAGTGTCGAGTGTCGAGTCGGCACTCGACACTCGACACACGACACCCGGACCTGCATACCGAATGCGCCTAGTGTTCCACGGGAAAGCGCGGCGTATTTAAAAAACGTGATTTTTTTATTTTCGAAAAACCGGTTTACGAAATGAAAACCGGTTTCCTACGTAACCGGTTTCAAACCGGTTTCCGATTATTTGATGTAGGCCCTACCTGGGGCTGCGCAAATAATTTCTAATTTATCTTTTATTTAAGGCTGGTCCACACAGATTTTTAAGACATAATGCATAGGTAAGGTATTAAGACGTTGTTTTAAAAACAACAATGAAAACAACGTCTTAAAACTAAAACTTTGTGTGAATGCCAGTACGTGTTTCCTATGATCCAACTTTACGACTACGCGTTAAACCTTAAATCGTATGTCTTAAAAATCTGTGTGGACCAGCCCTTAAATGAAACGAAACATAGCTCTATAGGGGTCACAAGATCTTATGGCAGCGGAAAGCGTTGCGTCTTATAATCGCGTTTTAGGCCACAAAAGTTAGTGCATCAACAGAAAAAAATTTATAATATGGCGAAATTGCGTCGGGCGGCTGGGGCTTCACCCCAGACCCCAGCTGTACCACGCCATCTTGTGCCGGGTCTAATGTTAGGCGCTGCGCACGCCTATGCTGACTTTTACCACCATGGGTTATTAATATTACCTATAGCCTATGTTTATTGGGTTCATTTTGTTTGGCAAATATTTATATTTCTTATGAATGGATCTAAAAATTATCATCCTTGTAAGTTGTAAGATAACATGAGATGCCATCCAATTATAAACCTCATGCGCAATGCATAATGCTATATTTTTCTAAAATAAGTACAAGAAAGTTAATATAGCCTTGTGCTATAGCCTATGAACATCTTCTCACTTTAAAATCTAACTGCTAACTTAGCCCTCATGGTAATTTTTTAATTGAAAAAAGCTACGATCCTTTTGGACACAGAAATAATCAAGATGCAAGGACGAGAGGTACAGTACAAAGTACAGTAGTATTTGTATTTAAATAATAATTAAACAAACTAACATAATGAGTAGAGACAGCACTTGTTTTCTCCTTGGATTACAGCCTGCCCGACAAGTTTAGCATCTCGCCTTTTCAGTTCCGTACGTGAATTATTACCACTCTTGCTTGTAGGTACAATATTAAAATATGTTTTAGTTGGAGAAACTGTGAGAAATGTAACATATGTTTCTGCTTCATGTACAACCAGTTGGCAGTCCTGGATCACTTGATCAGGTAGAGATGTAGACTTCTTTCGATCGTGTAACGCCACGTCGAGGGGAGATACAGAACCGTCACGGAATACCACCACTGGGAGATCCTTGTTTGGTTGAGGGAGAATGCAGTGAATGTGTCGCTCAAACTGAAATATATATTTAAAAAAAACATTTGCTTAGTATTCTATTATTTAATTTTATGGCATCATATTCAGTGTAGAATCACAAATAGGGAGCAAAATGCAATTCTCTACAAAATGTCTTTTAGAAGGTTGTAGGGGAAAGGTTGTTGTTGTTGTTTTCTCTCTTCCGGTTTGTTATTAGCTGGTGGCAAGAGTTTTAGATTTTTATCACTGTAGAACCGAGAGCAATGGGTTTGAAAAACCCATGACGAGAGGCCTCCATCGAAAGTGCACCTTTCCATTTAGTTTGGTTTTTTGGATGAAGTTATTGAAGTTATTATCGTAGGTGGGCTACAGTATTGCAGTAGGCCTAGGCCAAGAAACAAAAAATAGAAAGATATATAATTTTTGACGAGCATTATGTAAGCCTAGGCCTAGCCTATGTGTTGGCCCTACAGGTCTTGATGTAGACAATACTGGAAAATAAGGGTTTTTACTGTAATAACAAACTCACCTTTAGTTTTTTGACTTGATCAAACTGTTGTTCACCTTCAACCCATACGCGTACTTGATTGTGGTTATAAACGGCTACATACTGTTGGTCCTTTTCATTGAAAATAACGGGGCAAGAGAGTTTGTCTTTGCTGCTCCAACTGCTCACTTGCTTTTGATCCAGCAACTGCAAACAAAGAAAAAATGGATAATCATTACAGTACTCATTAGTCAGAGTCGGCATCCAAAACATTATAGGTACCTAGTAGGCCTAGGCCTAGGCTATAGTAGAGTTCCGCGGGAGTTTACCCCATGGCCACACCATTTTCCCGCCGTTTTGGACACCCTTAGGTACGTTGAAAGATAAGCTACCCTGGGATTTCTTGTTTTCCAAGAACGATCGGACCTCATCGCCTTGAAGAATGTGAGGTATTCATGCACATTGAATGAAAACAGGACATGGCTATTGGCTATAGCTATTAAAATAATTGCGTTCTTTTTGCCGATTACATTTATGAATAGTAGCAAAATAATGTTTTTTAATGCAAATGTTGCAAAATTGTTGGCAAGTTTTAATTTTGATGGAAAATGTTTTTTTATTTTTGTCTGTAGGACAAAAACAACGCCATTTACGAGCAACATAAAGTTTTGATTAATAAAGTACCCTACATAATTAATTTAAATTAGCCTATTTCGATTATAACAATTTATGACAAGTTCTGAATCGACCTTGTTGATTCTAGCATTTGTCCGCAGGTTTTCGCACTGTCCAATCACTGATTCATATGTTTCGTATTTGAAATATCGATCTTTGATTGGTTATCGCTCACTCGTCTATGGTGTTCGGAGACTACAGGGTTGATTAAGTCGCTTTAAATTAAAGTCCCCCACTGAAAATCAGTTTCGTTACTGAGTGGGTAGACTCTAAATGTGAATTTATTTATTTATTTAATGTTTTACTATTTAACGATAAAAACATTCGTTTTGTGTTAACAATATGTCAAATATAGGCATAAATAAACAAAGTAAATAAATAAATTTACATTTAGAGTCTACTTACTCAGCAACGAAACTGATTTTCAGTGGGGGACTTTAATTTAAAGCGACTAAACTAACCCTGCAAGCTTCGAACACCATCGATGAGTGAGCGATAACCAATCAAAGATCGATTCAAATACGAAACATATGAATCAGTGATTGGACAGTGCGAACACCTGCGGACAAATGCCAGCGTGGATACATTGTTCGCTAGGCTATGATAATACAATATTATAATAAATATTGAGAAAATAAACTTAGCTAAGACTCGAACCCAGACCATCGGCATGCTCTTACTAATGTATTTAATCGTTTCATTCCACGGCGTAAATTGTCAATTTTTGTCGTAGACATGAAATCAAAAAAGTAATCTGTATGAGAAAGATGTGCAAATTTGAATTAAATCGAATTTAACTCTAATTATTATTGAGTATATCTCAAAGTAAAAAAACAGCAGTAAACAAGTGCATTATACCTGGGAATTACCAAATAGCTGTCTAATGGAGAGGAACAAGTAGGCTAACACATTATCTTATTCAGTCATCTGAATTCCTCATCCTTTGCTCGAGTTTGAATGGAGATAATTGCTCGACTGGACTTTGCTCTAGGGGTGTACCAAGAAAACTACCTAAAAGGTTGGAGTAAACTCCCGCGGAACTCCACTGTAGGAGTAGAGCTCTCTTCTGCGGCTGGGTCTTATAGGCTATAAAGGCTGAGCAAGATTTCCTAAGTGGGCCTACCAGATCCACGGCCCTAGGCCTAGGGCCTACACGTTGGTTCTTGCCCCACCGTGATATAAACATGATATAATTCCAATCCTCCTAGAAAGTAGGGTTAATGGCTTCGTGTTTACATCCAAGAACCAGACTTTTTTTACCTTGTAACGAATTACTATATTTTTTCCAAGTGTTACGATTACACAATCATTTGCAGAATCTTGACTCACTCCCAGTAAACTTCTTTGATCAATTAAGGGACACAAGGGGTAAGCCACACTTAATTTTGCCATTACTACAAAATATCACCACGCTGATGTCACACGTGTGTGATATTAGTTCCAACACCAGACCAGCAGCACAGTAGGACAAATTCAAGTATGCGAAACTAGCATTGGTATCTTGTAAAGAACCGAAGCAAAAAGAAAACATACACAAGATGAACAAGTTTTTAGGTTTTTTATGGCGGATTGTGTGTTTGCAAGATAATTAATGTATTTATTTGCTCATTTCCTTCCTTCTTTCTTTCTTTCCTTCTTTCTTTCTTTCTTTCTTTCTTTCTTTCTTTCATTCTTTCTTTCTTTCTTTCTTTCTTTCTTTCTTTCTTTCTTTCTTTCTTTCTTTCTTTCTTTCTTTCTTTCTTTCTTTCTGTCTTTTTTATTAATTAATTAATTCAGTTAGTTCACTGCAGCTGAGGTTCAGTGCGAAACCAAGAGTTTTTACAGTTTTCTGTTATGACTTTCTTTCTTGTCGTATTTTGGAGATCGTCTTTCAAATTTCGCGCGAAAGACATTGGTACTTTCATCAGTTGGTGTTTGTTTTGTTGTGTATTTTGTTATGATGGCAGAATTTGCACCTGTTTGCTTTGCACAATGGCGGAAAAGTACAAAGACGTAGCTGTATTTAACCACTTTATGTACAGTTTTTATTTGCAAATAATCAGCGATGTTCTGGTAAGTGCGAAGTTTCATTATTTAAATGTTCAATTTTCGCGAAAAATTCAACCAGGAGCCAGGCGAGTGGAGATTCTTGAAGGACCCCGACAGGGTATAGCCTATCTATCTTTGCTCCCACCATGTTATTGTACCCACCTTCACTTGACAGGCATTTGACAGGTAAATATTACCATGGTAACTAACTTGTTGAGTCCACATAAACCAATATCACTTGTTTTCCTGCGAAAATGTTGCTTTTCTGTATGAAAATGTGGACATAATTTGTAATATACTTTATCATATTTGAGAATAATCTGTGTTAGTAGTGTTGAGTGTATTGTTTATTTCACAGACACATCTTTGGCTGTTTGAAGGCTGGCCGGGGTATAAGACCTAGACTTTAGCATAGGCCCTAGGCCTAGGGCCTCGTTCTGCTTTTGACAAGTCATATCCTAGGTCTAGGCAGTGTTGACTCTTCATACCGAAAGATCGAGCACAGGATAAAATGGGAGATGAAGATAAGAAAGATCAGAAGGGGGAAGCCCCTTCTGATGAAGATCCAAGATTCGAGTTTCTGATGAGCTATCTTCAGAAGTCTATGCGCATGAAACCAGAAAAATGGCTAAAGATGATGAATACCGAGGAACTGAAGGCAATATGAATAAGAATAATGTTTAGCAATAACACACAGTTTTCCCCAGCCAAAAAGTTCTTATCCTCTCAATAATGTTTATATATTCTATTGGTATATGCATGCCCAGATGTGTAGGCTACCCTGTTTCATTATAAAATATTCAAAATGTTTCACCTACCCACACAGCACTAGAGTAGACCTACTTACGCCTACTTTCAATATGCTTTAAAAGTTAAATAGCAGTTAGCAGCAGTTAAGCAGCAAGCAAAGTTATAGCTTGTTAGTTTTAAATATTGCCTTTCAATTTAGAAATTAATTCCTTTCAGTGTATATTTATTTATTTACTCATTCACATACCGTTACATGGCAATGGTGTAAGCCTACTACAAATGATTTCATTCGTGATTACAAAATATTTAACTCTTTAGTCTTTGGGCCCTATGTGGTTGCTTGTTATTCTTATTGTTGTTTACTTAAATATGTCTCACAGGTAAGTGTTTGTTACTCCTGAGTCCAGTAGCCTATAGTTTCTACATCTTCTATAAGTCTCACAGATAGGGATGAGTTGATGACATTAGTTTGTAGGCTATTGATGTATTAATGTATTGTTGATCGTGTAATAGGTGGTGGATGTTTTCGATATCGCACAATACTTACAGAGCTGAAGAACGTAGGTCTGACTAATGCTATGCTTTCTTTTTTCAGAGTGTTATTGAAGTCTTTTTTGATCCACCAAAGGGCCAAAAGCCAAAAACAGGAGATGTTTTGGTAATGACATTGAGTGGCGCTGGAGCTTTAGTTCCAGTGTTAGGTTTCCCTGCCCTCATTCGTTCAAAAGCATCTTATTTTATTCGCCGTCGACCAGAGAACGTGACAGGCGAGAATATCCGCTCACTTCTAGTGATGGGCGATATGTCTCCGAAACCAGTGGAAGAGCTGGCTACTCTCACAGAAGAGGTATTCTAGTCCTTATAGCCTCATATCTTTCCCCAGTGTCAGCATTGCATTGTGCGTTTAAACCTTGAGTTAAATCAAATATCTCCTGATGTATATAGCCTGTATGCCAATTCCAGGTATTTCTTCCCCTGTTGTCCAATCCGAAAAACCACCGTGGCTGGCCTCAGGTGGTGGCAGACGACGTTACGAGACACGTGTACAATCTGAAGAATCAGTTGTACCAGATCCTCGGCAAGATTAATGGCCAGACGCTTCTCCCGATGCCGGTCGGAATCGAGCGAGTCCATCAAGTGGAACAGGAGATCATAGAAAGGTACGTAAAGTAAAACTGATGAATCGGCTCGTCTTTCAACTATTCTCTCTAGTGCTAGCCTGTGCATAATTTTCTAAAGTTCTTAAGAAGTCAAGTAGTCTTTTCGACGAATTAGAAACTCTTAGCCCTATTGTTGAAAGTTGTAGTGTAGGCCTAGATCCAATATTTTTTTTTTTTTTTTACTTTACGAACCTGATGAAATTGAATTTGTGTGACTCGTTGGTATGAGGAGGGGAGGCATAGCAAGTCCACAGAGAGCATTGTAGCGATCCAGCCAACAGTCACTGAATATTGAGTACCGGTACACTACAACTTTCAACAATAAGAAAATTCCAATTCGTTGAAAAGACTAATTAACTTTTTTGGAATCGATGGTAATTTTCCCAATAATAATTACCGGTAGTGACCTGGGCCCAGATTCACAAAAGTGCCTAGTGCTAAGACGTCCTAGTTTAGGCAAATCTTAGTGATATAAATCACGCATATGTCGCTCTGCGATGCAATAAAGATACAATATAGTAAAATAACAACAATTTAACTAATAATATTGTATTTGTGAATGTTCAGTTATACCCAAGGATGATTTATCTTGATTTATCTATCTAGGATTTGCCTAACTTAGGACAACTTAGAGTTAGGCATCTTTGTGAATCCAGGCCCTGGTTTCTAAAGAGGCTTTCGGTTAATTCTTTGGAATTAATCGTTCGGTTAACACCATCTTGGTGGCGCAAAATGACCTAACTGGTTGAAGCGCCCTTAAACCCAATAAATTCAAATCGTTCGGTTAATTAGTTGGAAAAGTTTGATAGGCCTAGGTGATAAAAATGTAGAAAACTAGAACATTGTAAGCTGCAAATAGATCTCTGGAATAAGCTGTGATGTTTTGTGATGATGAACCATTTTGTTTTTGTTCTCTGTCAATAAAACAGTGCCGCTAATGGCTTTGTTAACAAGTAAGTAACCTACTGTTCTACCTGCATTATAATATTTAATTTATGCCTAGTTAGTTTTTGTTCCAAGCAAATCTTAGACATATTGTAAGCACAATTTATTTATTTATTATTATTTTTTTTTTTTTCCTTCTTGTGCCAAGATGGCTTTTTCAGCCATTCTTTTGTCTTACTATCCAATATAAAACTGCTTCCTTTTCTGGCCTGCTCATATCATTGGGCAGGGAGTCGATAAAAACCTTGAGGGCAGCACATCTAAAAAGATGTGCCCTGTCTTGTACATCGGAGCTGCACAATTTACACGTTGCCGGTTCTTTGCTGATGTTAAAGCGGCTCAGGTGATGCTGCAGGACGTCATGGCCTGTTGCCAGCCGGAACTGGGCGGTGGCCGTCTTTCTGGACCAACTTTTATCAGGTCCTCTGTTGATCTCTGCCCACCAGCTTTTGGCTCGTAAGGCCTCTTCATATGTGCTTTTGTACGCCTTTTTGATGGCTGTCTTGATCTTGATTTTAGCACCTCTGAAGGACGTAGCCGCAGCTTGTGGAGGAGCAGCTTTCGTAGCTTTTTTGGCCAAGAAATCAGCTATTTATTTATTATTGTGCACCACACAGGTATAGTCCTCCCAACGAAACTATTCTCATGCTTTCGTCATAACCCCTGAGGCCTCGAAGTAAACTTCCGCGGACGGTTTACTGCCTGTGTTCATGCGCGCACTATTGTCGAATACTAAGATGGCGCACGACGAAATTAGTAGCTCCTGCACTGCAATCATGTAACTTTGATCGCTAACGTTAAAATCGTTTTTGTGTAGCCAAGGTCTACTAGATCTCCGCTTGGCGGAGGCTCGTCGAACTCGGGAGTTCGACGTGCCTCCGCTAGGCAGAGATCAAGTAGACTTTGTTGTGTAGCCAATGAGAGTTCGAGAATTCGAAGAAGTTCACAGGAACTATCAAAATCCAGCAAGCTATGAGCAAACATTGGCAGTATTTTGTTTTTATTGAAAGCCTGTCAAAATGTACAAAAAATCACACTTTATCCATATATATCCTTAGAGTATCTACTCGTAGCAAGTATTTATTCTAATATTCCACTGTGTTCTAGAGGTAGGTCTAAACGTTAAAGGTATAGTCCGTCCTACTTTAGTTTTATGAAATAAAGTCGTTTAAACACCGGCGTTTCCGCCATTTCTTGGTATCGAAAGCTGTGAATGGCTGGGTTCTCGGGATCTATTTTCAATTATCACTTCTCTTCAAACATGACTTATTGGTTTTGTTACTACAAACTTATATTTGTATTTAATTTTTAAAAATATTCATTGTGTAGCCTAATATTATTAATAGCAACTTACACAAATGAGAGAATTACCATTTATCAACATCGGACAAGTTGGCCAACTATCAAACTGAGAACAATCCTACGCAATCTTCCATCAAGCACACGAAGGAATTACAAGTTAAGTTGCCATTCTGGACATGGCCTGTGATGAAAGCATGAGAATAGTTTCGTTGGGAGGACTATAATAGGTAGTATCAGTTATTAGATAGATATTAAATTATTTTTTGTAGTATTATTTAAAGTCTCATTTTCATGCACGTGAATGAGACGAGCGAATAATTTCTGAACCAATCGGGAGGCTGAAGTCAGCACGAACAGGAGAACAGCTCAAATGAAGTAAACGTCTCAAATGAAGCGAACTGCCAAAATACGTTTTAACTTGGGTCTCTTGGTCATTGTGTTCATTTGATGCAGGTTATACACATACAGTTAATAATGGCTGTGGCAATGAAGTATTCAGTTACAATTACAATTTCAATTTATTGTGGCTCGTTATTAAGGATATAGTATAAATTCAAGACAAATTTTCTGGGTGAGCGACTGTATGACTGAACGAGACAATAATGTTTGTAACCATTTAATTAGAAACATGCACTCATTGATAAATTGCACATCAAGAAAGAAGCATTCGCTTGATTTGCTTGTGTACATGAAAACAAGGCTTTACTTTCATACAATATTCCATACACTACCACCAATCTCTACATATAGCTGCCAGCACAATGTCTAGGGTTTGGTCAGATTTGGAGTAGGCCTACTGCTGACAGCGGAATCATTATTATTATTTTCATCATTATTAAGCGAGCGAAGCGAGCGTCTCCACGAGACTCTTATGGCATTTTTTTTTTTTTTTTTTGTGTACTAGACTCTTATGGCACTTCATTCTGTTTGTTTTTTGTTTTGTTTTTATGTCTGTCGATAGCGGTCGAACGGAAAGTCCGATCAACTTGAAATTTGGACCATCCACAAGCCTCGATGTGGATTGAGGGTGTATAGTTTTGAGGCAAAATCGTCCGAAAAGTTACAAAGCTATACTCATTAACTGTTAGTAACGGTGGCGGACCGCCGCGAAAACACTAGACAGAATGACAACGAAAATTCTTAGCAACGCAAATTGCACTTGCACTGCATTCAACAATATCGGGAAGTATAATAGCTATGAAAATTAGAAAAAATTTTGAAATACACATTCTTGAATTGTTGTTAATTGTTGTTTTTATTAGCTTTGAGATCTTTTCGCCAGAACGTTCATAGATATGGACGCGCTCGCTTATGCTTATGCTCGCTTATGCGCAATGCGTCGAACAGAGCGTTTTCCTAGTTGTACCTATAAAATAGTGTTTCGTTAATACAGTACATTCAAATGGTGCACAATGCATTGAGAGTAGTTTTGCACCCTACACAATGTCTAGTGCCATGATGAATTGGTTGATAATTTTACAACGCTTATATTAACTTAGATTAGATTAGATTTAACACTTAAAGGCTGCAAATGGGCCACAACCACCCGGTGGCAACCTATCAACCCAAACCTCCCCCCTCCCCCATTACCTCCTTTTCGTCAATCTATTTCTAAATTCCCTTACTGACTCGCTCTCAACAACCTCCTCGGGTAACTGCTAAACCTTGCCTTGTTTGTCTGGACGGAATCTTTGAATCGATATTCCACCTACTTCTAAATGTCCGATCAAGCTGAAATTTTTTACACAGACGTATTTGTAATGACAATACATGAATCAACTGTCATATTTACTAAATTGTCAATTAATTCATTATAATCAATTAATTAATGTTTTATATGGAAATCGATGTTAAACCCACTTTCCAACGTCAAATCGAGTTGAAAGTTTTCACACAGACGTATTCTTAATGACAATACACGAATCAATTGTCATATTTACTAAATTGTCAATTAATTCATCATAATTAATTAATTGACGTTTTATATGGAAATCGATATTTCACCCACTTTCCAACGTTGAATTGAGCTGAAAGTTTTCACACAGACGTATTTTAATGACAATACACGAATCAATTGTCATATTTACTAAATATTCAATTAATTCATCATAATTAATTAATGTTTTATATGGGAATCGATGTTTAACCCACTTCCGAACGTCGAATTGAGCTGAAAGTTTTCACACAGACGAACTCTTAATGACAATACACGTATCAATTGTCATATTTACTAAAAATAGTCAATTAATTCATCATAATGAATTAATGTTTTATATGGGAATCGATGTTTCACCCACTTCCCAACGTCGAATCGAGTTGAAAGTTTTCACACAGACGTATTCTTAATGACAACACATGAATCAATTGTCATATTTACTAAATAATCAATTAAGCCATCATAATTAATTAATTGATGTTTTATATGGGGATCGATAAAACACTCACTTTCGAACGTCGAATTGAGCTGAAAGTTTGCACACAGACGTATTCTTAATGACAATATATGAATCAATTGTCATATTTACTAAATAATCAATTAAACCATCATAATTAATTAATCGATATTCGATATATATTCGATTGCAAGATTCTTTAAGACTTAAAAGTATAAAATAATATTACATGAAAAAAATATATTTTTTTAAAAACAACGCTTATATTTAAATGCACTAAAAAGTAAAAAATAAATTTTCGCCCAACAAATTATTGCCTCACTCGGAAAATAAGAGCGTTGGGCGCTTTCGGTATTGACATAGATTGCAGTATTCTGTAGTTTATGCAGGGAAAGCGCCCAACGCTTTTATTTTCCGAGTGAGGCAATAATTTGTTGGGCGAAAATTTATTTTTTACTTTTTAGTGCATTTAAATAAGCGTTGTTTTTAAAAAAAAATATTTTTTTCATGTAATATTTTATTTCTCTTCGTCTGAAAAACTGCTTTCAAAATATTATATAAAACAAGTGTGCAATTATTATATTCTAATCTGTATCACTTGTATAAAATAGTAATGTTTCAATATGAGCATTACTACCATATTTCTGATTTCATGCAGTGGCTGTTACTAGATCCAGATTGTTTGCTTACATTCGATCTGTCAAAATGCAACTAAAACTTTCAAGAGAAGCTGCACAATTGTCAATGCCATTTTAGGTTCAACAATTGAAATATGTATATATATTTAACAATTGACAGCCAATAATCATGTATTCTTTAGTTCATTTTGTTGCCACCTGTTTTTAGTGCCGAATAGGTGTATAATACTATGTGGTTAATGCACTTACCTTGGTTGGCAGTGATGGCGAAAAACTGGACATGTACCTCAAGAGTTCCATCGAGGAAGTCGTCCTCCGTTGGACGAATCAGATCA
Source organism: Isoperla grammatica (assembly GCA_945910005.1). NCBI lineage: Eukaryota > Metazoa > Arthropoda > Insecta > Plecoptera > Perlodidae > Isoperla > Isoperla grammatica. The sequence goes on from OX246743.1 coordinate 18,891,646, forward strand.
ACGACGTCTTGAAGGAAGATTCCTCCATGGCATTCAACTTTGGAGCACATCCTAACCCCATGGAAGGTTCGTCTATACAATAATCATCATCATCATCTGTTGCCACGTCCAACTCTGCATTGGGTCGGCATTGAAGATAAGCATCTCCATCTTCTTCTATCCTGCCACCACTCTTCCCCCTCAACTACATTCTAGTCCCCTCCTCGCATTTCCACATCCTTCCTCATTTTGTCGTGCCATCTTTGTCGTGGTCTTTCTCTCGTTCTTCTACCTGGAATCTCCAGTTATACTAATAATAATAGTAATAATAGGCCTACTATTTATTAGATTTCTGTACGTTCACTTTTTCCATTTTTTTTATAATTTTTGTTTTAAATAATTTTTTTCAATCGCCATTAGCAATACACCTAAATACTTGCAAAATGTTTGAAGTTATATCTGCTCCCTGTGTCCAACAATGAAGTCGGGTAGGGGATAGGAACTTAATCCCATCATATTCTGGCCCCTAGGCCAAAAAAAAAAAAGCCGTTGAAGCCGTTATAAACAAAAAATTCATTTAATGTGTTTTGTGTATGTGTGTGTGGAGGAGGAGGTTGTCAACCATTTATAAATGCATTTAACGGTAACGTTAAACATTTAGGATCTTGGATACTTTTAAGGAGGGACAACACTGAAATTCTCAATAAAATCTCGTTTTTTGCATTTTTTTTTTTTTTTTTTTGGAATCAAACAAAAATGAACAAATAAATAAATAAAAAAATAAAAAAAATATTATGTTGTGCTCTAAACCTAAGATTTAACACACAATACTTACATTTCATTATTGATATCTGTTTTTGAAGTTTGTTTGAGCTCGATTACTATGATCATTTGGCGTCGGGGAGGGGATATGTTCCCGGGGGGGGGGGGGGGGGGGGGTACGGGTTGTCTGGATCGCAAAGGTCGGCAAAAAGTAATGATGAAAGTACAAAAACAATAGGTGATAATAATGGCTGACAACATAATTCCCCCAGTTCATAAGCATAGGAAAGACATTTCACAACTTACTAAACTTTGACAGTCATTTCTGGGATAACTTTTTTTACATTTTTCAGAAGGTGGGACATTTTAGTGTCTACAATATTTGAGCAATCAAAGTGAAACTTTCTGTGAATATTCTTAAATAATAAAGAAAGGTCCCATCGGGTGAGATAATTATTAACTTTGGTAGAATAAGAATAAAAAAATCCTAAACTTTAATGTGCAATGGAAATGGAAGAATCTAAATAATTGTTGTAAGTAAAAAATTATTTGTTCCTGTATTTTAAATCTGAAAAAATAATCCATCCGTGAGTAGGCCTACCTCAAATGGTTATTAAGCTTCACAAAAAAAAATATTTAATATCAAATTAGGCATGGTGTTTAGTGCTCATGTGAAAATGTCCCAGCTAATTCATTGTTGAATCAACA
>OX246743.1:18893294-19098294 GCA_945910005.1 Isoperla grammatica
ATTGAATTTTAGTGCTAGGCCTAAGCCTAGGCCTACCAGTGGTTTAGTTGGGAAATGCACTAGCCTATTCGAGGGTGGTGTAAGTGCTAAGAGGTAGTTGTAGGAACAGAGTGTGCACTGACAGCAAGCCAATCGAATAGGGGCCCTTTATCATTGTGCATAGGCCTAGGACTTCCATAGGCTAGCTAGGGCCTAGGCCTACCTGTGACATAGGCCTACTGCTGTTTGACAGACCTGAACACTACCTTGGCTCAAGCCTGGCTTCGCTTGGCCCTACTCTTTTACTGGATTCGTGCATATCTCTAGACATCTCTAGCGTCACATACCTGAACAGACCAACACAGACCCCTGAGGAGGGAGGGAGAGCAGGGACAAAGGACGTGAGGGGGACTGGGGACCGTAGGGGTGGACGGGAGGAGGAAAGCAGGGGGTTGGGTTATGGAAGGGAGGCATGTGGGGATTAAGAAGGTTGAAGGCAGGGAAGTAGGTGGTCGGGCTATGGAAGGGAGGTATGAAGGGGAGAAGAGGGGTGAAGAAAAGGAAGAGGAGGTGATAGGTAGGATTAAGGGTGGATGTGGCAGAGGACTAGGACGAGGGGAGGTTACGGTCGGAGGAGGGGGGAAGGCGAGGACTGGGATGGTGGGCAGGTCTTTACACGGGAAGGTAAATGAGAGGGTCAGGGCCGGAGTGGTTAGGACGAGGGGCATGCTGAGAGTCCTGCTGGTAAACTGTAGGAGTATCAGAGCCAAGTTAGTTCCCTTCTGGACAATGGTGGAACTACAGGAACCGGACATTGTCATTGCAACAGAAACATGGTTGGATGAGGGGGTAACGGATGAGGAAATATGTCATCCTGACTATAACATTTTCAGGCGAGACAGGGGTAGGAGGGGGGGGGGGGGGGGGGGGTGTTGATAGGATGTAAAAGGGAACTTAAGGGGAGGCTGCTATGGAAGGAGGAAGAGTGTGAGATGATGGGAGTACGGATTCTGATGGGAGGGGACAGCGCCGAGGTAATTGGGGCTTATATACCTACGGATAACTTGGAGATGGACATTTTGAGGAGGCTAAGGCAGAGGGTGGAGGGGGAGGGTAGACTAATTGTAGGGGGCGATCTAAACCTGCCGGGGGTCAGCTGGGAAGGGGAAGGAGGTGGGAGAGGAGGGCTAAGGCAGCAACTTGTTAATGACGTGCTAAATGAGGGAATGGTACAGATTGTGAGGGGTCATACTTGAAGGCAAGGAGACAAGGGAAATCTTCTGGATGTAGTGTTGGTAAGGGGGGATGAGGAATGGTGGGATTGCAGGGTGGAGGCAGGTATAAGTGACCATGATGTAGTAATAGCCACGCTAGAGGGTAGGGGAAGGGGAGTGGAGAAAGAAAAAGATGGGGGGGGGGGGGGAAATAGAAAGAGGTGGATGTACAGTAGGGCGGCAGGGGAAAGGATAAGGGAGGATTTTGGAAATAAATTCAGAGAATGGAGAGATAAAGGGGGAGGAACAAATCAGCTGTGGAGGGGATTTGTAGAGATTTGTAAGGAGGCCAGGGAGAGATTGGTTCCTTGCAAACTGGAAGGGAGAAATGCTGACCCACATTATTACACCAAGGAAATAAGAAGACTAAAGGGGAAGGGGAGGAAAGCCTATCGCAAGTATAGAATGACGGGAGATATACTGGACAAGGAGGCCGCGAAGGAGATTGAGAGGGAGCTGAATGGGCAAAAAAAGAGGAAATGGGAGGAGCATGTGAAGGGGATGTTGGTGGAAGGGGACAGACAGGGGAGTTGGAACAGAATGTTTAGATATGCGAGGGGAAAAAAGGGGGCTAGGGGGGAGTTACCGGTGCTGGAGGGACTTGATGGGAAGCTGCTGGTGGAGAATAGAGAGAAAGCGGAGGAACTAAACAAGTACTACTCTGGGGTCTTCCAGGTGGCAGAAAGGAGGGGGGATTGGAAAAAGGAGGGCCGGGGAAAAAATCTGATTGATATTAATGTGGATAAGGTAGCCAGGGAAATAGCAGGACCAAAGAACGGAAAGGCTCCGGGTAGGGATGGTCTGGTAGGGAATTTTCTGAAACTGGCGGTCGGGGAAGCGGCAAGATTCATGGTAGTAGTAATGATCGCTTCACTGAGGGAAGGGGTGGTGCCGGATGACTGGAAGTAAGCGGTGGTTATCCCCATCCACAAAGGTGAGGAGAAGGGGAAGATGAAGAATTATAGGCCTATCTTCTTCTTCTCTTCTTCTCCTCTTATGCCCGCAATTGGTCTATTCGGCCATCATGCGTTGTCGTGCTAACCAATAGAGACAGGACTCCCTCTGTACATATGTCATGCCATCTGGCATCGCGTCAAGTTCCCTCTTCATCCTTTCACAACCGAAAAGATGACGTCTATTCTGCTCTTCCTTACCACACAGGCTGCACAAGCTCGACTCAGCCATTCCCACTCTGTGCAGATGTTTACCCAGTAAGTCATGCCCTGTGTCTAGTCTAAACTGAGCTGTTGAGACTTTTCTGTTCTTATATCTGGGTCTGTTTGTTTTTGTTATCTCATTAACATCTATTGGATCAAAAATTATGGAAAGGGTAGTGGGGGATTAGGCCTACGTGAAGGCGGAAATTAAAAAGATGGGGTGGATGACAGAAGAAGGACAGCATGGATTCAGGAAGGGATACTCTTGTGAAACTAAACTGCTGGGGATGACAGAGGACATTGCAGGGGTACTGGATAGGGGGGGTGAGGTGGATGTGGTATTTATAGATTTTGAGAAGGCATTCCATAAGGCCCCACATCAGAGGCTATTGGGGAAGATAAGAGGAGTGATTGAGGACGGCTGGGTAGTAAGATGGATGGGCGACTTCCTGGAGGAAAGAAGTCAGAGGGTGAGGGTGGGGGACGTCTTGTCATCAGAGGTGAAGGTGACTTCTGGGGTGCTTCAGGGGAGTGTGCTCGGGCCTCTGATGTTCGCAATCTATATCAACGACATAGCGGAGGGGATGGGGGCAAGGGTGAGATTATTTGCAGACGACTGCGTCATCTACAGGGAGATAAAGGACAGGGGGGGACGAGGCTTTACTGGGAGAAGACATGGAGAAGCTGGGGGAGTGGGTGAGGGTTAATATGATGATGAGTCTAAATGCAGGCAAATGCAAGTGGGTAAGGTTCACAATTGAAGGAGGCAGGGGAGGAGGGTTGGACCGACGTATGAGATCCAGGGGCAAATTTTGGAGAGAGTGGAGGTGATTAGGTACCTAGGAGTGTGGCTGGCAGATACGCTGGAATGGGGAGAACAGATTAGCAGGATGGTTGGGAAGGGCGTAAGGAATCTAAACTTTGTGATGAGGGTGCTGAGGGGAGCAAGCAGGGAAATAAGGGAGCATGTGTACAGAGCTCTGGTGAGGCCAGGCCTGGAGTATGCAGGGGCGGTGTCAGGGTTGAGAAATTTTGCCCAGCCCGAAAAAACCCGACGGGTTTTTGTACCAAAAACCCACTTGAAAAAACCCAGTACAATGCGGGTTTTTGGGTAAAACAATTATTTCTGTAAAATTCACTGAAGAAGTGCAAGAATTAAGTACAAGAAAGTAATAACTAGTCAGTACAACACACATTCCAAAATGAATTATACATAAAAACTGCATAATACTGCATAGAACTGGTACTATTTATTTATTGACATGTAAAAAACCAGTAGCATGGTTTTCGGCGAAACAAGTCGACAGAAACCGCCATGGTTAGTTTCATAGATAACATAATTGATAATATAGATAAGGGCAACATACCAATGGCTGTGTTTATGGATCTAACGAAGGCATTCGATTGTGTTGACCACAATATCTTGATGAAAAAGTTGGAGTGCTATGGCATTGGGGGAACAGCATTAGATTGGGTAAGATCATACCTCAGTGGTAGAAGACAATATGTTGAAGTAGAGTATAGGGATGGACAAGGGCAGGGGACAACCTATAAATCAAACATGCAGTTAGTAAAACACGGGGTCCCACAAGGCTCGGTGAATGGGCCTTTATTTTTTAATATGTATATCAACAACATCCCCGAGAATATATCAAAAGGGCAGCTTCTCCTATTTGCGGATGACTCCACTTTAACGTTAAAGCTAATAAGAATATTCAGGACCTAGAAGTAGATGCATTTATAGAAACAAATAATACGGTACAACAATTTGCAAATAACTGCCTCACGATCAACGAAAAAAAGACAAATATTATGATATTTAACACCAGTGGGAAAATAGACAAGGAGATGGACGTTTTTATCGGAGAGAATAGACTAGAAATAGTGAGGATGGCGAAGATTTTGGGAAAAATAGTAGATGAAAATCTTTCCTGGAACGAACACGTTGAGTATGTAGGCGGTAAAATATGCTCCGGTATATATGTGTTGAGGCAACTAAAACAATACTCTAACATAAACCTTCTGAAGACTGCCTACTATGCACTAATAGAATCTCACATTAATTACGGTATTATCCTATGGGGAAATAGCAGTAAAAAAAATACATATCACATTTTTAAGCTGCAAAAACGAGCAATACGATGCATAGTTGGGTTAAAAAGAACACAATCCTGTAAAACACATTTTAAGACATTAGAAATTCTTACGGTACCGGCCAAATACATATATAGAACCATACTTTTCATGAAAGAACACCACTTCCACACAAGTTTAAAGAATGCTGATCAACACAATAATAACACTCGGACAAAGGAAAATTTATTTAGATCTACGGTAGATTAAAGCTTGGGGATAAGGCCCCAAGTCAGGCAGGAAAAAAACTATTTAACTATCTGCCGGAAGACATCAAAGCCATTTCCGACGTTTCACTTTTTCGAACAAAACTCCACCGCCATCTGCTAGAAAAGTGCCTGTAGGCCTACAACATAGAGGACTTTTACAATAAATAGCTATCGTAATCATAGCAATCGTAATCATATACAGAACTACCTGGGTAAATCTGTAAATATACTTGTAAAACATAAGAAAGAGCATGCTATTTATTCTATTTTATCATGTAACAAACTTAAGTTGTTGTAAGTACATATGTACTATAATGTGCTCTTAAATGTAAATCTGTCAGACTACTGTGTCATTTAGTTTGTTAGCTTGTAAGTCAATTGAACATGTTATGTTATTTTGTATTATATATCGACAAGGCTAATGTTACGATGGTATTGTACCATCACAGTGTAATAAAAAAGCTGCAAATAAATTACAATTACAATTACAATTTGTTAACTTTACATTGCTCTAGTTTACAATATTTTAGGTAATAGGTAGGTAGGTCTAGGTACTATACCTACATACATAAAATAACATTGTACAGTAAAGTAAAGTGAAGTAAAGTAGCCTAGTAGTAAAAATAAGAAAGGGATGCTTGCACGTTCCCCTATTGCTTCTAAGTGAAAATAAGTACATATATTATGTAAGTTGTCCAGGGGCAAATTTTGGAGAGAGTGGAGGTTATTAGGTACTTAGGAGTGTGGCTGGCAGATACGCTGGAATGGGGAGAACAGATTAGCAAGATGGTTGGGAAGGGCGTAAGGAATCTAAACTTTGTGATGAGGGTGCTAAGGGGAGCAAGCGGGGAAATAAGGGAACATGCGTACAGAGCTCTGGTGAGGCCAGGTCTGGAATATGCAGGGGCGGTGTGGGACCCGCATGACATCAAGGGGAGGGATGCACTGGAAGGGGTTCAAAAGAGAGCGGCGAGAAGGGTGCTTAGAAGGGCGAATAGATGGGTGGAAATAGACATGGGGGATGGTAGGAAGAGGAGAGAGTATGAGAGCGTAACGAAATTGGTCAGGGAACTAGGATGGGAGACGCTTGAGGACAGAAGACGGAGGGATAGGCTGGGTAAAATGTACAGGGTGGTAAGGAAGCATGAGGGGTGGGGGGAATTAAGTAGGGTGGTTGAAGGAGCCAGTTTCATGGGCAGGGGGGATCATCAGTGGAAAATAGAAAGAAGGACATGGAGGACAGATTTAGGTAAGTTCTCCTTCCTGGAAAGGACGACCGTTGAGTGGAATCAGCTGGAAGGGGAAGTTGTGGGGCTAGGAAAGGTGAAGGCTTTTGCCAACAGGCTGAGGCCTAAACCCGAAGCCAGGTGGATGGAAAAGGAGAAAGGCGATGGCCATGGAGAAGGAAGAGGGTTGGATGCAAGAGGAGAAATGGAAGGGATGAGATCAAGGAAAACTGAGAAGAATGGGAAGAAACAGCAAGAGGGTGTTGGAGGAAGGGGGGAATATGCAAAGGATGGGATAGGAGGAAGGAAGGAAGTAGAGAGACTCTCACCACCGGCGCCCAGCCAACTGTGAGGAGAACAACAACAACAACAACTCTACCTTGGCTCAAGCCTGGCTTTGCTTGGCCCTTCTCTTTTACTGGATTCGTGCATATCTCTAGACACCTTTAGCGTCATTTTACGACCTAGGCCTACTGTGCAAGTCCTAGGCAGGCCTAAACTAGGCCTAGGCTTTCTTCCCAACCAAGCAAGCCTAGGCCTAGGCGAGGCAATAAAAGTGACCAGTGTACAACATAGGTGTAAGCCTAGGCCTATGACACAAATTACGCTATGGCCTAGGTATAGGTAGGCCTAGATCATGATATTTCCCTACACGCTAGGCCCTATGCAAGTTTAAGTTGGACGACAGGCATCAGGCCTAGGTCAAAATCTAGGCTAGTGAAGCAAATTCTAACCTTAAATAATGCCAAACATGCTGTGGTGTTTCCCAGATGAATGCCAAACACAGCGGTCATGGTGGAAACGTAAACAATATTGCTAAATCTAGGTATAATACTTGTTCCGCGAAAACTGCAAACTTTAATTCCATACACAATTTAATAATGAAAAAATGCTATCGGCACTTCACATGTGCGAAAAACTAGTAAAACTTGCGTGAAGGCGCAAGCGCAACGCGCGACAGTTCGCATTTGGTTCGCGGCACAACCGGAAGCGCCTAGAGTGCTTAACATCCGCTCCGCGGTTTTTATAAACTACCAACGTACAGATTCGCAACTGGTAAAGGCGGTTTCACACAAAAACATAAGACATAAGATTTAAGGTTTAACGCATAGTCGTAATGTTGGATCATAGGAAACACGTACTGGCATTCACACAAATGCAATAGTTTTAAGACATAGTTTTAACGCATAATTTTCTAGAGCCCGTGTTGTCACTTGGTTAGCGCTAGTGTGCTTGGCGAGTATAACAGTTACGCTGTTGTATCGGCAATAGGCTGCTGGTAGTTCACCGTTTTCCACGAAGAACGCGCTACAAAAAACAGTGTCCGCGGTTTGTTTGAAATAGACGACTTCAGAAACTACTAGCGCGCTCTGTATTGGTGAACTAATGCCACTCCCACCTGTGTTGTGCCCGAGGCCATTGCCAGCGCTAGTGCGTGCTTCAACATGCTGTCAGTGTCATACCTCAGTTATGTTTTTGGACACATTGACACTTTTGGACACATGAAATAACGTGTGGGGTTTAGTGCAACAGTCAGTTTTAATGTTATTTCATTTTCTCCTTTTAGACATTATTATTCTTAGTAGTTGGAAGCAGTGGCGTATCTAGGAATTATTTCGGGGGGGGTTATTAGGGAAAAGTGAGATGAGGGGATTGCAAGGGGTCTGGGGCGAAGCCCCAGCCGCCGGAGGCCATTTCGCCGAAGGCGAAATTTTTTTTCACTTCTATAATTATTTCGTGCCTTTTGGACTCAAAGAATACTACTCGAACCCCACCACTCATTTGTTTGTATTATATTGAAGTTACAGTGTTACAGTAGGTATTAATAGGTCTAAATATGAATTGCATAGAAATTGTGTTTTTAATGTTTTATGGTTGTTCAATATAATCTCAATATAAAGTGAAACATTGTGGTCACAAGTCACATACGTTATTGAAATTTTAATTCACAGACCGTGATATTGTAATATTAGATTAATGCATTTTTATTTATAGGTACCTTACTGGTTCGAGCGAAAGGTGTATTAGTTGTCGATGAACACATAAATAATATAATTGAATTATTGAAAGAAATTATATATCTTATCTAAGTGAAGTGGTATGATAAATATAATGACAATGTTGTTTGTTGCGATTGTTGTACACGGAAGTGGTTTAAGGATCTTACAATATAGGTATTAAGTTATTAATGTAGTATTAAGTAAAATCATTCTCGATGTAGTTTCGGGGGGGGGTTTAAACCCCCTAAACCCCCCCCCTTAGCTACGCCACTGGTTGGAAGAAAGAAGAATCAAGTTTAATGTGGACAACCTAAGCTTAGACCCGTGAATGAGGATAGCCCCCAATACCTATGCATGAAAATATACAATCATCTCCCGCTATATACAAAACAATCAGCATCGTTACCTTCTTTCAAATACAAACTTAAATCTTTCCTATAAGTAATGCATTCTATAACCTGGATGAATTATTTTCTTTCTAAAATGATGTTGCGTACTATAAACGTTAATTATGAGCTGTTTAAAATACCTATTATGTATGTATTTGTTTTGTTGTGTACCATTAGTTTTAAGATATTTTTTATATTGACGATATCCATACATGTTTTATGTATATGTCTACGGATGAAATAAATTGAAATTGAACTGTAGGGCCTACATTCCTCACTCAACGATAGGCGGAAAGTGGTTGTGTTACGTGTATAGGCTTAACATGCCGGCCTATATGAAGTATAGGCCTGGGGGGGGGGGGGGGGGGGGGGGGGTCTGAGCTTAGGGGGTAGGTATAGAGGAAGGTTTATTTCAGAGTAGAAGAGATAATGGAAGGAAATTTCAAAGACAGGGGAGTAATACAGAATATGTTGGCAAGTTTTATTTTATTAATTTGAATATTTGTGATTGTGATTGGAATGAGATGGAGGGTACAAATAACAATAATAGGTATGTCTAATGTCAAATATAATTGCTTTAATTTCTAAAAGTTGCCAAACAAGTCACATAGCATATACTAACACAAACGTATAGTTATGCAATTACCAATATGAAAAGTTAAAGTGACGTCGCGATTTGTTTTGGTGTTGTTACTGCAACCCGGTGCACAGCAAATTGTCCCACTTGTAGACCTTTTCGTTGTGCTGTTCGTCATAATACTGTTCAAGTAGTTCATGTCCATGATAAATAGGGCAGACAAGTCTTACGGTAACGTTGACAGGTTATAGCCTAGTAGGCCTACACCAGAAGCCAAGCTACTTTCAGGCAAATTAAGTAAAGAAAAACATAGGTGGTTTGAAACGTGTACACGTGTAGGAAAATAAAAATTAACAGCGTGTCTTCAGCTTCACTTTCTTCAGAGCTTTTAACTGTTTTAACAATGTTTGCTTCCACCTTTCTGTATGCAGTTGACAGCAAAACAGCCCCCGGCACAACACACCGCGGCCACGGTGGATTTGAGGTTGCGCATGCGCATTGAATTTCTGAAGTCGTCTATTGTATCACAACGTTTCCGGCAGCCCGGTGTCGGCTTCTGTGCAGCGCGCACGGAGATGACCTTGGGGCGAAGGGTACGATTACAGCGGCGTCTGCCAATGTTATCGCTACTCGCTTGTCTCGAGCGCGCATGTTAGTTAGACGAATACAATGGATCATTCATACAGTTCAATTCTCATTTCACTTCATTCTTTTTTTATATATTTGACAGGCTATCTAGGTGATTGGTAATCCAGAGTTGCTATTATTTGTTTTAAACTTTATTTTTATGTATTCAACGGACATATTATTTATATTATTTATATCCAAATGCGTATTTATCCAGTGTATGCAAAGTACCAGTATACATAGGCGCCGACTTGTCAACATTTCAGGGGGGGCTCAAAAAAAAAATGACTCGCATAAACATTGGAGACACAGTAAGTAGTAACGAAGTTTGGAGCTGGTGCAGTTAGCCGAGGTTGATTAGGCGTTGGTAGTAAACCGCGGTCTCTGCGTTCCAGGTTCGAATCCTGGCTTGGGCATGGATACCGCCTTCCAAACACCCTAAATAACAAGGTTTGTTTTTCAACTACCTTAAGGGTCAAGGCAAAATGTGTATTTACTTTGTATGTGTATGTGTATATTATGTATGCATTTTGTGTTGGATATAAACTTACTTACTTACTTACTATCATGTGGCGTTTTTGCATCCTCATAATACCCCTGTTATCGTCTCGATTAGCCTCGTTGCAAACAAATGGGACGTAAAACCCAAATTATCATCATCACGAAGTTTGGAGAGGTCTATGGGGGGGGGTGCTATAGTTCAGAGAAATATCAAAATCCTCCTTGAAAAAAACGTTTCATTTTCTCCATCGATCTTTCAAGTTGAAAATTGTTTCATTTTGGCCATGTAATTGACTACTTTTCCTGAAACCCATTTCGAAAACTGGATGAAGTTTGATCCCAAACTTGAATACTTATAGATATGTCGTTTGGTAACCATGAACGTCACTGCCATCGTCAAGTCGACGGGGTATTTTCCTTTCCCTGGAAACGTTTGGCTCTACTAAATCAAGCTTGTAAGCTCGACAGTGATTTTTCCCAAGTCGCTAAAAATCCGTCACGACGTAATACTAATACCTCGATTGCCGTTGTAATTGTGTTGAGGTTGTGCCATTTAAAAATAGAGGTAAGTGCTTTGTAAAATTTCGACTTTCACTGATCATGCACGACGTGAAATAGTACGTTTCAAAACTGGAGAAATTTTAAGAGAAATCCATTGGTTTTTTCAGCCTCATCGCCCTGGCCTGTCAAGTGAACGTCTTGCAAAAACGTTATAATCGTTTGAAAGTAAGATTCGATTTGATACGAAACACCATCACCGTGTTTGGCAAAATGGCCTCAATGGCTTGTGAATCGTCATCTTGAAATTACTTGAAGATTGCTAATCTTTTTGGCGAGTTTCGAATGAAAGTTATAAGTTCCCGCATCAATATGAGAAAATATCGTATTTTTCCTAAGCGTTGGATTCAATGTCAGGGGGGGCGGAGCCCCCCCTGACATTTTTCAGGGGGGGCGCTAGACCCCAAGCCCCCCCGTAGTCGGCGCCTATGCCAGTATATTAAAACTTTAAAAGCAAAGGGCAATACAAAACAACATAATTATTAACATCCAAGATAGTAAATCAACATGTACTTCCGAACTTCCATGCTAGCGATATTTCAAAGATGCAATGCCAAAGCTATGAACCAATCTAAAATATGCCCAATGATCATATGTCCGCAAGCGCAAGTAAATCACATGACGATGCACTTTGTTATGAACCAATACAACACAATCGCAAGTAGCCTTTTAGAAGCCGTATTATACAACACGACACACGCAGATGAGTGGCTCAAGTGGTCTGTTTCCTTTGATTTACTTTTGTCTTTTGCAGTGATTCATATAGGATAGGTTCGAAGGAAAATCTGTGAGATTTAAATAAGGGTATGTTTTTATTTTTTTTTATGTGATATACAGATATAAAAATATGACACATTTTGTTGTGAAACCCCGTAGTATAAGCCAGTTACAAAACTAGGTCGGCTTTAAATACTAAGTATTGAATAAAATAAAATATGTATTTTCCTAATTATATATAAATATGAAGATATATAGTAATGTCATATAAGTAATAGTTTTGTTTTGTACCACCATAATGTAAGACCGTGAATCGGCCGTAAATACATAGGATGAAGAAATTTTAAATAAGTTGTTTTTTTCTATTTTTATAGAAATATATAAAAACACAAGTGGAAGTGAAACGCCGTAATATTGACCAGTAACGAACCTCCAATAATAGAATTTAAAACGTCAGTCACAGGACAGGACGCACTGGTTCCCACTGTTCAAATTATCTTATAAAATGTAAATGGTCCAAACATAAGCAAACTACGTGCATAGTAGCACTTTAAAACTAGGCATAAAGTAATGTGATTCAATATGCATTATTAGCGAAGTGAGTTGAGAGTGAAGTCAGAACAGTATTTAGTATTCATAGTGGGCACTCAACGGTATTGAAGAAAACGAACGCAGGCGACAGAAGTGTGCACTGAAAAAAATTGCGGAAATCTGTGCATCTAGTCATTCTTAGAGTGCGTAAACAGTAAACACTGATCCAGAAGTGAGTCTGTGGACTCGCAACAGGCCAGTAAAACATTGTAAATCACCTCGCCTCAGAAAATCACTTTCCGCCTCAGAAACTCCCGTTTTGTAAATTGTCCGGGACTGTGACCAGTCAGCTTTTTTAAAGGACTTAAGTGCCAGCCAGGGCCACCACCATGGGAAAGTCCAGCTCCCAGGACACGACCTCTGTAACCTCCTCGCTTGGTGTGATCAACGCGTTTACCGGAGATCATTTTCGCGACCAGGCTGTTGAATCGCTCCGCTTGATTGTTGGTCAAGTTGTACTTGAGCGTGTCGGCTTTGCGTACAACATAATCGAGGTGTGAGATTATTACGGCCAACATGCCGCACTCCTCCATTAGTGGAACGAAGTTACTATCTAACTGGCCCTTTTTGGTGCAGTATCCAGCGTCAGACGCAGAAGAAGACTCGCCTTGGAGGTCAGCAGCCCTACATTTCTCGTGATCACCGAAAACATGCCTATAAAACATAGGAAACACAATCATGTACCGATGATTCTGTAGGCATACAAGATTATGTGTTAAACTATCGGCTGGCTGTGGGCTGAAATCGTGAAAAAACAAAAAAAATAACTAGATAACTAGCAAGCACAAACAAATAAAAGACCAAACAAAATAATATTTATATATATATATATATATATACATATACATATATATCTCTAATCTAATATACTGTTGTGGTTGTCTTCGCTCCGCTCGCTTCCGTGCCAAATATGATATCTCAAAACTCATCAAATATAATAGTAATAAAATATTGTTATTTTAATAGTCACAATATTATTATACACTAATACTATCCTATCACAACTAAGTTGAGCAAATAGCTTTTCGACTAAATAGAGTGATATATTCTCACCGAGGACCATTCCGAAGGTCTTCCTGAAGCAGAGTCACATTCTGGTGTTTTTCTGCCTGCTTGATGGCACTGCGAGCAGCGGTGGTCAAGCGCGGGAGTTTGTCTCCTAGCGTCTTCCTAGCAGTGACGTCATATTTTAGGTTTTTCTTCAGCGTATGAAGCTTGCTTGTGTAGCAGCGCACAACGTGGTTAGCGCATTCTATTTTCACCACGCTTCTGCCGTACGTCACTGACTTTCGGATACGAGGGTAAACACTCGAATCTCCGTCACCTACAAAACGTAACATTTGAATGCACTGACATTCAAATTATTGTACATGATACTGTGATGTTCTCTCCTTACTTGAGGAAGTCGGGATCAGGTGAGGGACTGTGGATACAGATTACCCGATGTGCTTTTGATGATACTGCTTTTTATATATTACCGGAAGTACAAATCTGTTTTCTTGCTGCGCCTTCTAACCTTTACTTTCGAACAGGCGGTGGCCTGGCGCGCATTTTAATTAAAGACACTACATCCTTCCCTTCCTTATTTTGATCCTAGGGTACTAGTTGCAATACCATCAGCTATTAGTTACTATTGCCTTACATCAATTAGCTTAGTCTAGTGATTTTATTCTCCTTTACGAGGCTACTTGGTTTCCTTGAAGAGGTGTTTACGTTTGTCCTTTAGGAGGCTACTTGTAACTTAATATAGTAGGCTTATTGGCGCTACGAAACGAAGTCGTTAAATCTTCTCGGTCTTGTCCTGTTGGTCCTTGTGGGGTACCGTGGTGGTAGTTCTTGGCCGTGTTCCTCGTCGTCTGCGTCGTTTCCGTCTTCTTGAGGAAGGCTCGCAGGGTTTCCCTCTTCCTCGGAGGCATAACCTTCTTCTTGAGGGTTCGCCGGGTGTTCGATTGCTTCTCGACGGGGTTCTATTTCCATGTCGGATTCATAGGGTTCTGGCTGGACAGTTTGAGTGTTGAAGGGTACTAGTTTGAAGAACGACGAGTTCCGCACTATGGTTTGGGGTCCTCTTTTGGCGGTGATGGTTGTGCCGTTAACTTCCGAGATTTTAAATGGGTTAGGGTCGTAGGGGGGTGTCAGTTTATTACGTTTGTTTTGTCGTACTAGGACGTTGTCTCCTACTTGCAGTTGATGTGGTCGCGTGTGTCTGGTTTCGTCGGCGTAGGTCTTGGACTTCCTTTTGTTTTCTGCATCTTTACGTTGTAATTCAGCATGGTCGAGTGTGAAGTTTGATGGTACCTGAGGTATGGTAGTCTCCATGCGACGTCCGAACATAGCTGAAAACGGGGATATGCCCGTAGTAGTATGAGGCGTGGCCCGGTAGTTCATTAGAAATGCATCAAGCTCGGTTCTCACATTTTTGTTCTCTAGGTGAGCTGCTAAGACGGTTTTCTTTATCGTTCTCACCCCTCTTTCAGCTTGACCATTGGCTTCTGGCCACAGAGGTGTGACGCAGTGATGGTGAAACTTCATCTCTTGGGCGAAGTTACCGAACTGATGTCCGTTGAAGGGGGGCCCATTGTCGCTTTTCACCGATTTGGGAATGCCGAACATTGAGAATATTGTTCGGAGCATTGGGATGACTGATTCGGCTTTCAGTGACGTTATGGTTTCCGCAAAGATGTATCGCGTGTATTCATCCACTATTATGGCGAGATATTTTCCATTGGGGTAAGGGCCGTCAAAATCAATTACTATGCTGGACCACGGTTTCTCGGGTAGCGGTGTTGATCGAATGGGGTCTCGGCGTTTTGTTTTAACGATAGCTTGGCATGGTAGGCAGTTCCTTATAGCATTCTCCACTTGTCGGTCTATGTGGGGGAACCATACTTTTTCTCGGATCAATTCTTTCGTTTTGACGATACCCAGATGTCCTCGATGAGCTAGGGATATGATGCGAGCTTGAAGTGATGTGGGTATTATGATTTTCCTACCCTTTAGAAGGACGCCGGATGCCACTGTTATGTCACGGCAGAAGCTTCGGTAGTTCTTTAATTCTGGGAATGTTTTGATAGTTTTCTCTGGTTGTTTTGACTCAATTGCCGTCTTCAGGTTTTGCAGGGTCGTGTCCTTCTTCGTTTCTTCTGCGATTTCGTCTAATGTCATGGCTTTGGGGATGGCATGGTTGACGATACATGAGATGAATTCTTCAGGGGTTTTAGCTGTTCGGAATTTTTGTAGTTGGTTTTCGATTGGGTGTCTCGACAGGTAGTCCGATGGATTGTCGGTGCCCTTTTTGTAAACAACCGTGAACTTGTACGGTGTCAAACGCAGGCATAGCCTTTCGATTCGGGGTGTAGGCATGGATCTTGGGTTGTTAAAGATGTGACACAGAGGGCGATGATCAGTATGTACAGTGAAATGTGTTCCGTAGACATACAGGTTGAAATGTTCTATGCCGTACACTACAGATAAGGCCTCGCGCTCGATTTGACTGTATCGACCTTCCGTGTCGCTGAGTGCGCGGCTTGCGTACGCGATGATTTCTTCGTGACCCTCTTTGTTGATTTGGGACAGGATGGCCCCTAGGCCTACAGGGCTTGCATCGACAGTGAGGTGGGTTTCCTTTGTGATGTCGTAGTACGATAGAATGTGATGATTGGCGAGTTGTGTTTTCAATTTGTCGAAAGCCGTTTGACAGCTTGCCGTCCACGCCCATGGGGTGTGCTTATGTGTGAGCTTACGTAGGGGTTCGGTCGTCTTGGCAAGGTCTGGGATGAATTTACCGCAGAATTGGATCATCCCTAAGAAGCTTCGGATTTCACTGGGATTTTGTGGAGTTTGGATTGACGTTAGGGCTTGGACCTTTCCTGGATCGGGCGCGATTCCCTTGGCCGAGAATTTGAACCCGAAGAATGTCAGTTCTGGTTGATTGAAGATACACTTCTTTGTGTTGATTGTAAGATTGAGGCTTGCCAGGCGTGCCAGCACAAGGTGTAGAGACTTGTCATGTTCCGCGGGGGTTGCGCCGTAGATTAGTATGTCGTCGCTAATGTTGAGGACGCCCGGAATTCCTGCTAGTACTTGACGGATGGTGTCCTGGAAGACCTCGGCTGCCGAATTGATTCCAAAGTTTAACCTTTTATAACGTCGTAGGCCTACGTGAGTGGAAAACGTAGTGATGGATCGGGATTCAATGTCGAGTTCCAGTTGGTGATACCCTTCGTTCAGGTCTAACTTTGAGAATACCGAGGCTCCGTTGAGCGCTGTGCTGATGTCATCGATGGTAGGAGTAACATGTCTTTCTCTCTTTATGGCGGTATTGGGCATCCGCATGTCGACACATAGTCGAATCACGTCTGGGTCGTGCGGCTTCGGTACTGGTACGATGGGCGATACCCACGGTGTTGGCTCATTTGGGACGCGTTCAATTATATCGAGCTCCTCAAGACGAGTTAGCTCCTTTTCTACCTTTTGTCTTAGGTGGAAAGGTATACGTCTATGCCTTTGAGCTGTTGGTTGGATGCTTTTGTCTACATGCAAGTGTACTTGGCGATCGTTCAATTTTCCGATTCCGGTGAATAGGGATGGGTATTGAGATGAATAGTTGTTGGCTTGACTGACTATTTGAGAGGCGATGTGGACCAACCCGAGTGCTGTAGCGGCAGAATAGCCTAGAATGGATTCACTTTCGCCGCTGGTTACAAGGATTTTGGCGTCAATAGACGAGTTATCTGTGGCGATTTTAGCCATGAAATAGCCTAAGAGTGGTATTTCTTCTTTCGAGCCATAGGGGTATATCTTAATGTTGGTGGATCTAGTCTCGTACCTGATATTGTTGAGTTTGAGGACGTATTCACTCATGATGTTGACGGAGGCTCCTGTGTCTATTAACATGTCGATTGGTTCTCCGTCTATTAGAATTGTTCTTCGCGGGCACTTCGAGGTTGCGGCGGAGTTGACTGTTAGCGTGAATACTTCCTCATCTGACGAGTTGGGGTGCTGACTGCTTCCACTGGTTGTGGCACGAACTTGTTCTTGTTGACGGGGCTGGGCCGGCTCGGAGCGGCATACCTTAGCGAAGTGTCCAATTTTGCTGCACTTGCCGCATACTTTGTTACTCGCTGGGCATGAGGAACGGCCTCCTGGGTGCGGCCAAGTGTTCCCGCAGAAGAAACAATTCTGTGATTTCTCGGCTCCCTGCTCGGATGTATAGTTCCGCTGCGGTGGCTGGTTGGTGTCTTGTTGGCAGGTTGATTGGTGTTTGAACGGCTTACGTTTAGGATTGCTTGAGTGTGGTTGCGGCTTCTTCTGATCGAGCGTGTTGATGGTTGATGGCAATGATTCCATCGCGTTGGCCTGGGACTCGGACTTCTCGTAGGACCGTGCCTGGTTTAGCAGGGACTCGAGGGTCATCGGTTCTCGCAATGCCGCTCTGCGTAGGCGTGAGTTGGATGTTTTAAGAATTATTTGCGATTTGATTTCTTTATTGGCGTCTGCGAAGTCGCATGTCTTGGATAGTCGCAACAATCGAGAGTAGAATTGCATGATGCTCTCGCCTGGTTCTTGGGAGGCTTCCCTGAAGTTGTACACTTCGAATTCGATGTTGATTGCCGATTTGGGGATGAACAGGTTGTTGAGCTGTGTTACCACCCAGTCGTATTGAATAGATTCTTCGCCAGGTGCGGCAGGCGGTTGGGCCGGAAGGGCTTCGTATGTATCGAATGTCTCTTCACCCATGTATAGGAATAGTAGATTTGCCTTTTGCATGTCCGTACTGACCTTGTGGGCTTTAAGATATATATCAAAGCGCTTGATCCATCGCTGCCAACGGACGCCGGCTGTGGATGGGTCGCTGCTAGCTTCGAATGCTCCGAATGGTGGAGGTGGAATATTTTCAGACATTGCGGGACTAGCGATGCTTGTTGTTGGATTGACTTACGATGTGTCCGCCATGTGCTCGACGCGAAGTGAGGTTAAGTCTGACACTATGTTCTGTACGTGCAGAAAATCATAACTGTCGCTTTAAACCTGCAGATGTGTGGTTGAAATGATGTAGTTTTACCTCGTCGCCAGTGTGATGTTCTCTCCTTACTTGAGGAAGTCGGGATCAGGTGAGGGACTGTGGATACAGATTACCCGATGTGCTTTTGATGATACTGCTTTTTATATATTACCGGAAGTACAAATCTGTTTTCTTGCTGCGCCTTCTAACCTTTACTTTCGAACAGGCGGTGGCCTGGCGCGCATTTTAATTAAAGACACTACAGATACAATAAAGGTTGCGTTCCGTTACATGCTGGGACTGCTGGGACCCAGTGAGCGCCGGCGTGAGCCAGCGCGAGCCAGTAGGCTTAAGAAACGGAACGAGCATCCACCTGCAGAGCACTGAGCACAGTATGGAAGACGGCGCGAAAATAGTCGTAAGCTATAACTGTCAGCCTAGGCCTACACTAATTGCACCCTGCCAAGAGAAATATACGTCCAATAGCATATACAAAACATTCTTACCTTTCTCCAGACGCTCCTTTTCATTGTCGTTCACTACTAATTTCACTACTTCGTTTGTTTCTGGACAAACCAGCGATATTTCGTGCCACTGGTATGTTATAGTTTGGTGCGACGCCATGACAGTTCCAAGTTTTACTGGGGCTACTGCGTGAAAAAGGGCCAGTACTTCCAGTGCACTGGAGATGCTGGGATAGCAAGTAAGGGAACTCTCAGTAGTCGCTGGCAGCATGTTTCGGAATGCATCCAGTAAGCTGGCGCACTGGATCAGTACATCCAGCATGTAACGGAACGCAACCAAAGTAAGACATTACACCTTAGAAGAGCGTATTGTACATAACAAGTACGCTAAGGTCAACGTTCGAGGTTTTATAATAGACTTGGATAATATAGATACTTCAGTATATAACAAATATATTCGGTGAATGTGTGTTGGGCTAGAACATCATTATCATTTTTAAAAAAACATATTACAAGTGCATGCATTGCGTACCTATATAGTATTTGTAACGAAGACCATGTTGTTCTTCACTTTTATTGAATCCCTCTATTATAATATCGGTCTCCATGCCTGTAGATGGACCAGTATAATTTTTGAAACATGTGTGTTCGGGGACGGTGTCTTGCGTGGGATTGCGGGCGTGCTTAGCACACACGCTGCAGTATTTGTTCCGGACACCCACAAAGAGCAACTGTTTGGTTTCGGCGCCAATTATGCAAGCCTGTGACATGATAAATGATTATATATTTTAGTAGTATGTATCCTACCACCCACGCTATAATATATACGCTCATCTAACTATGAACATCTGACTTGTCAATACTTGATATAGTGTAGTTTACTAAAATCAACTTACTACGCCAGACGATGCTCCAAATCCATGGCCGTATGTACGCATACTCCATCCACCATCACCTATTACCCTTATAACAGGAAAACCATCTTCAATATCTCCCTTTGCCACCGCGATCTCTCTCTCCCTCTGTCCTGCAGCGGCCATTTTTTCAAAAAGATGTAAATCCCAAGTCTGCAACACATTATGATTCTTACATAAACTCCAATAACAAAATAAATTATATTCGTAATTGAGTCTATATGGGAAATATGACAAGATCTTATCCTAGAACTGAACTCGGGTCTTTCACTTGCCGGGCGTTTGCTACACCTACAGAGCTATGGTTGGTTTACAGAAGTAGCTCTATTGTTTATTACGTAGGCAGTGTAATCTGGATTCTAACATATATGTATATAATATATATGTATATAATATATATGTATGTACATATATGTATATAATATAAAAATTGTGATGTTCTAGTTCTCCATCTGTCACATTTAGATGGCAGTGAGTTGGAAGCCACATGTTGCAAGGGGGCGTCCATCACTTCCGGTTGCCATACTTGATCACTCTGTTATACCTACTGCAGCCATGCAGTCGCTCTGTAGTCGTGCTAATTAAATAGTAATAAGTCTGCATCGGGTGTTTGTGTTATTCATTGACTACCTCTCCAACATCAAACATCACAATGGCGACGAGGATTGTGTCTGAGCCTGCTGCAATTCGCTGGTAAAACGTGATTAAAATACTTCAAGCCGGCGGCCGGCGTGTTGGCTAGGCTAGCTAGGCCTAGGCCTAGGCCGCGCGCACACCATGTCTAGTGATGAGGCGGAACCGGCTAGGACTCCGGTTATGGTTGGGGTGATTGGCAATGTCCCTCAGCTCGTCTCCGAAACCGCGGAAGAGTGGGAAATCTTTTCGGAACAACTGGAATTTTTCTTCGAGGCCAACGCGATTGAAGGTAATCGCCGGAAGGCAATACTGTTTAGTAACACTGGACCCCTTGTCTATCGTCAAATACGGAAGCTATGTAAGCCTAAGTCAACGGCGGAAATCTCGTATGACGAGGCGGTTAAGCTACTGACTACACACTTTAACCCTAAACAAAATGTGTGGTTGCGTCGCAAGGTTTTTGAAACCCGCAATCAATTGCCGGGCGAACCTTTCAAGGATTTTGTAGGCAATCTGCGCTTGCTAGCGCAAAGCTGTGACTACCAGGACGTGGAAAAGGAACTTCTTCAGAGAATCATCCTTGGCATGAGGAATACGTCACTTCAGGAGAAGATTTTTTCTGATACTACAGGGGCTATCACCTTTGCTTCGGTCTATGCCCAGGCTGTTGCTTCAGAGGTTGCGAAAGGGGATGTAGCAGCTCTACAGCAGTCGACCTCTACGAATTCTGCATCTTCGCAGTCTGTTCACAAGTCGTCTGCACGCTACATTGGCAGTGGCCGCCCCGAGGCTAAACCTACACATACACCTCAGGTACGTGGCGCATGCAATGCATGTGGTGACATGCACAGTTATGAGACGTGTTCGTTCCGATCCTACACTTGCCACTTCTGTAAGAAGGTGGGACATATCACACGTGCTTGCCGCAAGAAGAAAGCTGCTCAAGCGGAGAAGCAGGGTAATGGAACACTACCTAAAGCTTCGGACCACAAAGGCGGTGGGGGCAAGAAGCAACAAAAGTCTACGCGCACCATGCAGGTGGCAGAGAGCCAAGGCCAAGAGGTATCTGAGAGCCAAGGCCAAGATTTGCCATACAATTCTACAGGGCTTTTCCTCTGCCACACCCCATCTCCAAAAGCTCCTCCAGCCCTCATGGTTGAGGTGCTAGTGGGAGAGGTCTTGCTTCCCATGGAAGTGGATACGAGGGCGGGGCACACGATAATTGGGTATGACATATACCAAGCCAAATTTGCTAGCAGGAAACTCTCAACTCCTGAACTTCTGCTGAAGACGTGGTCGCAGGAGAACCTAAAGGTTAAAGGAACGTTTACAGCCAGTATCAGACTAAATGGGTACCAAGCCACGCTACCCGTGGCAGTAATGGAGCAGCCTGGTCCAGCCCTATTAGGCCGCACATGGTTTTCAGCGTTGGGAATTAGTGTTAATGGAATACATGCTGTTTCCTCAGTTGCAGGCCTACCTGAATGCTTAAAGCCTTACAGTGAAGTGTTTGCTCCAGGCTTAGGAGCATATTCTGGACCACCTGCACGAATTCATCTAAAACCGGACGCTGTACCGGTGTTTCGCAAGGCGAGGGCTGTGCCGTTTGCCCATCATGACCGAGTTGGCAAGGAACTTGACCGCATGGTTGCGGCCGGCATATTGGAACCTGTGACTCACTCGGATTGGGCTACGCCTACCGTGAACGTCGAGAAGAGAGATGGGTCCATCCGGATTTGCGGTGACTTTAGTGGTACGGTTAACCCAGCCTGTCAGCGGGAGGTGTATCCGCTACCTACGATTGATGAATTACTAAGCAAGTTGAGTGGAGGTAAGGTCTTCACTAAATTTGACTTGTCACAAGCCTTCCTACAAATCTTAGTGGATGAAGATACTTCTAATATCCTAACCTTAAACACTCATAAGGGTTTATATCGCATGAAACGTCTCAGTCCGGGCCTGTCTTCAGCGCCAGCAATCTTCCAGCGACTCTCCGAGACTCTGCTTCAAGGCATCCCGGGCGTAGTTGTCTACCTGGACGATGTTTTGTGTACTGCCTCAAATCAACAGGAACTGTGGCGAAGGGTGAACCAAGTACTGGATCGTTTCTCCCAAGCTGGTTTGCGGCTGCACCTGGACAAGTGTGTGTTCAACGCCAAGTCTCTGGAGTACGTTGGATATTTCATATCAGGTGAGGGTATTAAGCCTACTAATGCAAAGGTCCGAGAGCTGTTAGCCACTCCCTCTCCAGCTAATAAGGATGAACTGAAGACCTATCTAGGTTTCATTAACTACTACGATAGATTCTTCAAAAACAAATCTACGATGTTTAGTCCGCTGTACAATCTGCTGCGAAATGATTCAAAGTGGGTATGGACTGAAGAGCATGAGAAATGTATCAAACACGTGCAAGATGTTATGACATCTGGGGAAGTACTAGCGCATTATGACCCTAACCTTCCATTGATTCTGGCATGTGATGCGTCTCCAGTAGGAGTAGGGGCAGTTCTGTCTCTCCTGGAAGATGGAGAGAAACCCATCTCGTACGCATCTAGAACCCTACAAGTGAGTGAGAGGAATTACTCGCAGCTAGATCGGGAAGGGCTAGCTGTAATCTTCGGGGTCACTAAATTCCATAAATATTTGTATGGCCGTCATTTTACAATTGTGACGGACAATAAACCCTTATGCGGAATTTTCAGAGAAAACCGTCCGATACCGGATCAGGTGTCTCCACGGATGTTGCGATGGTGCTTGCTCCTCAGTCAGTATGACTACACCCTGACACATCGGGCAGGAAGCCTAAACGCAAACGCGGATTTCCTCAGTCGGCTCCCATCACCGCATGTCACTATTGAGGAATACCCAGACCCAGCAGGGATTCTACTCTTTGAGGAAGCTCCTCCTTCCTCCCCTCTTACAGCAGCGAGTATTGAACGTGCTACTAAAGATGATCCGGTGCTGAGCTTGGTGCACAATGCACTAATTCACGGACGCACCTACAACCCGGATCCTGATGTCCAGCGGTACCTGGATGCATTTACTAAACTATCTGTTCGTAGCGGCTGCATCCTGTTTGGGGATCGGGTGGTCATTCCCGAACGTCTTCGGTCAGAAGTTCTGCATCTTCTGCATCGGGTGCACCAGGGCATCGTGCGAACTAAGTCGCTTGCCAGAAGCTATGTTTGGTGGCCATCCATGAATGGGGACATAGAGAATTTGGTAAATTCTTGCCCGGCCTGTGCCGAAGCTAGGCCTGATCCCCCAAAGGTCCCGGTCATCCCCTGGTCTGCACCAGTACGAGTTTGGTCCCGATTGCATGTTGACTTCGCTGGCCCCTTTTTCGGCCACACCTTCCTTATTCTTGTTGACGCTTCGTCCAAGTGGGTCGAAGTTGCCGACACTAATGCATCAATGTCTGCTATGACAACCATCAACCAACTACGATTGTGGTTCGCTACGCACGGTTTGCCTGACGAGCTAGTCAGCGACAGTGGGCCGTGCTTCCGCTCGGAGCAGTTTGGACAGTTCTGTACATCCAATGGGGTAAAGCAGATCTTCTCGGCACCGTACCATCCGGCCTCTAACGGGCAGGCCGAGAGAACAGTTCAAACGGTTAAATCTCTACTACGCAAGATTAAACCGACCCAGTGGAGACATGAGTTGCCTAATATTCTGCTTATGCTTAGAGCCACTCCAAGCACCGTAACGGGAAAGGCGCCTTCGGAGCTGCTGATGGGTCGACGAATTAGGACTCTTTTGGACAAGTTACATCCCGATTCATCTGCAGTACCCAGTAGGCCTGCAACGGATGTCGTAATCGGTAAGGCGTTCGAGGTGGGAGATGCTGTGTTCTACCGCAGCTATCAGTCCGGAACACGCTGGCTACCAGGCGTTATTGCATCGGTGACTGGTCCTCGCAACTACCAGGTAGCGACTAGCACTGGGTCAATTGAGAATCGCCACATCGAGCAACTCCAGCGGCGTTTCCATGCTACTACTAGGGCTAACGAGCCACTGCCTACGGCAACAGAGGAACCGCCTGCGGCAGCAGAGGCACCATTCCTCGAGGCAGCTCGTCCGACGCCTGTACCCATGGAGCCGGGTCAGCCTCCGGAGCTCGAGCCAGAGCCAACGCCAGCTCCCATCGAAACACCAAGGACGGAGCCACCGAGTCCGTTACGAGCGTCTGCAAGGACTCGCAGACCTCCGGCTTATTTTAGCGATTATGTTAAACATTAATAGATGTAATTAGTTTTGTAAATCCTTATAACTTCAATTCTTAGTAATATATCTCATTTCAAGAGGGGGAAGAATGTGATGTTCTAGTTCTCCATCTGTCACATTTAGATGGCAGTGAGTTGGAAGCCAAATGTTGCAAGGGGGCGTCCATCACTTCCGGTTGCCATACTTGATCACTCTGTTATACCTACTGCAGCCATGCAGTCGCTCTGTAGTCGTGCTAATTAAATAGTAATAAGTCTGCATCGGGTGTTTGTGTTATTCATTGACTACCTCTCCAACATCAAACATCACAAAAATATATTCACGTGATAAACAACACGTCTACAAACCAACCAACCGACAAGACATAATACCTCAGTACGAACAACTTATAAATAGTACTTGCAATAATTTTGCCTAGGTACGTTTGCGTATGATTGCTGGCCTAGGTATAGATCTACTCGAACGCAGTGGCGTATACACGGGGGGGGAGGGGGGGGACAAAACCCCCCCCTTTTGCAAAGGAAACATGGAAAATGACCGTTTACATTTCAATAGCAGTATCAATAGACAGTATTTCAACAGTTAGATGTTTTACTTTATAATTATTGTATATTGTTGTAAATAAAAGCAAAAGCAATACGAAAAATATGCAAATTATTGATTGAGGTTCCTTTTATTAGCGGTGCTAAAGACAAAATGTGTCCAGAAACTGAGTAATCTTGTTTCAGTTGGACGCTGTTAAACTCACAGATTTGCACTAAAATGACCTTGACGAGAATTTTTTCGGGGGGCAAGCCCCCTGGAACCCCAATCATTTTTCGGCTCCACTCTCTATAATATGGGTTGAAACCCCCCCCCCTTTCCCAATTCCTGGATACGCCACTGCTCGAACGTGGGTGTATAATAGGCTGATGCAAATATATAATGATGGGCATACATTACCTCAAAAACGTTGGTTTCATTCTTTTGTAAGTTTTCTCCGCCATAAAAGGGATATCCATGATGGAAAACAACTCTTGCATTTGGGAATGGCCACTACCAATCGCGGTAGCTCCCCACACCAAGTACTGGTTGACTTCATTGCCTGTATTGCCGCATGTATCTACGTAGCTAATGCGGTCACAGGTAGCGCAATGGAACTTCAATGTACTGACCAGACCGTTCATTTTTATTTCTCCCACCAAGTTGTACTTCCCTGTAGTACAATGTCGAGAGTGATCTCCGAATTTTATCTCCTTGGTGACGTGTACAACGCGACGTCCACTTACTGTCACTTCTTCTCTAATCTCTACTACTTGTTTCGACTATAAGTGGTGGAAGTTCCTCGTCTGTGTCGACCCACTCTATGTCTCCCGGTTGTCTAAAATACACGAAATGATGCCATTGTTATATATTATTATGTCAACAACGATTTTGAGTTATGTTTACGATAAAACATACAAATGAATGCCAATACTGTTGCTACCTTACTTGTTCCAAAGATTATAAAGGGTGTTACAACCTTTATCATCTTTGCTTGTTCGTTGACTTTATTTTCCAATAAAAAATCCTCAGTGACAGATGTGAGCACAGTGGGTCATACAGCGGGCCGAATGTATATGAAAATAGACCGAAGTGATTCCTTACGATACACACCATCCAAAGACGACTAATCGAGGCAATATGTGTACCGTACAAGACAAAGTAATTAGGCCAATAAGGTCATATTATTGTTTGTTTTCAGTTGGTCCAAGATTATTGTCTCCGAATTATGGTAACCCAACTGATAATGCAGACACGTATACCCTTCTAAAAAAATTTGCGCACTATAAATACATAAATTTCATACCCCCCTCTTGTTTCCCCTTGCATCCCCATTTGTTGAAAATGTTTGTTGTAATCTATCCTAATAGATTAACTCATTACAAAAAGCCTTCATTAGTCATTACTACCCAGTTATTGAAATGGCAACCTATAATATACTTATAATGAATCGAACTCGGTTCTGTCGATTGTCCGGCGTTGACTATTATCACTCATCTACACTCGTTGGCCTATCCCGTATCTATCAGGACATAGCGACCTACCGTGCAGTCTCGCTGATGCACGGCACTGAGGAGGTTTGTTGATGGGGCCGTGGTGTCGGCGGGGGGGGGGGGGGGGGGGGGGGGTGAAGTGGCGATGATGCTAGCCTGCCTGTCTGCCAGCCAGCCAGCCACTCACTGTCTTACTAATGTGACTCATCGCGCGCCCTACAAGGTCAGCCAGGTCAAGGCGGCAGTGTGGGGAGGGAAGATGCAGTGCACACGATTACTTCTATTATAGTAGTTATTGTGAGTAATCTTTTCACCACATTTAGTGAAAATCACGTTATTTCATTCCGTGAGAGAGAAAATAAATAAAACACAAAAAAATATTTAAAAAAATGTTTGTTTGCAATAAATTACCGATTTGCATACAACATCGTTCAGTATAAAGTGTGGTGTATGAAGCAAAGTATAAATTATTGTTACTTGCATTAACTCATGCGTAAGGCGTGACACTCTGATCCGGAAGGTCGCTGGTTCAACACCCGCCACCGACAATTCGAGCTGAAACCACCCCAATACCCCAAACACCTAGTATTTCACGGGAATAGGGACATCAAATTGTCCCTGGACTTCCTACGAAACGTCATCTTAGTTTCAATGAACACGCGAAGAGATAAATCTTTTGTAGAATTTACATAACGCTTTCATAGCTCTTATCTCCCAGTGTCTGGTTCAAACAAGAGCTGATCTAGCATTCCGAAGCACTTGTACATATACATAAAAATTGTCCCATAACTGTTGATGGGGTAGAAACAGATGCATATTCAATCCAGTCAAGTGGGGAGATGTTTATGTTTTATAGTGCGTCGTCTACTAAAACAGATACTTGATAGCCACAGACTCAACTCACGACCTATGGTACGAACAAGTTGAATGTGTAGCTCATGTAGAATGTGTAGTTATATATATATTATTATTGGGGGTGTTTAACGACGTACTCGACAGCTTAGGTCATATGACGTCTTCCGAATCAGGTCCATATATATCGTGGGAGTCGTCATAAGGGGAGTCCAGCAAGGGAGAGCAGGGCCAAGTGGGAGGAGAAATCTTTAGTGGGACAATGGGAGGGGAGGGGG
The DNA here is from genome assembly GCA_945910005.1 of Isoperla grammatica. Lineage (NCBI taxonomy): Eukaryota > Metazoa > Arthropoda > Insecta > Plecoptera > Perlodidae > Isoperla > Isoperla grammatica. The sequence continues at coordinate 18,920,623 of OX246743.1, forward strand.
GGGGGGTCTCCTTTCGTCGCCTCTAACGACTAGCAGAGTCACTCTGGGCCTGTTCTACAACAAACCCGTACCAGGATTCGAACCTGGAACATATTATATAAGACTGTGCCGGGTTCTTTCTTCTTGTTTAATTAATTCACACATCGGAAAGACTACAATAACCTTTCACAATTTGATACATAATAGCTACACACTAGCAAACGATTGTAAACAGGTGAGGAGTGGGGGGTGTACAAATCTGTCTCCTGTCTGAAGACCTGAGTAGCTACCCTGATAGGCCTACGGTATGTGAAGTAGACTCCGTTTTTATATAATTGCATTATTAAACAATTAGGTGCAAATAAATACCTTTTTGAAGTAGAAGGTAGTGACGGAGCGTATTCTGATTCTGACTTACGCCCTGAGCCATTAGGAGACTGGCAGGGAATTGACACAGGGGGGTCATATGGAATTCCCGAAGTGCCTGCTTGAGGCGACATACCAGCCGCACTTGGTTCAACCACATCCCTATAATTCCAATTCATACTTAATTTTCGTAGTCGGCCCCTACACCTAGGGGCGCCCATTGTTACCAAGGTAACAATTGTTTCCATGTTATTTCCCATAAACAAAACAAATCCATAGCAACAATGGGTGCCCCTAGGTGTAGGGGCCGACTATGAATTCCAACCTTAATGTCCCTTACCTTGTGGATAAACTAGTTTCCAGAGAGGCTTTCAAACTCTCTTCCTTCTTCCTTTTGTGCCACTTGATATTTGCCTTTGATTTCTGGTTGCGTTTCCTGGACCTCCCTTGATTACGAGGGTTTCCTCGCCTACCCATTATGTCGCCTACCTTTATCAACTATTAACTATCATTGAGCAGTGAGCACACAATTATATAAGAAACTAAATTGTAATTATTGACGTATTATCAATAATTATCAATATAATACACACTGGGTTATCGATGCACCACACATTCGAATCACACTTCACATTCGACTGACACAACACCGAGCTCTGCTTTCTTGAACCCCGACACTTGAAACCACTTGTCAAACCTCGCGCGCTCCGCCGCTCGGAAGTGTTTGTAGCAGGTCGCCCGAGTTCCCAAGAACGCCGCTCGCCTCGCTACCTGCCACGCGTGAGCCACTCGGCTGGCCGCGACATGAGACGATTTTCGGAGTAATTTACATGGCATCAGCAGATACTCATTTTCTCAAACAATCATGGTGATATCGTTATGATTTAAATTGCAGATTCAAGGTGAGGGTTCCGCGAGTTACCTCAGTATATAAGAATATACCTTTTCATCGTATTTACATTACTTAGGTTGGACTAAACATAGGCTATCTCTAGACACGTTTGCAGCGGTACATTAAAAAAATCATAACAGCTTAACTACTAAAGATAGTGGACGGAAATTTTCTGATATCATTTATAAAAGAAGCTTTATTTCGTGTTAAAAAACTTATGTCTTTAAGAGCAGAACTTTTTCTTAAAATGAACTACTCGTTTGGCCTTTTAAAACTTTCGGGACAGTCCAAAAAACATGCCAAAAAAATTAAATTCTACTTTATTTACATCAAGGGTCATATAATTAATCAAACTGTGTGATAAAATTGGGAAAAAGAATCATAATTTTCTAATAACTTTATGCTTAAAGTAGTTATCTGTGCTTAAAGGCTCGTGTACATCCACTTTGCGTACGCGTGAAAATTATAGAAAATTATAGAATTTAGGTTAGCTTCCCATCGAATGTTGATAATTTTCTTAAGTAAACGTAAACCAATCAGAGCTCACAAATTTCCCACCAATAGGGAACTTGCAACTGACTTCACAGCCGAACTAATGTAACAAATGAATCGAACTGATTGACAAACAACGAGCTGTCAAAATAAGAAAATTGCAACATTATGAAGTAAGTAAGTAATTAAGTAAGTTTATTTCCAACACAAAATGCATACATAATATACACATACATAGTAATAGTACCTATAGTACACATACACATACATAGTAGATACACATTTTGCCTTGACCCTGCAAACTTGCAAGAAGCCTACATTTATTATTTTTTGAAGTACCTTTACCATTATTTGTATTAAAATCAATTCAATAATGGATGGCAATGTAGAAGTTATGGGCTTATTAAAAGTGAGTCGTCCATTGCTGTTTTATTTCTCTCTGATAGAAATGTTGTGATGTGGTTATCGCTCACTCGTCGATGGTGTTCGAAGCCTACAGGGTTGGTTTAGTCACTTTAAATTAAAGTCCCCCACTGCAAATCAGTTTAATTACTGAGTGGGTAGACTCTAAATGTGAATTTATTTTATTTATTTTATTTATTTTGACACTTCGATAAAGAAACAATGTAAGCTGTTCGTTTGTTTGCATGCGCCAACTAACCAAATTCTAGAAATTGGAAAAAGTTGGAGTTGAATCAACTTTTCGCGTCGTGAAACGTACGTTAATTTTCCTAATTTCAATGTGCATGTTTACATGTAAATTCAATATGGCCAACTCGCTAATTTCTGGAAGTTACGTACGCTAAGTGGATGTAACTTCCAACTTTTTTCTAATTTCTAGAATTTGGTTAATTGGCGCATGCGCAATAGAGAGCACATTACCAACAGCTTACATTGTTTCTTTATCGAAGTGTCAAACCAAACCACATCACAACATTTCTATATATTTCTATTTTGAAAACAAATCTTCAAAACAAACAAGAAACATACAAAACTCTCACAACTTGGTTGCCCATAATTAAACGTTTTAACTGGTGAGCAGTTACTATCACCATACCTCGTTTTCTTCATAATGTTGCAATTTTATTATTTTGACAGCTCCTTGTTTGTTTATCAGTTCGATTCATTTGTTACATTAGTTCGGCTAAGTTCCCTATTGGTGGGAAATTCGTGAGCTCTGATTGGTTTACGTTTACTTAAGAAAAATTATCAACATTCGATGGGAACGGCTAACCTAAATTCTATAATTTTCTATAATTTTCACGCGTACGCAAAGTGGATGTACACGAGTGATTTTTGTTAAATTTCGTTGAAAAAAACAAAGTCACATTCATTCCCCAAATACCGTCCATAATGCACCTCTTTGCATCTTCCTTCTATTTTGACGAAATCATGGATTGATTGATCAAAGGACTGATGAAATCAAGGATCTTTGATTTCCGCGGTATAGGTCGCTGCCTTCTAGGTCTAAAATTCATTATTGTATTTCATACATTCATTAGAAGGCTGTGTAAAGGTCTTCGGCCATCTTGGAAATTTGCAAACCCTTGAAGAATAATAGGGTCCACTGTATTTTGGTGAATATGGCCTCGAAAGCTGTAAAAACCCCGGTGTTGCAAGCTGTAACTGTAAGAAAGCATACTTCTATTTATATGTTGTGTAAGATCATAAACATAGGCATGTTATCACACAGATTGAGAACCGTAGCCTTAGCCCTAGGGCCTAGGGCCTAGGCTGGGGGCCTGTCCGAATTCTACTAAAACGTTCTTGTTCTTGGTCTTGGTCTTGATCTTGATTTGACGTCATCAACAATGGGTGACCTCTGGCTACTGATTGTTGATGACGCAGAATCAAGAACAAGAACGTATTTGGTAGAATTCGGACAGGCCCTAGGCCTACTGGGACACTTGAGTGGCTAGGAACTAAGCCTAGGCCTAGGCTAAGCCAAGGCCTAGCAGGCCCAGGCCTCACCCTTACTGCATAGCCTAGTGCACATATTATTATCTAGGCCTATAGGTGGAGGCCTAGGCTAGGCCATAGGTACCTAGGCCCTAGGCAAGTGTAAAGTTTTACAAGGTTCAATTTTCTATCAATTTTATTAATTTCAAGGAGTTTAATGCAAAATTGGGTAATTGTTTAGTATCACTGATCGCGTTTCGTACTCACTTTTTTTCTGTATTCCTTTGCGATATTGATCATATACGCAGTACATAATTGTTATTTCATGATTTATCTGTAAGCTCCAGTGATTTTCAATACAAATAGTCTCTTCTTTCATATTAAATTATCGTTTTGAAGTTGCATCGATTTGACAACACAATCACGTTAAATATGGCAATATGGCGGACGTGCGAGGGCGCAGCTGTTCGGAGCACACATAACGTGTGGTCTACCAACGTAAGTACATGAAAAAACCCTACCTCTTGCGCCCGAAAGTGACTTTGCCCGAGGTTAGGGGGTGGTTTTGGATAGTTTGCCAGAGGTTAGGGAGGGGGTTTTGGATGTACGTGCAAACTAGGCCCCTACGATTAAATACCCCTTCTTCAAATTATGCAATTATGCAGATTTGCGCCCGAAAGTGACTTTGCCCGAGGTTAGGGGGTGGTTTTGGATAGTTTGCCATTGGCAGCACTGCACCGGACACAAGCAGGAAACAAGGAAGAAGACGTCAACTTTTCATATAAAAACTTCAAACAATCATTTATTACTCTTAAAAACTAACTACAATATTATAATAAGCATCAAAAGAAAGACAATTAAACATTGTTCAATAAAAATAACACTTTAAACAAGACTTTGGCGTTTTTCATGGGAAAAAGTGAGTAAGAAGCGCGATCAGTGATACTAAACAAATACCCAAAATTGAAACGGTCATTAACAGGCTTGGCCTCTAGGTCTAGGCCCTAGGACCTTACCTAGGCTACCCGTTTAGATATTGAACACTGCAAGGGTAGACGTTGCCGTGACATCATCGTGGTTAGAGACCTAGACCTATGCCAGCGACGTGACTGTCAACTGTCAATTTGGGTATTCACGGAGTGAACATGAAATATTTTCTTTTAACGAAATTTAACAAAAATCACTTTTTTTATGTTACCTGTTACTGTATCTTTCCAATTATGTAAGGCGCATGCTTCAAATAGTACGTATTTATGTTTTAAATCAATTTAATTCTGTTGAATTGGCTAGAGCCTATGCCTTGGCCTATGCACGCCATTCGCCATTGTTCAAAACTGGGATGAAGAGAAATATCTCTGCATTAAAATAAGTGCTTTGGTTCTTTGTTATCAGCAGGTGCACCAACTTAAACACAAGTTACTATATAATAATCACAGTATTTTTGATAAATTATCCCTTCTTCAAATTTGAAGAAGGGGTTATTATTTTAAACGTAGTCGATATTCGTACGGTCAGCCCATTACACTATGGCTGCGCAGTGACAGGTCTACCAACGTCGAATAGGTTAGGGGAGGGGTTTAACGGCACTGACTAAGGGGCGGTGACGCGATTTAATGTTGGTACCACTTCTTCCATGAAACAACATGGCAGCAGGGGTAATTTGAAGAAGGGGTTATTATTTTAAAATTAATATACAGGTAGGCCTATACCCAAAAAATAAATTACCCCTTCTTCAAGTTTGTGGGCGATATATTCGGTTTCATTTCATAGCCTAGGTACGTTGGATACAGAATCAACGTAGAACAGCTGATTGTAGCATCCAGTGGGCTGTGTGCATGCTGCTAATAGTGAATGGCGTACATAGACATAGGCTCTAGCCAATTTATTTATTATTTATTTATTAATCATTTCCATTTACTACAAAAGTGAATGGGGGTTGGTAGAAAAGAGCACAGCTCCAAACACACAGAGTGACTGCCAACCCATACTAAAATTACTTAAAATCTAAATATAATAATGAATGAACATAATTTACAAAATACAAAATATAAAATACAAAACAAAAAACATGAAAACATAATATGAATGAAAATATAATTAGCCTATAAGATACAACTGTTAAATATGAAGTAAAAAAGAATAAAAAAATGAAAATTTACAAAACAATGTTTAAAAAATGCTCCGTTAAAGAGGCTTTGAAGACATCTAATGAGCGTGCCATCCTGATCTTGAGTGGAAGAGAATTCCACGATTGACAAGCCCTATAATAGAACCCTTTTTGGTAGGCTGCTGTTCTGGCAAAAGGTTGCCTGAACAATAGACCCCTACCAAATTGGGCACTACGATTACAGGCTTGCAGTCTTACATATGGATCCAGGTTTGTCCTACCATTCAACATGCCCCACAAAAATTGCAGCTCTACTTTTTTCCTGAATGTTTCCAGAGATGGAATCTTCAATGATGCACGTCTTGCCGTAGCACTATGAGTGGTAAATTGCGACCTAGCAGCAATAAAGCGTTTAGCTCTACTTTGGACACGCTCCAACTTCATCTTGTTGCTTATAGATGTTGGGTCCCACGCTGGGCAGCCGTAGACGAGATGAGGTCTAACGAGCGCTAGGTAAACAGCCCTTTTGGTGCTAGGCTGAGCATGATGCAGGTGTCTAGCAATGAAATATAAATGCCTGGTGGCTTTGGCTCGTACTACTTCACAATGAGTGTTCCATTTTAGATCACTTGTAACAATTACACCTAGTAGTCTGACACGTTTTTTCTCTGGAATAGGCAAGTTATTGATCAAATAACAACAAGGGAATGGATTCTTGGATCTTGCAAATCGGATAGACATACTCTTTTGGGGGTTAGGGCCTAATCTTCATGCCATTAACTGTACACCAATTGTCAATATTTTTTAAATCAGATTGTAGAGTTTCTGAATCCTCCTTCGTCATAATCTTTCTGTAAATCGTGCAGTCATCAGCAAATTGGCTCATATCCGAAGAAACACATTGAGGCAAATCCATCATAAATATATTAAACAATAACGGACCAAGAACTGACCCTTGAGGTACGCCTGAGGTTACAAGTATTGAACTTGATTCTGTTAGAATAGAATAGAATAGAATAGAACTTTATTTTCTTCTTTGTACAGCAAATGGAATACAGCAGTAAAACAAAGTGAAAACAGTAATGAAATACAGTAAGTACAGAACATTTTAAAGTGTATATAGTACATTTTTTAAAAAAGGAAGAAAACCCACCTAGGATCGGGATCCTGTGTGTGGGAGTATTCTAACATTGTATTTACAGCAATAAGTTTGCAAGATGGCAGCGTGATGGTTACAGTAATTGTGATAATGGTGTCAGATAATGGAATTTATAGTTAACAAGTAGTGGAATAATAACAAAAATAAGTTGCTGTATTAGACTCTCCTATGTGTCAGTAATAATGAAAATCGTGAAATATTTTACATATAGTCATTATAGTAAGTCTAGTGTGGTTAGCAATTAGTAGTGAAATATCAATAGGTATTGTTAGACAGAAAAATTAAAATTAGATGAAACACAACCTTTTGTGATCGATCTGTCAAAAAATGTTCTAACCAAGTGTGTAAGGATCCACGTACACCATAATAGAACAGCTTGCTTAGTAATTTCCTGTGCGGAATCTGGTCAAATGCTTTAGACCAATCTAGCATCACCGCATCCACCTGCTTGCACTTAGGATCTTCCAGGGCACACTGCCAATTGTCGATTACCTTCGTAAGAAGCGTTGAACAAGATCTACCTGGAATGAATCCATGTTGGTTTTCATTAAGAATATTAGCCGTTGTGATGTGTTTCAGTAGCTCTTGAAATATGATGCGCTCCAATGTTTTGCAAATGATAGAAGTTAATGATATAGGTCGATAGTTCGAGATGTTTTCCTTCATCCCCGATTTGAAAATTGGAATAACATTTGCAATACGCCAGTCAGAAGGAACCACGCCAGTATGCAGAGATAAGTTAAATATTGAGCTTAAAGATGGAGATATGGAAGCTGCACACATTTTCAGAATCATTGAAGGGATGCCATCCGGCCCTGTGGCTGAATCAACTCTCAGACGTTTCAAGTGTCTTCTTACTGCTCTGTGTGTGATGTTTAGCGTTGTTATTGGCACTGTATTCTCGTAAAAATTTGGTGATTGGGATGAATCATCAGAAGGGGGAGTGAAATTCTGTTGAAATGTACCATTAAACGCATCTGCTAACTTTTTTGGGTTCGACTCAAGCAAGCCATTCACCATAAACTGTTGAGGGGCTGATGATCCATTCTTAGAATAAATGTACTTCCTTCCACATTGCTTTACTATTTTTTGTTGTTAAATTCCATATATAACGATTGTGCGCATTGCGAATTTCAGTCTTAACCCTGTTTCTGTGTACAGTATACGTGTGCCAGGCTTGATCATTTCCAGATTTCTTCCATATTTTATGAAGTTTATCTCTCACTTTTAGATTTTTAACAATGTGTTTAGTAATCCACAGTACTCGTTGCTTTCCTCTGAAGACTGTAGTCGGAATAGATTAAATTAAATTGATTTAAAACATAACTATGTAGCTACTATTTTACGCATGCGCCTAACATAATTGGAAAGATAGGCCTACAGTAACCGTAACATAAAAAAGTGATTTTTGTTAAATTTCGTTGAAAAAAAATATTTCATGTTCACTCCGTGAATACCTCAATTTGGAGCAATGAAGTGAAATATCCCCCTAAATACAGTCATGTAGGTACATAAATCTAATTATATAAATTACCGGTTCTGTAGTGGTCAAGGTAGGCGTAGGCATACCCGCGTGGCAGTGGGATAGGCCCTACCTACCTGGGTTCAGTTCCCAGTTGAGGTTGGATTTTGTAATTTTTGCATTATGCTTGGATAATTCTGCAGATGAGTTTTGTCGATAAATCTGGAGCACAGTCGAGTCGCGTACCAACTACTCGACTCGAGTTTTCGAGTAGGCCTACTCGCCCATCCTGAATAAAAATATCATTTCATATCCAGTCTTTAAAGGGTAAGTCAGATGAAAAACTAAAAAAACTATCATTTGTATATTTCCACCTTCAAATATGGAAAACATAACGAAAAGATACCATACTTTAAAAGCAGGCGGTTAAAAAATTAAAGAAAACGCGATTTTTTGGCTTGTTGCGAGCAACTCTTCTCATGGTAATTCCCATATACGAAAAATGTTGCCTCGAGATAGTAAAACCACTGCTAAAATAGGGCACTTATCAAAAATCGATCAGGAGGTTTAATGTGCATCGTTTCTCTACCGATAACATGCGTCTTAGTACGAAGGTGTACTTCTACAACATGCCCTGCAATTAATTTTCTTGTGACTTGATGTGAAGAAAAGTTGCAATCTGTTTTGAGCGGTACTCTCCGCAGTCGCCGAGTGTTTCGCGGAGCGCTGGCTGGACTCGTATTACACAATGAGTGCTCTGTCTATCAGGCAGGCGTTAGCAACCTCAGAACCGATACAGCTGTACTACGGTTTAGAAGAAAAATGCAGCAGAGGTTGCGAAGTGAATCTTATAGAATAGCTAAATGTTCACTATTTTTTTTCTTGCATTGAAGCAACCTATTTCAATTTTATTTTACACATAACTGAATTTCATGCACTAATGACTCATTGGTGATTTTTTAGTTTATCATCTGACTAATCCTTTAAATGAAGGCCTATGTGCTATTTGCATGTAAGAATGAGATACTGACTTTTTGACAAGTTCTGATATTCAGGTGCCTAGTATCCCATCTTGAATGTAATATATAAAGCATTATTTAATAAATAAATTATTTGTATACTATATATATATCTCTGGCTCCTGTTTCCAACTTAAGTTAGGTCAGGGGGTTGCTATAGCCACCAGGATTCTAGGGCACTTCAAGAGCTCCTAACACCGGCTTGCCAGGCCTGTCATGTCCTCTTCAAATTCACTCTCTTTTCTTCCCACCAGCTCACGCCATCCACTTCTGTCTTCCCACAGTCTTTTTGCTTGCACTTCTTGCCAACTTCCACCTCTATCTTCTAAATCATTTCTTATTTGATCTTGCCACCTCTCTCTCGGTCTACCAACTCTTCTTTTAACTTGGTCTCCACTTTCAAATTCTAAACGGGTAATTAAAATTAATTACTTAAATTAATTTAATTAATAAAATAAAGGTAAATAAGGAGGAGAGGTGATTCGCGTTTCGTACTCACTTTTTTCATTGAAAAACGCCTAAGTTTTGTTTAAAGTGTTATTGTTCAATGTTGAATTGTCTTTATTTTGATGTACGTTATAATAGGCCTATTGTAGCTAGTTTTAAAGAGAATTAAATGATTGTTGATGTTTTTATATTAAAAGTGTACGCCTTCTTCCTTGTTCTCCGCTTCGTGTCCGGTGCAGTGCTGCCAATCTAGAAGGTAAAGATCGAAAAAAGTGCGCAATGATGAACCACATATCAACCAGACCCTATAACCTTCCCAACTTTCGTGGGATGTCAGGCAGCTACGCCAAGATCCAACAGATACAATAACCCCCCCTAACCTCGGGCAAAGTCACTTTCGGGCGCAAATCTAGGGTTTTTTCATGTACTTACGTTGGTAGATCACACTACACCCTCGCACGTACGCCATATTGCCATATTTAACGTGATTGTGTTGTCAAATCGATGCAACTTCAAAATGACAATTTAATACGAAAGAAGATACTATTTGTATTGAAAATCACTGTAGGTTACAGATAAATTATGAAATAACAATGATGTACTACGCACATGATCAATATCGCAAAGGAATACACAAAAAAGTGAGTACGAAACGCGAATCACCTCTCCTCCTCAATTAGTATAAAATAAATTAAAACAAATAATTAAATAAATTTAATTAATTTAAATAAAGTTATTTATTTTAATAAATAAATAAGTAAATTAAACCCCAATGTATTGATGCCCTGCCTTCTGCCTATTTCTTCTGTCTTGTTTTGCACTAATTATTGTCCTATTATTATACTTTGTTTAGAAACGAAACTATGCAGCTCAACTACAGCAGGAAGCTTGTCTCAGTCCTCCAAAAGTGGAAACTACAAAGTTGCCAAACAAGCTTGTCATCTCTTCAATAGAAAACTATTCACCAATTTCAAGGGTGTCTGTGCTCTTCAGGTATGCTTAACGTCAAGGTACCACCAATTGCTGCAACATTTTTGGTAGGCCTAGCTGGAGAACTCGTTATAAGTGTACTTCTATCTTTCTAGGGCTGGATCTCGTAACGAGTTGCCTAACAATATGGGAGCATCGCATGCCTTGCGTATTTCTGCTGGGTTGAGTACCCAATGTTCTTCCCAATTTGGCATCACACGGAACCTTCAGCAGATTGGAGCCAACTTGTCTGCTCGTGCAGATAGGGAGACGATTGCATACACGGTTGAAACTAACCGAGACAATCTGTAAGTATTCAGCTACCTCATTATTCTGTAAGTAGGTTACAATAAAATGCTAAATTAATTATTATTTCATGTGCCCACAATTGATCTATCTGACCATCATGCTGGATCTCGTCAGCCAATAGAGATTTGCCTCCCTGTCGTGAAACTTTATGCCCCCTGTCATAGCGTCATTTTGGGCTTTAGTCCCTCACAAATCTGCAAATGCCTTCTGGTCTGCTCCTCCTTAATTTTACATTTTACATTTTTACAAAATTAATAGTACATTGAAAAAGTAATTTCTGGGCTACTTACTTGTTGGACAAAGTGAAGTCAAATAAAAATACCTTTTCTCACCTTCCCCCCCTACCAGTTCAGGCCTGTGTGGTGTGTTTCAATAATGCAGTGAGGAACATGCATACCGTGCAAAAACCATTTGAAACTGTAATGAACTTCATCAATTAAATACTATTATTTTTTATTATATCTGCGAGTGTACATGTTACTAGTATATAAATCCACCAGCAAATGCGCCCTGAAGTATCTTGGAGAAGTGGCGGCGAAACAAGTCTTCAAGCCGTGGGAGTTGTCCGACAATGTCCCGAGAATGAGGTACGAACTGGCATCACTTTCGCCTCAGGTTCGCGTACTGGACCTTCTGCACAAGGCCGCATACCGCACCACATTGGGCAACTCGCTCTTCTGCCCCAAATACGCTGTCGGCAAGATAAGCTCCGAGACGGTGAGTCCAACCATTTCTAGGCCAGTGAGATTTGTTTGGGTTGGGCACTGTTTATTATTGTAAGGTACAAGATCTCGTCGTTTTGTATCTTTCTGCACACCATATTTAGATCTGATACCTATTCTTAGTTTTGGTTACTACCGCCACATCCACATTGATTTCTATATTTAATCTACAAGGCCTAGATCCTTTAATCTGCTCCTATTCTCTAGGGATGGGAATTTTGGCCCAAAAGCCTGGCCCGGCCCGAAAGTCGGGCCGAAGCATTGAAAGTTCTGGCCGGACTTTCGGGCCGGGTCGGGCTTCTTGCTTCCCTGGCCAGCATTTTGGGGCTTGATATCAATATTTATTATTTATTATTTAATAATGTTTTTTTATAATTAAAAAAAAATAATTCTATAAAATTGAATATAGAGCTGCTTCAGTTTAATTATCTAAGCAGCGGTAAGCAGTTTATTTTTTGGAGTTCTCCACAGGCCACAGTCCACCCACCCACACACAACATTCTCCTATTCCCTACCCCTATAGCCAACACTGTGGCGATCGACTAAATCGATACGTTTTGTGTCGGCGGCGGCTTTACTATAAGGCCGGACCGCGCTTTCGGGCCGGGCCAGGCCGTACATTTCCCACAAATTCGCTTCTTTACTATTCTCCTTCTAATCTCTATTCAAATTTCTAATAATAAATATAGAAACACAATTGACTCTTTCATTCAAGCAAAGAGTACAACTTTTTCTCTTTGCATTTTGCTTTTTACTTTTCGAATTACCCAGTGTGAAGTTTAAGCAAAAAGTCCCATAAAATACGTATCCTCCCCATCTAACTTCTCAGTGTAACAGATATGTAATTTAGTTATTACTACAGTATTAGATACATTAATAACATTTAAATACTCATGTTAATTTTACCTGCATACTGCATATGAGTGTAGCCTACCTTGAAAGGCTTGTTAATAAATAAATAAATACAAAAAAAAAAAAATTGTGCCGTCACTTGCGAAGGCTCACGAAAACCGTTTGTTCCCAGCTCCAACACTACGTCCAGTGTACGTTCACGACTAACCGCGCTGCCGTGGTGGGCGTGGGCGTCGACCACTGCGACCTTCGCACCTTTGCCGAGAAGCTCTGCCTAGAGAGCGGCGAGGGTCCGTGTAAGGCGGCCCATTACCATGGCGGCGAGATACGCATGGACAAGGTACACTCGAAAACTATGGGGAGGCGCTTACAACAAATGACTACATTGCAGCGCTTCGAGCGTTCCCGCCACTGAGCTCTGCCTGCTAGAATTAACCGAAAACCTCTCTAGAAGCCAGTGCACTAATTATTTTATTGGGAAAATATCCATCGATTCCAAAGAAGTCTTTCCAACGACAGAAATTCGTATGTTGAAAGTTGTGTGTATTTAGTATTCAGTGACTGTTGGCTGGATCACTCACAATGCTCTCTGTGCACTTGTTAAGCCTGTATTACACGGTCAAACTTTTCATTCAAGAAGTTGAATTCAATCTTGAGTTCAACTAATTTGACCGTGTTATCGCCAAACTTGAATGAAAAAAATTGAGCTCAAGACTTGAATTCAATGTTGAGTTCAACTTTTTTCAATTAGCGCATGCTCTAATTTCCATCAAACTTGAAGGAAACCAACCAATCAGGATCAACCTGCACGTGCACTGGCGCACTCCAGAGGCTTCGGCCAAAACTAAACGCAAACATAACCTAAACCAACGAGGTTATATGGTTATATAAAGTGGTTATATAAATGAGCCTTGTTTGTACGCGATGTCATCGCAAGATTACCATAATCGGTGATAATCTAATTATAACTGTTACAATTTAGAATCCTAGGCTAGCCATCTGAATGAACAATAAGGTTATGATTGGTTACCTAGGCTAGGCCTACCTAGGTTTAGTAATGTCAGTGGGCTTAAGTTCAATAATGTTAGTACTATGTAGTCCTACTACTGAACTATGAATTACAATTCCTATATATATATATTATGTATATGTCAATTGCAGAGAAATAAAATACAAATGCATGCATAGGGACCTAGGCCCTAGGCCCTAGGCTTAGGCTAGGAATACGCGGGAACGGGAATAGGCCTACGGAATTCAACCAATCAGGACACAAGTTACACATCTACTCAAATTGAACCGTGTAACTGGACTTTCAATGTTTCCGTCAATTATTTTCCTCAAATCTTGAATTCAAGATTGAGTTCAACTTCTTGAATGCAAAATTTGACCCGCATCACCGCCCGGTTATTGTACATTTATCGGTGCTCCAACCTGGTCGTGGATTACATTGTCCACCTTAGCTGTCACCTAGGACTTTTGATTGAGGCGGCCGTGACAAGGTTGCTAGAGGTAATTTCATTGTTCTATCTTCGGAAACAAAAGAGAGTGTGCATGTAAGTACACATTCTGATTGAATGACAGGTGGCCATGGCAACTTGAAATAAGGTGGGTGGAGCAGTGGGGCACTCTTTTACAAGCTTTGAGTTAACAAGACCAACATTTTAGATTTTATGTAGGCCTATTACGTCTATTTTATACTTGTTTTGCTGTATTACCGTATGTTACGAAACTGTATATCATGTCTGTACATCAGTTGTAAATGCTTAATCTCTTGCAGAATGTAGCTTCTATGACAATCCAATAAACCATTAATTAGTATTATTATTGTCATGAAGGGGTCCGAGGAGGCTCACGTGGCGGTCGCCGTGGAGGGCGCCTGCCTCCTGGACGAGAAGGAGGTGCTGGCGTTTGCGTGCCTACAGTACGCGCTCGGGGTGGGGCCCTCGGTCAGGTGGGGCGGTCTTTGCTCCAGCCCCCTCGGCTCAGCTGTCGCGGGAAGTGGCATCTCGGCGTGCACCCCCTTTGCCATCTCGGCGCTCAACGTCAGCTACACCGACTCTGGGCTGTTCGGGTTCGTGCTTTCGTGCCAGGCCGACGCCGCCAAGCTGGTATGTATAGGCTAATAGTACGCAACAATTAAAAATACTGTAGATACATTTTTGCACTCAAAAGTTTGAATGTTGGAGAAGAGATATTATAGCCGATCCCATCGTACAATGAAGCTGTAGACGGATTTGAAAAGTTTCGGCGATATATTGAAAGCTTGGACAACGTGGAGCCAAGAATAATCGAGGGGCTTAACTAAAATCTTGGGGCTAAACTAAATCATTTCATGGACAATTATCTTCTTCAAACAAAACAGAAAAAACCATAAAACAGTCAACACTAAATCATTTCTTTACCAAACTGTAGATGCAAACGCACCACATTATAGGCTGCATATTTATGTAGTCTAGCTTGTAAAATTATCTATTCAAAATAATAAATAACTTTGGGTACAGAACTAAAGCCTTTCATTTTAGACCGAGAGCCTGTGACAGTTTGGTTTACCTCATAAGGTACATAAGGTTTGACCAGTGGAACATACGCGGATTTATATGGGTTTTTTCAAAACCCGCGTCTTGCGCGTCAACTTGGGGGCGTTTGGGCCCCATCGGTGGCCAAAAAAGGCCAAAAAGGGCCTTGGTTTACCTCATAAGGTACATGATGGGACTAAACGCCAAAATATGCGGAAACTTGTCCAGAAATTGGAACCGTAACGCAAGACGCGCTACTTGGGGGCGTTTCCGTTTCAGACGCCCCTCAAAAGGGCCAAAAAAGGCCCTGGTTTACCTCATAAGGTACACGATTGGAACAAACGCCATTTTGTGCTTTGATATGTACAGATTACGAATATGTATAGTAAGACGCGTTTTCAGGGGGCTTTTGGCCTTTCAGACGCCTATTTTATGAAAAGGGCCCTTTTTTGTCCAACAAGGTACAGACTTGAAAATGGTGTCAAATTAACCGGGACGGTGTCTAAAGCTCAAAAATACGTAACAACACGCTTAAGAGAGAACTATTACACATTTTAAGCACATTCAAACAGAAAAGGGCCAATTATTAATACATAATATCACAACTGTAACTAACTCTGTTATTTCATATTTGTACTACGTGTCTAGATTGCAATTAACATATTAAATAAACCGACAGATGTAGCTCAAGTGCTAAGGCCAGAGTCTCTGATTCGGGAGGTCCCGGGTTCGAATCCCGACGAGACCCGCTTACCTTAGGCTGTTCAAAAGCGTTTGCCTGAATTAGAGATATTCACCGTTTTGACTGTATGTAGAAAGTTGACATTGTCCACAAATGAATTGGCGAATTGACAATGGAAGGAATACAATTTTAACATAAGTTTTATGCATTCCTTTTAAACTGGATATATTTATAAGAAAACAAAGTTAACACAGTTATTAAAAATAAAATACATTGGTAAACGATTAAACATTGGTATTCATCTCCTTATACATTGTTTAAACAAAAAAATAATGTTCCACGTAGTTTAATTTATAAGGATTTGATGATGGAGTGGCATATTAATTATGAGTGTAAGGATTTGAGTGGTGATAAATTAAATTGTCGATAGTGTTGCAAAATACATTTTTAATTTTATCATAAGTATTATTTGTAAAATAAACAGATCACAATAACATTGGCGTAACGAATAAGGAATATGATTAAATGTGTCCAAGCATTTCAATTTACCTGGTGTATATAATACACTTACACCCAGGTGATTGTGATTTAACTTCTAGTATGCTATACCACAGCTGTTGGAAGATTTGTAAAAAGGTCAAGTATAAGAGTTTAATTAAAAAGTATAATAATAATTGAAATAATAGTATATAACAATTAATAAGTAATAAGTATAATATGATATCAAGCTGTGATTTCATTTCTAGTATGCTATACTATATACTACAGCTCTTGGAAGATTTGTTAGTCAAATATAAGAATTAAATTAAATAGGGAATTTAAAAAAATACGTTAATACAAATGTGCAACGAAATAAGAATAGTATGATTCCAAACCATATGCTGATCTACAATGACCTAATAATGTAACACGTGTGTGTGTGTGTATATATATATATGTAGGGTGTATATGCATACTTTCATCGATTTATGACAAATATTCTAAGCATTTTCATCATCATCGCTCACGTCGTCATCACTTGAACATTGAACTGCAGCATCTTCATCTTCATCAGAGTCTGGAAGTTCAATAGGAGTAATTTCATCTACTGACGGAGGTGACTGGTCACCAAGGAACCATTGAATGTGGTATTTTCCGTCCTCTAATACCCAGCCACTGCTTTCTGGTGGATATGCAGGAGCAGTACCTTTTGTAGCATTTCTCCAGATACCGCAAATTAGGTTTGTCCTGAGAATCTGTTGGGCGACAACTGCACGACAGGGCGGTAGTGTACTGCCATCTACTCCTTTTATTTTTTCAAGTGGGTGATTTCCTTTAGGTTTGTATACTTTTAGGAACGTATCCAACCGGGCTTCATTAATCGGCATGTCTTTTTTCCCATACATGCAAGATACAAATTTCTCAATTTCCAAAGTAACTCCATCTTCTGGTGCCTCTTGCGATCCAAGAGAGGCAAACGCATTCTGAACGCTTACATTCTTCTCAAGAAGAGAGAATGGACGGACTTTCCCCTTCCTTGCAAATGCTGCAGTGTAATCACACCCTGTAAATGCGTGGAAAGCGGGGACGGCACTAGATAAAAGAGGCTCTAGATTATCATACAGAGAAGACATATTTACGTACCTCAAGGTGTTTTTGCTTAGAAGTCCAACTTCCAACCATACTTTGGTCAAAGTGTTGATCTCATTCAGATTACCTAGTACGATAGCCATCACATCAGTGTCGGAGGTGCGAATCACAACGTTTGCCGGAAAAGGAACTTGGGCGAGATGATAAACCATTTTTGAGTCAGCTTCTTCATGATTACATGCTAACGTTTCTTCTAGAACTCTTACAACTTTATGATTTAAACTCTTGTACGAGTAACAAATCTCATTGCATGTTGCATAAACGACCTTAGTTCCAAGAATGCCAGAGAAAGAGTCATCATTCCAACTCTCTGTCAAGAAAGTTATTAACGCTTCCTTGAAATGATCGTTTCTTAAGCTTTGATGAAATCAGGTGGTCGTTGCTGCGATGCTCCAGTAATCGTGTAGTTATCTTGCCTCTCCAACAAGTAGGCTCGCCTGTCTCGTTCTATATCCTTTATGGAGGGTGAAACGGTTCGATCAAAAACAATATCTACTCTTGCGCAGAAATCTTGCCAAAAGTGATGGGAATATCACCCAGTAAATGCAGAAAGAAGAAGCCATCAACAATGACGCAATCAACGTAAGGTGGTGGATTATTTGTTACTCGACTCTCCAAGCACTTGAACAGAGCTGACTTATCTGTTTTGTGAATGGTTCCATCTACGTGACACAATGATAAGGGAATAGGTGTTAAGGGATATGCTAAGACTAGTCCCATGTCTATTTTTTTCTCAAGTGCTATGCAAAGGATTCTTCCTATAAGGTCCCTTTCCATTTTTAGTTCAATAACTTTGCCATCAGCTCGTGTTTTCTTTCGTTTCACTCCTTCTGAGGCAAACGTGGAACCCTTCAGTCTACAGATACTTTTTTCAAATTTGCTAGGATCTTTTGATACTTCATCAATAAATTCATCTCGAGCTTTCTCTCCGATTATGAACACATTCAGCAAAAACTTTTGAGTTGGTTCAGATGCCGCTTTACCAGTCGCTATGTTGAACAGCACACTGTTCTTGTCCATGTCAAACGGGTTGAGACAGGATTTGATCTGATCCATTATTGCAGCTAAATCATGTGTGTCTTTCTCCACTTTGTGAGGTAAGGTCTCTTGCGAAACATCTTCTGAGCGTTTCAATCCAGTTAGATTTAACAAGCTAGAAACAATGCTTGTACGGAGGTAGTGGCTTTTGGCCCATCGCTGCCGGGATGATATCGAATTAGTAAACGCTGATATTTCTGTGAGCTTACTTGCCGCGTCCGCATTTATTGACTGTTCCAAGCATAGATCTATAGGACTTCTTGAAAAGTTTTTTTCAGTTCGACGAAGAGAAAATCCCCCGTTTTTAAACTCTTCTTCCAATCCTGGATGCGACTCCATTATTTTTAGAATATTGTCATGGAATCGCACAAGCCAGCGGGAATCGTTCTGATGATTGAACGCAAAGAACAATGTCACAACTTTTGGAAGGCAGTATGCATACAAAGTATGATCACCAGTACGTATGCTTCTAGAAAACTCGTGATATAGGTGAATTAACTGAATGTACATCATCCAGTACTTCGCTGTCATTCCGTGCAATCCGTCTTCTGTATCTTTGCAGTATTCATCATACCTGTCTAGAAGATCCGTCAGTTCCGTGGATAAACAGAGTGGGCTTTTTGCATCACCTTGAAACTGACCTAGCATTTCAAGCTCTTCAATAACTGTGCTGGATACGGGCTCGGTGAATATCTCTAATTCAGGCAAACGCTTTTGAACAGCCTAAGGTAAGCGGGTCTCGTCGGGATTCGAACCCGGGACCTCCCGAATCAGAGACTCTGGCCTTAGCACTTGAGCTACATCTGTCGGTTTATTTAATATGTTAATTGCAATCTAGACACGTAGTACAAATATGAAATAACAGAGTTAGTTACAGTTGTGATATTATGTATTAATAATTGGCCCTTTTCTGTTTGAATGTGCTTAAAATGTGTAATAGTTCTCTCTTAAGCGTGTTGTTACGTATTTTTGAGCTTTAGACACCGTCCCGGTTAATTTGACACCATTTTCAAGTCTGTACCTTGTTGGACAAAAAAGGGCCCTTTTCATAAAATAGGCGTCTGAAAGGCCAAAAGCCCCCTGAAAACGCGTCTTACTATACATATTCGTAATCTGTACATATCAAAGCACAAAATGGCGTTTGTTCCAATCGTGTACCTTATGAGGTAAACCAGGGCCTTTTTTGGCCCTTTTGAGGGGCGTCTGAAACGGAAACGCCCCCAAGTAGCGCGTCTTGCGTTACGGTTCCAATTTCTGGACAAGTTTCCGCATATTTTGGCGTTTAGTCCCATCATGTACCTTATGAGGTAAACCACGGCCCTTTTTGGCCTTTTTTGGCCACCGATGGGGCCCAAACGCCCCCAAGTTGACGCGCAAGACGCGGGTTTTGAAAAAACCCATATAAATCCGCGTATGTTCCACTGGTCAAACCTTATGTACCTTATGAGGTAAACCAAACTGTCACAGGCTCTCCGTCTATTTGCATGTTTTTACGTGTGGAATTCATCTTCTCTTTCACCGACCGGAGACGAGATAATATGCCGCCGGCTAAGCTGTCGCCAGATAAGTGGTGGTCTCGAGGTGGGTGAGAGGGGAGGGGGGGTGCGATGAAAGGAGTTGGACCAGCTGGCAGTTGTCCGCCTGCCCGCCAAGGCTACTCGCTAGCGCGTAGATGACTCACTCACTTTCACCAAGTTGCAAAGCTTGCGACTGTCGGCCGGGAAGGGGAGGGGGGGGGGGGGGGGGGGGGCGGCTCACTGCCCGAACACGACCCTGATCCCTACCCCCTTGCCCGCCCGCATTCCACAGTTCATCACGAGTGATGTTGGTAATTTCACACTAGTTCATTGCTCCCTGGGTGCCCGTAGGCACAGATCATGTTTTGACACACGTGCGACCACCAAAATAGTTAAAAATAAATTTTGGTTTTTAATACGTTTTCCCCCGAGATTTGTTCAATTTAAGGTGTCACTTCGAAAACGTATTAGGTGGGTTTGATTGTAAATAAAATGTAAGAAGTGAAATTCAAACAAGTTCCAGTCATTGCATGGTTGTCTCAATTATAAACTTTTTGAAATTACCTTTGTAAAACAAGTTGAAAAAAAAAATCTTTCCAAAATATAATTCAATGTTTGGTTTTTACTAGGGTTGCCGTTGATAATCGAAATATCGATCGATAATCGATTCAAGTCATATGATATGATAATCGATTCAAGTATTATGATATGATATGATTTGATTATCGATTTGAATAATATCATCGATGTTTAAAACTGCCGCGCTGCTGTTAAAAAATCGTGATTGGGCGGTTCGTAGCGGTGCGCGGAGCTGACGATAAAATGCGCGCTCGCTAGGTCGGTAAAATAGTAAATACTACTTTACCGACGGGGGGAGCGCGCTCTCTAGGGGTTACGAACAACTATTCATCCACGCATGCGCAACGCATTCCACGGCAGTGACAGTGAAACGTGAGCCAGTTTGTCAAGCACACGCCGTGAGTCGTAGTCTCCTCTCGAAAGTTGTGAGCCCGTCTTTATTGTTGATGCCATTATTGTGCTGTTGAGGGCGGGGGGGCGTAGAGCGATAGCTGTCCTATATAATGGCAGCTGGGATAGCGCTATCTCTCTCGCACTCTTACGGAATGTGTTTATACCTGACTCAACCCTTGCAAGGCACGTCCGCGTACAATCATTACGTGAAAAAAGTGGCACCCCAATGACCAACCAAGCAATTGCATTAGGCCTACCTTATAATAAAAAGTGCGTGGATTAATAGTCCGTGATTTTAACACATTTCTATCCTTAAATACTCCTTTTTATTGGTTTTTGGGATTGTTTTCAGTTTGATTTCATTATTTTGGCATTTGATTTGATAATCGATTGAGGTCTACAATATCGATATATTTTGATATGATTATCGATTCCGCTCCGCCGATTATCGATGCCGATTTTCACATCGAACGGAAACCCTAGTTTTTACTTTCAAGTCTGGGTTTTATTGCAAATCCAAATATTGGTAAAAAAAAATCTATAATGAAAAATGGGTCAAATCTGTTGTAGGGCCTAGTTGTGCAAAAATGAAATTTCAGAAAAACGAGTGTACAATGCCTTTGATTTTCTTGTAGGCCGTACAAGCAGCCGTAAAGCAGCTGCGAGCTGGCAGCGTGAGCCAAGAAAGCTTCGAACGTGGCAAGGCAATGCTCTCTTCTGCCGTCTTGATGAGCGGAGAAGGTAACGGCAACATGTTGGAAGATCTAGGCACGCAGGCGGTACTACTTGGTTGTTACACCTCTGCGAAAGATGTGAGTTGCGCTGTGGATAACCTCACGCCCGCGGACGTCAACGCTGTAAGTTCACCTTAATTTATGTACATTAATTGATACGATTCGTAGCGCTTTAAGAAAGTAATGTGGCTATGAAGAAGCGTGTCTCTACTGGTTGACCAGATCCAGCATGATGGCATAATAGCCAAATGTGGGCATTGGAGAAGAAGATATTTTTTGAAAAGCACCAAACGAGAAAAAAATGATATGCACTGGCACTTTGCTGGGCCAAAGTTCTGTGCCTAACATTTGTCCTACCAACCTTAGGTATAATGAATACTGTATTATATTTTTCTTGGCCCAGTTTTGTCTGTCTCGAAAACTTTCATTGAATGGGGGAGGAGATAAATTGTGTAGAAGCAAATAAGTTTGAAAAAATAGCTATTTTATGTTCTGCATTTATATATTTAGTGTTTTTATTGTATGTTGTTTATTTGTTCTTAATTCTTATTATCCTCCTTTGTTAATTGTTCTATAGCTGGATAGATTTTAAACTAGGAAAATGTAAATAAAATTAGTTTGTTGTTTTGCCCTCTTTGGAACTAAACATGATGTGTGCATGGTGCTGGTGCACCCAAAGATTAATCATGCTCAGCAAATTATGCACGATGTATTTTACTAATATGTTCACATTATTTTTGTCTACAGGCTGCACAGAAGGTGGCAAAAGGAAAGATGTCTCTCAGTGCATGGGGAAATCTTTGCTGCGTTCCGTACCTCGATGAACTGAAATAAACACCAGAAATTTAGACGTTGTAGTGTGTCAACCTAAATTAAATTAAAACACTCCACCTTCCAATCCACTACTACTTCCCACGTGGTGGTGAGATAATACTACTGTAGGGAGGAAGTAGCTTGTGGTAGGAATTTGTTATATAAACTTGTAAATTATAATTTAAATTCAATAAATATTTAATTTAAATGTTCTGGTACTGTTTTATTTATTCAAACCAAAGAAGTGATGGTCATGGCTCATTCTGAGCAGAGAGTGGGATATGATAAGATATCTTGGAATAGCTTAACATGGAAGCTGATGAACTTTAGACCATAATGTTTACATACCTACCAACTTTCCCGATTTAGTCGGGATTTACCAATTTGTACGATTTTCACGAATTCTCATGTACTCTTAACTCCTAAATACTGTAGATCATTTTTGCACTCAAAAGTTTGAATGTTGGAGAAGCTTGACTGCCAACTTCTAGAGCTATAAATTATTCTTTAGGTAATCATGTGATGATTGAATGATGATATCCTTGTGCTAATTTCATAGCAATATACCTACAGAGCAATTTCCAGCATTAGAAATCATCCATTGTGCAGAGTAGAATGTTCAGTCTTCAGGACAAAAACTAGGAAGTACCATAAATGACTATGAGGTTCTACATTCTAAAAGTAATGTACATTTATTTTTTTCAGTCTAGAATTTAATACAGATTTAACATCTCAATGGAATAATTATTCTCACCCATTTGAGTTGGTTTTAGTATTGGTTTCCCTAGACTTAGCCTTTGTACAAGTGGGGCCAGGCTTTTAAGTTCTTCAAGTTCTTCTAATTGAGAACAAACAAAGCAACGCAACGAATTTAGGATTTCGAGAATTTCAGGATCTTTACTAAGAAGATACTGTTGATAGTGAGAATCTATTAGAAGCCCCACCCATTCCAGAGCCTTGGCATCACTACTTTTGGACAGTTTACGTACCAGGTGCCGAAGTAGTACTAGCGTATTGGAGAAAGACAACGCTCGCAGATGGGACACGAGGTAAACTTCCCCAAAAGGTACGTTCAAAATACAATCTAGAAACTTTTCTTTCTTAGTTATCGACGATTGAGAATCTTCTACGTCGGCGATATCGAAAGTAGAGTCGATTTCGGACAGACAGAAGTTCAGTAGTACGACAATGGATACTTCCGGTATGTCGTTGAAGTTTTGAAGGCACCACAGTATCGCGTCCAAGTCCTTTTTCTCCAAGATATCTTGAAGTAGTTCTTGAAAAATGGTAAACTGCGGCCAACCCCTTTCGGACAGTTCGAGTAACGGGCCTTCTATACTCTCCGGTACGTTTTTGTAAAAGTGCGAATCGATCCCCCTTTCGCCCCAGAACACCTGTCTGAACTGGGCATCCTTGGATTCGTGCGAACCGACCAGAGCTGCCAGCCGAGCCACGTCTAGGTGATATGGCACCACGGCAAGATAGTTTCCGTTGGCAAAGAAAAGGTTCACGCCGACGCGCCACAATCGCGGCAATATGCCAAACAGTTTCGACTTCTGTTTCGCCTGCACTAGTTGGTACTGAGTGTTGTACACGAGCAGGACTGCCCCCTCTTCGCTGACGTGCGCTCCATACATGGCGATGTGGTGTCCGCTCAGGGGCGTCATGGCAACGGTGTGTGCCGTGCTGATGTCGCCAATGGTTTGGACACGAGTTCCCGGTAGGTCACTTTGTGGTTCGCAAAACAGATGCGCCGAGAACAGTTTACCGTCGGACCCTGGAAAAGAAATCGAATTAGTGAAATATTCAACACATCAAGTAGAAATTAATTTGTGTTAGGCCTATATACACTATTTCATGTTTTTATGTATTAATTTGTGCTGTTTTGGAATATAGGGTCTATTGACTTTCACAGGCGTGCGCACGGCCCAGGCCGGACCTAATGTGTCAACTTGGTGGTCGGGCCGCGCTGGACTCCAATTCCTTTAGATCCGGCCTGGGCCGAGAGCAGTTTAACTTTAAACTTAAATTTAAATTAGTATTTAAATTAAAATGCACATTCAGTAGCGTGTTTTTATGCAAAGGCACACTTCACCTGGGGCTGCGCAAATAATTTCTAATATATCTTTTATTTAAGGCTGGTCCACACAGATTTTTAAGACATAATGCATAAGGTTTTAAGACGTTGTTTTAAAAACAACAATGAAAACAACGTCTTAAAACTAAAACTTTGTGTGAATGCCAGTACGTGTTTCCTATGATCCAACTTTACGACTACGCGTTAAACCTTAAATCGTATGTCTTAAAAATCTGTGTGGACCAGCCCTTAAATGAAACGAAACATAGCTCTATAGGGGTCACAAGATCTTATGGCAGCGGAAAGCGTTGCGTCTTAAAATCGCGTTTTAGGCCACAAAAGTTAGTGCATCAACAGAAAAAAATTTATAATATGGCGAAATTGCGTCCGGCGGCTGGGGCTTCACCCCAGACCCCAGCTGTACCACGCCATCTTGTGCTGGGTCTAATGTTAGGCGCTGCGCACGCCTATGCTGACTTTTACCACCATGGGTTATTAATATTATAGCCTACGTATGTTTATTGGGTTCATTTTGTTTGGCAAATATTTATATTTCTTATGAATGGATCTAAAAATTATCATCGTAAGTTGTAAGATAACATGAGATGCCATCCAATTATAAACCTCATGCGCAATGCATAATGCTATATTTTTCTAAAATAAGTACAAGAAAGTTAATATAGCCTAGTGCTATAGCCTATGAACATCTTATTCTTCTCACTTTAAAATCTAACTGCTAACTTAGCCCTCATGGTAATTTTTTAATTGAAAAAAGCTACGATCCTTTTGGACACAGAAATAATCAAGATGCAAGGACGAGAGGTACAGTACAAAGTACAGTAGTATTTGTATTTAAATAATAATTAAACAAACTTACATAATGAGTAGAGACAGCACTTGTTTTCTCCTTGGATTACAGTTTGCCCGACAAGTTTAGCATCTCGCCTTTTCAGTTCCGTACGTGAATTATTACCACTCTTGCTTGTAGGTACAATATTAAAATATGTTTTAGTTGGAGAAACTGTGAGAAATGTAACATATGTTTCTGCTTCATGTACAACCAGTTGGCAGTCCTGGATCACTTGATCAGGTAGAGATGTAGACTTCTTTCGATCGTGTAACGCCACGTCGAGGGGAGATACAGAACCATCACGGAATACCACCACTGGGAGATCCTTGTTTGGTTGAGGTAGAATGCAGTGAATGTGTCGCTCAAACTGAAATATATATTTAAAAAAAACATTTGCTTAGTATTCTATTATTTAATTTTATGGCATCATATTCAGTGTAGAATCACAAATAGGGAGCAAAATGCAATTCTCTACAAAATGTCTTTTAGAAGGTTGTAGGGGAAAGGTTGTTGTTGTTGTTTACTCTCTCCCGGTTTGTTATTAGCTGGTGGCAAGAGTTTTAGATTTTTATCACTGTAGAACCGAGAGCAATGGGTTTGAAAAACCCAATGACGAGAGCCCTCCATCGAAAGTGCACCTTTCCATTTAGTTTGGTTTTTTGGATGAAGTTATTGAAGTTATTATCGTAGGTGGGCTACAGTATTGCAGTAGGCCTAGGCCAAGAAACAAAAAATAGAAAGATATATAATTTTTGACGAGCATTATGTAAGCCTAGGCCTAGCCTATGTGTTGGCCCTACAGGTCTTGATGTACAGACAATACTGGAAAATAAGGGTTTTTACTGTAATAACAAACTCACCTTTAGTTTTTTGACTTGATCAAACTGTTGTTCACCTTCAACCCATACGCGTACTTGATTGTGGTTATAAACGGCTACATACTGTTGGTCCTTTTCATTGAAAATAACGGGGCAAGAGAGTTTGTCTTTGCTGCTCCAACTGCTCACTTGCTTTTGATCCAGCAACTGCAAACAAAGAAAAAATGGATAATCATTACAGTACTCATTAGTCAGAGTCGGCATCAAAAACATTATAGGTACCTAGTAGGCCTAGGCTATAGTAGAGTTCCGCGGGAGTTTACCCCATGGCCACACCATTTTCCCGCCGTTTTGGACACCTTTAGGTACGTTGAAAGATAAGCTACCCTGGGATTTCTTGTTTTCCAAGAACGATCGGACCTCATCGCCTTGAAGAATGTGAGGTATTCATGCACATTGAATGAAAACAGGACATGGCTATAGCTATTAAAATAATTGCGTTCTTTTTGCCGATTACATTTATGAATAGTAGCAAAATAATGTTTTTTAATGCAAATGTTGCAAAATTGTTGGCAAGTTTTAATTTTGATGGAAAATGTTTTTTTATTTTTGTCTGTAGGACAAAAACAACGCCATTTACGAGCAACATAAAATTTTGATTATTAAAGTACCCTACATAATTAATTTAAATTAGCCTATTTCGATTATAACAATTTATGACAAGTTCTGAATCGACCTTGTTGATTCTAGCATTTGTCCGCAGGTTTTCGCACTGTCCAATCACTGATTCATATGTTTCGTATTTGAAATATCGATCTTTGATTGGTTATCGCTCACTCGTCGATGGTGTTCGGAGACTACAGGGTTGATTAAGTCGCTTTAAATTAAAGTCCCCCACTGAAAATCAGTTTCGTTACTGAGTGGGTAGACTCTAAATGTGAATTTATTTATTTATTTAATGTTTTACTATTTAACGATAAAAACATTCGTTTTGTGTTAATAATATGTCAAATATAGGCATAAATAAACAAAATAAATAAATAAATTTACATTTAGAGTCTACTTACTCAGCAACGAAACTGATTTTCAGTGGGGGACTTTAATTTAAAGCGACTAAACTAACCCTGCAAGCTTCGAACACCATCGATGAGTGAGCGATAACCAATCAAAGATCGATTCAAATACGAAACATATGAATCAGTGATTGGACAGTGCGAACACCTGCGGACAAATGCCAGCGTGGATACATTGTTCGCTATGATAATACAATATTATAATAAATAAATATTGAGAAAATAAACTTAGCTAAGACTCGAACCCAGACCATCGGCATGCTCTTACTAATGTATTTAATCGTTTCATTCCACGGCGTAAATTGTCAATTTTTGTCGTAGACATGAAATCAAAAAAGTAATCTGTATGAGAAAGATGTGCAAATTTGAATTAAATCGAATTTAACTCTAATTATTGAGTATATCTCAAAGTAAAAAAACAGCAGTAAACAAGTGCATTATACCTGGGAATTACCAAATAGCTGTCTAATGGAGAGGAACAAGTAACACATTATCATATTCAGTCATCTGAATTCCTCATCCTTTGCTCTAGGGGTGTACCAAGAAAACTACCTAAAAGGTTGGAGTAAACTCCCGCGGAACTCCACTGCAGGAGTAGAGCTCTCTTCTGCGGCTGGGTCTTATAGGCTATAAAGGCTGAGCAAGATTTCCTAAGTGGGCCTACCAGATCCACGGCCCTAGGCCTACACGTTGGTTCTTGCCCCACCGTGATATAAACATGATATAATTCCAATCCTCCTAGAAAGTAGGGTTAATGGCTTCGTGTTTACATCCAAGAACCAGACTTTTTTTACCTTGTAACGAATTACTATATTTTTTCCAAGTGTTACGATTACACAATCATTTGCAGAATCTTGACTCACTCCCAGTAAACTTCTTTGATCAATTAAGGGACACAAGGGGTAAGCCACACTTAATTTTGCCATTACTACAAAATATCACCACGCTGATGTCACACGTGTGTGATATTAGTTCCAACACCAGACCAGCAGCACAGTAGGACAAATTCAAGTATGCGAAACTAGCATTGGTATCTTGTAAAGAACCGAAGCAAAAAGAAAACATACACAAGAGGTCTGTTCGTACTTCGTTCTGTAGTAGCAGTCGCACTATATGAGGCGAGTTGGAGCAAAGACATATGACGTCATAGGAGTTGGTAGCACATTGGAGTAGTTTATAAAAACGAACGGTTTTGTAGCAGATTTTGTTGCGCGGCAAATTAATTCTCAATTACCTTGAGATACCAGCATCAAGTAGTAGTAGTAGAAAAATCTTTATTTTAGCACAGTTGCTATTTTTACACCCATTACACTCTAAACATATTATACAATCCAAACAGTAAAACAGTCAATATATGGCCATTAAGGCCTCATTAAAGGCTATAAACCTATAGAGCTACTGAATAGAATAATAGTATTAAAATGTCCCTGCAGGCCAAGTATCACACTATTATACTCGAAAGGCGAGAGTAATTGTTATTTACAGTAGGCCTAGACGTAGGCCAACTCATTGGTGAGAGGTTTGGGACAATACACTAGGCCTAGAGTGTAGGAAACACTATTTATATAAATTTAAAATGTATACTAAGCATAAAACTCATTTGGACTATCAAATATGTAATGGCCATCCACTACTTCTGGTTCTGGGCCATTCTTTCCACAAGCAATCTTGCACACTTCTCCATCCATAATTACGCGCCTTTTTGCAACCTGCTACAACTTTACTGAAAGCGCTCCACCTCTCGAGTAGGAGCACTTTCAGTAGAGTTGTAGCAGCTACCATTTAGTAATCGAACACTTTTGAAGTAGCGCCAACGTACTACCAAAGCGTCTGCTCCCATAGAACGAACGCTTTTGTAGTACTGTCGCACATTGTAGTAGACAGAACGAACAGACCTAAGATGAACAAGTTTTTAGGTTTTTTATGGCGGATTGTGTGTTTGCAAGATAATTTATGTAGGTATTTATTTGCTCATTTCCTTCCTTCTTTCTTTCTTTCCTTCTTTCTTTCTTTCTTTCTTTCTTTCTTTCTTTCTTTCTTTCTTTCTTTCTTTCTTTCTTTCTTTCTTTCTTTCTTTCTTTCTTTCTTTCTTTCTTTCTTTCATTCTTTCTTTCATTCTTTCTTTCTTTCTTTCTTTCTGTCTTTTTTATTAATTAATTAATTCAGTTAGTTCACTGCAGCTGAGGTTCAGTGCGAAACCAAGAGTTTTTACAGTTTTCTGTTATGACTTTCTTTCTTGTCGTATTTTGGAGATCGTCTTTCAAATTTCGCGCGAAAGACATTGGTACTTTCATCAGTTGGTGTTTGTTTTGTTGTGTATTTTGTTATGATGGCAGAATTGGCACCTGTTTGCTTTGCACAATGGCGGAAAAGTACAAAGACGTAGCTGTATTTAACCACTTTATGTACAGTTTTTATTTGCAAATAATCAGCGATGTTCTGGTAAGTGCGAAGTTTCATTATTTAAATGTTGAATTTTCGCGAAAAATTCAACCAGGAGCCAGGCGAGTGGAGATTCTTGAAGGACCCCGACAGGGTCAAGGAGGATTTAGTGTTATGGAGAGGCCTTGCCGTATACTGCGCCGTGCGAGCGCGTGAAGCCGTCTAGCGCTTCCCCCACTCTCGCACCTCGCCACCACCTTCCCCTACGACAGGCAAGCGGCAAGCGGAGCAATGCTGTTGCACGTTGGAAGTTCAGTCATTGCAATCTTACCATTTAATGTTGGGATCGGTTTACTGAAGAATACCTTTTTCATCACGCTTGATTTTATAATGGTACCTCGCACTTTCATAGTATATAATAACATATTGTATGTCACACAGAATTATGTATTAGGCCTAATGAACGAAGGAATAACAGGAGGAAAGCTTATAATCAACAAATAAATGTTAATATATTATATATATATACGTTTGAAACTTTGTCACGTTTATTTGCACACATACACAATAAAATAGTGTAAAGTATAATGCAATGTTATTAATTATTAATTTAATTTAAAGTAATAGGACTATTGGTTTTAATATTACTAATAATTTGTGCCTACTAAGAGTATAATAGTAGAATAGACTATGGTAGTAGAATCACTGATGCTTATTAATTACTAAGCGGTTAAGTACAGACCTCACTTTAGAGTGAGTGTTTTTACGATTAATTTCTTTAGTTGCGTGGTGAAGCCTTAGCGTTAAATACTTGCCACTTATTAACTTCACAAGTTTGTTAATATGATTATCTAAGGGGTCTAACTCCAATATATGATCATTTAAGTTAGAAAACAGACCCTGCTCATACGACTCATGACAAATTTTTATGGGAATTACCCTTTTTGAATCATTTACTTCAGCAAGATTGTTGATTTTCAGCTCCCTGAAGAAACGCTCAGCTAGCTTGCAAACTGCAACAACGTCTGTGGATGGTGTTATGAGTCCTCCTCGATTTTTCATAGCGATCAGTGAGTTGTCGTCGCCATTTTGGTCTGTCAGCGCCACAATACAGCTCTCACAAGAGTAGGTTTTTCGGATGTTCCTAACAACAAACCCCGCGATATATGGGACGACATTTTCCACGTACAGAGAGAGTTGGGGAGGAGGTGAATCAAAACAATCGGCTGCCCAGTCGTCGGGGTCCAGAATACTCGGATCATCTTCTCGACTGACGTTCACCCAAGATTGAACCTTGTTCGTATTGCCTGAGGTTGCAAATAGTATGTTGACATTGCTAAGTTCTATGCAATTGCCCGTGTTGACCGTTTTCACCTGATTCCGAACAAATAATTTCTTGTAGGCTGCTTTGAATTGTCTAACAGTGGGGTTATTGTTACAACCGTTCAGACGTCGAATGCAGCCAAAAAATAACTCCAGGTGATCTTGACTTATTTTGTACGTTAGTAAGTATCCCATTCGTTTCGTGATGATTAGTTTTTCATACAAGTGTTGCACACCTCTGATACATGCGATAAGACCAATAAAGTTAATTATTCCAGTTAATCTAAGCTCAATTATTGCACTTCGATTTACACTTACCTATGGAAAGTTATCTTGTTTGGTTCACAACACTTCGTATTCCTGTTCGTGCAACCATAAGCCTCGCAGTTATACACCATCGTAACATACCAAGAAATAGAAACAAATAGACCAAGACAAAGGCTAGAACACAAAATCGTACAGAACGTTTGGTCTTTAATCCAGAACAATGAACGTGGTGTTCGCGCAGTGCCGCGCAGTGCCTGCCTGCCCGACTGCCCGTCTTTCTTGCCTGTACTAATATGGCCGCTCGGGCGTTTGAGGGGAAATGCTTCCACGGGAATCGGCTTCACGCCGGCGGAGTCAGGGCCTCTCCTCTACACTAAATCCTCCTTGGACAGGGTATAGCCTATCTATCTTTGCTCCCACAATGTTATTGTACCCACCTTCACTTGACAGGCATTTGACAGGTAAATATTACCATGGTAACTAACTTGTTGAGTCCACATAAACCAATATCACTTGTTTTCCTGCGAAAATGTTGCTTTTCTGTATGAAAATGTGGACATAATTTGTAATATACTTTATCATATTTGAGAATAATCTGTGTTAGTAGTGTTGAGTGTATTGTTTATTTCACAGACACATCTTTGGCTGTTTGAAGGCTGGCCGGGGTATAAGGCCTAGACTTTAGCATAGGCCTAGGGCCTCGTTCTGCTTTTGACAAGTCATATCCTAGGTCTAGGCAGTGTTGACTCTTCATACCGAAAGATCGAGCACAGGATAAAATGGGAGATGAAGATAAGAAAGATCAGAAGGGGGAAGCCCCTTCTGATGAAGATCCAAGATTCGAGTTTCTGATGAGCTATCTTCAGAAGTCTATGCGCATGAAACCAGAAAAATGGCTAAAGATGATGAATACTGAGGAACTGAAGGCAATATGAATAAGAATAATGTTTAGCAATAACACACAGTTTTCCCCAGCCAAAAATTTCTTATCCTCTCAATAATGTTTATATATTCTATTGGTATATGCATGCCCAGATGTGTAGGCTACCCTGTTTCATTATAAAATATTCAAAATGTTTCACCTACCCACACAGCACTAGAGTAGACCTACTTACGCCTACTTTCAATATGCTTTAAAAGTTAAATAGCAGTTAGCAGCAGTTAAGCAGCAAGCAAAGTTATAGCTTGTTAGTTTTAAATATTGCCTTTCAATTTAGAAATTAATTCCTTTCAGTGTATATTTATTTATTTACTCATTCACAGACCGTTACATGGCAATGGTGTAAGCCTACTACAAATGATTTCCTTCGTGATTACAAAATATTTAACTCTTTAGTCTTTTGGCCCTATGTGGTTGCTTGTTATTCTTATTGTTGTTTACTTAAATATGTCTCACAGGTAAGTGTTTGTTACTCCTGAGTCCAGTAGCCTATAGTTTCTACATCTTCTATAGGCCCCTAAGTCTCACAGATAGGGATGAGTTGATGACATTAGTTTGTAGGCTATTGATGTATTAATGTATTGTTGGTCGTGTAATAGGTGGTGGATGTTTTTGATATCGCACAATACTTACAGAGCTGAAGAACGTAGGTCTGACTAATGCTATGCTTTCTTTTTTCAGAGTGTTATTGAAGTCTTTTTTGATCCACCAAAGGGCCAAAAGCCAAAAACAGGAGATGTTTTGGTAATGACATTGAGTGGCGCTGGAGCTTTAGTTCCAGTGTTAGGTTTCCCTGCCCTCATTCGTTCAAAAGCATCTTATTTTATTCGCCGTCGACCAGAGAACGTGACAGGCGAGAATATCCGCTCACTTCTAGTGATGGGCGATATGTCTCCGAAACCAGTGGAAGAGCTGGCTACTCTCACAGAAGAGGTATTCTAGTCCTTATAGCCTCATATCTTTCCCCAGTGTCAGCATTGCATTGTGCGTTTAAACCTTGAGATAAATCAAATATCTCCTGATGTATAGGGCCTATAGCCTGTATGCCGATTCCAGGTATTTCTTCCCCTGTTGTCCAATCCGAAAAACCACCGTGGCTGGCCTCAGGTGGTGGCAGACGACGTTACGAGACACGTGTACAATCTGAAGAATCAGTTGTACCAGATCCTCGGCAAGATTAATGGCCAGACGCTTCTCCCGATGCCGGTCGGAATCGAGCGAGTCCATCAAGTGGAACAGGAGATCATAGAAAGGTACGTAAAGTAAAACTGATGAATCGGCTCGTCTTTCAACTATTCTCTCTAGTGCTAGCCTGTGCATAATTTTCTAAAGTTCTTAAGAAGTCAAGTAGTCTTTTCGACGAATTAGAAACTCTTAGCCCTATTGTTGAAAGTTGTAGTGTATCCAATATTTTTTTTTTTTTTTTTACTTTGCGAAGCTGATGAAATTGAATTTGTGTGACTCGGTATGAGGAGGGGAGGCATAGCAAGTCCACAGAGAGCATTGTAGCGATCCAGCCAACAGTCACTGAATATTGAGTACCGGTACACTACAACTTTCAACAATAAGAAAATTCCAATTCGTTGAAAAGACTAATTAACTTTTTTGGAATCGATGGTAATTTTCCCAATAATAATTACCGGTAGTGTACTGGTTTCTAAAGAGGCTTTCGGTTAATTCTTTGGAATTAATCGTTCGGTTAATTAGTTGGAAAAGTTTGATAGGCCTAGGCCTAGGTGATAAAAATGTAGAAAACTAGAACATTGTAAGCTGCAAATAGATCTCTGGAATAAGCTGTGATGTTTTGTGATGATGAACCATTTTGTTTTTGTTTTCTGTCAATAAAACAGTGCCGCTAATGGCTTTGTTAACAAGTAAGTAACCTACTGTTCTACCTGCATTATAATATTTAATTTATGCCTAGTTAGTTTTTGTTCCAAGCAAATCTTAGACATATTGTAAGCACAATTTATTTATTTATTATTGTGCACCACACAGGTATAGTCCTCCCAACGAAACTATTCTCATGCTTTCGTCATAACCCCTGAGGCCTCGACTTCCGCGGACGGTTTACTGCCCGTGTTCATGCGCGCACTATTGTCGAATACTAAGATGGCGCACGACGAAATTAGTAGCTCCTGCACTGCAATCATGTAACTTTGATCGCTAACGTTAAAATCGTTTTTGTGTAGCCAAGGTCTACTAGATCTCCGCTTGGCGGAGATCAAGTAGACTTTGTTGTGTAGCCAATGAGAGTTCGAGAATTCGAAGAAGTTCACAGGAACTATCAAAATCCAGCAAGCTGTGAGCAAACATTGGCAGTATTTTGTTTTTATTGAAAGCCTGTCAAAATGTACAAAAAATCACACTTTATCCATATATATCCTTTGAGTATCTACTCGTAGCAAGTATTTATTCTAATATTCCACTGTGTTCTAGAGGTAGGTCTAAACGTTAAAGGTATAGTCCGTCCTACTTTAGTTTTATGAAATAAAGTCGTTTAAACACCGGCGTTTCCGCCATTTCTTGGTATCGAAAGCTGTGAATGGCTGGGTTCTCGGGATCTATTTTCAATTATCACTTCTCTTCAAACATGACATTGGTTTTGTTACTACAAACTTATATTTGTATTTAATTTTTAAAAATATTCATTGTGTAGCCTAATATTATTAATAGCAACTTACACAAATGAGAGAATTACCATTTATCAACATCGGACAAGTTGGCCAACTATCAAACTGAGAACAATCCTACGCAATCTTCCATCAAGCACACGAAGGAATTACAAGTTAAGTTGCCATTCTGGACATGGCCTGTGATGAAAGCATGAGAATAGTTTCGTTGGGAGGACTATAATAGGTAGGGCCTAGTATCAGTTATTAGATAGATATTAAATTATTTTTTAACTGTAGTATTATTTAAAGTCTCATTTTCATGCACGTGAATGAGACGAGCGAATAATTTCTGAACCAATTGGGAGGCTGAAGTCAGCACGAACAGGAGAACAGCTCAAATGAAGTAAACGTCTCAAATGAAGCGAACTGCCAAAATACGTTTTAACTTGGGTCTCTTGGTCATTGTGTTCATTTGATGCAGGTTATACACATACAGTTAATAATGGCTGTGGCAATGAAGTATTCAGTTACAATTACAATTTCAATTTATTGTGGCTCGTTATTAAGGATATAGTATAAATTCAAGACAAATTTTCTGGGTGAGCGACTGTATGACTGAACGAGACAATAATGTTTGTAACCATTTAATTAGAAACATGCACTCATTGATAAATTGCACATCAAGAAAGAAGCATTCGCTTGATTTGCTTGTGTACATGAAAACAAGGCTTTACTTTCATACAATATTCCATACACTACCACCAATCTCTACATATAGCTGCCAGCACAATGTCTAGGGTTGGTCAGATTTGGAGTAGGCTTACTGCTAACAGCGGAATCATTATTATTATTTTTATCATTATTAAGCGAGCGAAGCGAGCGTCTCCACAAGACTCTTATGCACTTCGTTTTTTTTTTTTTTTTTTTGTGTACTAGACTCTTATGGCACTTCGTTCTGTTTGTTTTTTGTTTTGTTTTTATGTCTGTCGATAGCGGTCGAACGGAAAGTCCGATCAACTTAAAATTTGGACCATCCACAAGCCTCGATGTGGATTGAAGGTGTATAGTTTTGAGGCAAAATCGTTTGAAAAGTTACAAAGTTACACTCATTAACTGTTAGTAACGGTGGCGGACCGCCGTGAAAACACTAGACAGAATGACAACGAAAATTCTTAGCAACGCAAATTGCACTTGCACTGCATTCAACAATATCGGGAAGTATAATAGCTATGGAAATTAGAAAAAATTTTGAAATGCACATTCTTGAATTGTTGTTAATAGCATAGGCCTCAATTGAGCAGGAAGTGACGACACATACACTAGTTGAGCGCGCGATCTATTGGTTACTCGCGGAACTAGGATCGCCTTAGCCCGCGATTCGGACATATTTCAAATGTCTGTCATAACAGAGGATGGCAACTCCGAGTGTTTACGTTTGGTTTACGTTGTCCAACTGGCTTAAAACAACATGCCTTGAACGTGCGTGAACAATGCGCCCATTGTTACCAAGGTAA
The DNA here is from genome assembly GCA_945910005.1 of Isoperla grammatica. Taxonomy (NCBI): domain Eukaryota; kingdom Metazoa; phylum Arthropoda; class Insecta; order Plecoptera; family Perlodidae; genus Isoperla; species Isoperla grammatica. Next base: position 18,957,057 of record OX246743.1, read on the forward strand.
CAGTTGTTTCCATGTTATTTCCCATAAACAAAACGAATCCATAGCAACAATGGGTGCCCCTAGGTGTAGGGGCCGACTATGAATTCCAACCTAAGACATCAGTCAACACTCTAACGAACAGCTGGATAGATGGCTGGAATGGAGATGACTGAAGAGATGAAAGAGATGGCTCATTTGTCTCTTCTCTATCTACTATTTATTTTAATATCAGTACCGCTGTACCAACTTTCATATTTTTTTGTTTTATTTATTTTCTAAAATAATTTTTACCATCTCCGTCCATCTTCAAATATTTTTCACAAATTCATCCAGAAAAATACGCTCACACACAAGTTCATCTTATGTAAGCATTCCTCGATTAACAGTTTACTGCCATAAGCAATACATAATAATTCATAAACAAACCTATTATCAGAATAAAAATAAATAAAAAATAAATAATAAGCCAGTATTTATTATATATCATAATGCAATGTAAATTTTTCTAACTTTAATCCCTTACATGCCATGTTTTATGCCAAATATGGAAATGGTGGCGCAAAATGACCTAACTGGTTGAAGCGCCCTTAAACCCAATAAATTCAAATTCAAATGGAAAATATTCAATGCACTGTATAGGCCTACTGTGTAATGTAATTGTAATCGATGAATAAAGTTATTTTGATTTGAAAATAGAGGGTTATCCAGGACTGGCGTTAGGAAAGATTCATTGAAAGGTACAGCCTGTGGTACTCGCTTGTCAACTGGTTCCTAGCCCTGTGGCCTACGCCCATTCATTTGATTTTTGACAATTACATACAGGAAGCTGGGCTTCTGGGTGCGCGACAATTTGCACTGTGACGTGGCAGTGCATCTGGCGTGACACTAAACACGGCAAGCGCGCAATTGTTCAAGCCATATAAAATACAATTTATAACAACTTACTTCATTCGAAGAGGTGCATGTCGAAGCAGGCGCGTAGGAAGGGGGGGGGGGAATGGGGGGAGGTTCCCCCACACTTTTTCCTGTGACCCACCCAATTTAGCGTTTTAGGCACATCCCGACATCCAATACGGTACCACACGGATACCTGTTAAACATTCACCAACTTAATTTCATATTTCACCTGTGAATAATAATTGTAGAAACACAGAGGGCCCCACGCCCCAGAGAAAGCCAAGATCTTTGTCCCAAGATACATTTCCTCTGCCTTTGTTTGCACTTTGTAGCATTACAAAATAATAAAAGCGAATGGGTGCTTCATGGTCAGTGGCGTAATTAGGGAAGGGGCGGGTTAAGACCCTCAAAACGTATTTATTTAAGCCTAAAACTCGAAAAATAACTAATATAGCAAGAAAATTTTTCGATTTCGGCGAAAAGAAATTTCCACCCCAGACCCTGCGAGTTGTTCGCGCTCACAATTCTCCCCCCCCCCCCCCCCCCCCCCCTACTTGATTTGGAGTTCCTACGCGCCTGTGTCGAAGGAATGGGGACAGGATAGTCGTCTGAAGGCCTAACATTCACGAAGTGTTTGGAGCTGAATGTATCCTTCGCACACTTTGTGGTAAACCCTGTCCTTCCACATGCTCGGACCCACCTTTCACACAGCACCATATTCATATGTGGCTTCGGAAAGCGTACAAAGGTCATTCCACTGCTCCGGCATAACCCATAAGCACAGTGCTTTGTGGCCGGCATGTTTGTTGTGACTGTCCGCACGAGTTGTACTACACGCGCGAATGACCACTATCGATATGATAAAGATGGCCGCTGCATATATCGATAGCTAAAAATAGAATCCAGGCCTATGCTATTGTTGTTTTTATTAGCTTTGAGATCTTTTCGCCAGAACGTTCGTAGATATGGACGCGCTCGCTTATCAACGCGTCAAACAGAGCGTTTTCCTAGTTGTACCTATAAAATAGTGTTTCGTTAATACAGTACATTCAAATGGTGCACAATGCATTGAGAGTAGTTTTGCACCCTACACAATGTCTAGTGCCATGATGAATTGATGTTGATAATTTTATTTCTCTTCGTCTGAAAACCTGCTTTTAAAATATTGTATAAAACAAGTGTGCAATTATTATATTCTAATCTGTAGGCCTATCTCTTGTATAAAATAGTAATGTTTCAATATGAGCATTACTACCATATTTCTAATTTCATGCAGTGGCTTTTACTAGATCCAGATTGTTTGCTTACGTTCGATCTGTCAAAATTCAACTAAAACTTTCAAAAGAAGCTGCACAGTTGTCAATGCCATTTTAGGTTCAACAATTGAAATATGTAAATATATTTAACAATTGACAGCCAATAATCACGTATTCTTTAGTTCATTTTGTTGCCACCTGTTTTTAGTGCCGAATAGGTGTATAATACTATGTGGTTAATGCACTTACCTTGGTTGGCAGTGATGGCGAAAAACTGGACATGTACCTCAAGAGTTCCATCGAGGAAGTCGTCCTCCGTTGGACGAATCAGATCAACGACGTCTTGAAGGAAGATTCCTCCATGGCATTCAACTTTGGAGCACATCCTAACCCCATGGAAGGTTCGTCTATACAATAATCATCATCATCCCTGTTTCCACGTCCAACTCTGCATTGGGTCGGCATTGAAGATAAGCATCTCCATCTTCTTCTATCCGGCCACCACTCTTCCCCCTCAACTACATTCTAGTCCCCTCCTCGCATTTCCACATCCTTCCTCATTTTGTCGTGCCATCTTTGTCGTGGTCTTTCTCTCATTCTTCTACCTGGAATCTCCAGTTATATTTAATAATACTATTTAATAGACAAGACCGCTGACGCGGCCTTGAGCCGCTGCTGACACGTCACTTATATCGACAGTCACTTGTTCCGACAGTCACTTCTTCTGCCGATGTCTTGAAAAAAGTTTTCAAAATCGGTTGAGATATGGCCGAGTTGTGGGAGTTTTTCTCTTTGTTTGTGTGTTGGTAAACATTCTTCCTAAATGGATCTATATATATATATAAGTGTGTGCGTTGCAAGAGTTGTAAGATGATGAAAACCGCTGACGCGGTCTTGAGCCGCTGCTGGCTGTCCTTGTTGGGCCAGTCACTTTTTTTTCCAAGTCACTTTTTGGAAAACTTGAAGGTTGGAAAAAAGAAAAAAAAAATTGAAAAAAAATAGTGTACCAAAAAATAAAATTATCCAAAAATGTAAGTATTAAAAAATTAAAGTTCCAAAGAAATTGAAGTAAAAAAAAAATTAGGTTAAAAAAAAAGAACAAAAAAAAATAAGTCCAAAAAAAGTTAATTGCAAAAAAAAAATGTAAGTACCAAATATGTAAAGTACAAAAAAATGTAAGTACAAAAAATTTGAAGTACAAAAAAATTGAAGTACGAAAAAATTTAAGTTCCAAAAATTTAACGTACAAAAAAATATAAGTACCAAAAAATGTACCTAAGTAAAAAAAATATAAGTACAAAAAAAATTAAGTTCCAAAATATATCAGTACAAAAAAATGTAAGTGCAAAAAAATTGAAGTATGAAAAAATTAAGGTTCCAAAAATTTTAAGTACAAAAAATTTTAAGTACAAAAAATTTAAGTACAAAAAATTTGAAGAACAAAAAAATTCAAGTTCAAAAAATTTTAAGTACAAAAAATGTATGTACCAAAAAATTAAGTACAAAAAAATGTAAGTATAAAAAATGTAAGTAACAAAAAATTGAAGTACAAAAAAATATAAGTATAAAAATTATCAAAGTACCAAAAGTACATACATTCAACATCGTGTTACATGGGCGTGTATGTATTTGCAGCCAACAAACATCAACACGACCCCCTAACCTACCAAACTTTCAAGAGATGTCAGGCAGGTGGGACTTAAAAATTTAAAAGTACACAAAGTACATACATTAAATAAAATACATTAATAACATAAAATATAAAATACATTTATATGAAACTGTCGTATATACGTGTCTAATCGGGGTGGCTAATTCAACACCGAACAGTGGGTGTTTGGACACTTTGATTTGAATCTGGCGGTACTAAGCGCGAGAGCTCATTGGTTGTTTAATTTAAAAAATTTAGTTTCTTCGGTCGCCGTTAGACAGCATCACATACTTCTTTGGAATAGCTATTAGTCGATAAAGGAGTTGGACAACAATAATTGATTATTTTAATGGACAAAGTTTAAATTTATCCATTAGCATCATTTTACACGGGCGTGTATTAAAGCTGCGGATTGAGCTTTTCCTGTGATTTTAAGAGCTCGTATATTTAATATTGAATCTAGCTACCCAAATAAGTTGTCAAATAGTCCGTAAGTTATACGTGTAGGTTGCAGGAAGCCTTCAATCACAAAGTGTGTGTCGAAAACGAAGAATTAATTAATATACATTCACATAAACATGTTTTTACACGGGCGTGTATTAAAGCTGCGGATTGGGCTTTTCCTGTGATTTAAAGAGCTCGTATATTTAATATTGAATCAACGTTTCCAAATATGTTGTCATGGAGTCCGTAAGATATACCATCCGGTCACAGGTAGCTTTCAATCACAAAAGTGTGTTTTGAAACGGACGGAAATGGGTGTTTATTCCGATTTCATTGATGTACACGGCACCCTCGTGTCGTCAGGCTTAAAGGTTTTTCCATCAAGTAAGAACTAAACATATTTAATAAAGAATCGCCCAAACTTATTCTATCATCAATTTTGGAAAAAATTGATAATAAGTTCGTACTTTAATTGGTCACTTGAAAAAAACATAGTTGAAATTTCGGCGCATTTTGGATCGTTCAAATGCTTCCCGGTACGTTCCGGTACAGTTGTCGTCAACCAAAAGCATATCATCAAAAACATATTGAAACGAGCTTTAAGAAGATACCAAAATGGGCGGTCCGATTTCAAAAGGGAATTAATGGGGGAACGTCCAGAAAGTGACGATCGAAAAATCGATTTATACATGTACCCAATGAAGAATTAATATGTCCGAGACGGTACGTGCCGGGTACGTTGAAACAATAGCTAATAGTCCTATATACTAGATAATTTGGGTTTAAAAAATTACAAAAAATTCAAAGATGCTTTTTTAACACATTGAAAACACCTTTTCCGACATTCCCCTGGAAAAACACGGCAAAGAATTAAATTTAATTAAAAAAGTCCCAACTTCGGGGGCCCGTAACTAAGTCCAGGGACATTTCTAAATAAAAATGCCTGTCCTCAAAGTTTCTAAATTAAGTTAAATTAATTTAAATGTAAAATTCATTTCTTTAAAAAAATATTTGAGTGTGCTGGGCCAAAAGTCGCAGAAAGTGATCGATTATTTTCGTCGTTTTTTTACACATTGAAAAATTAAAAAACTCGTTGGGGGTAAAGTTTCAGGCAGAAAAAAAAAAAAATATCCAAATTAAGTCAGATAAATATAAAAGAATACTGTAGCGACAAAACGTACCTACCCCTATTGGGGTGGGGTTGAGAAGAGTTCAAACCCAAAAAACCTCCAAAACTGAAAACGTGAAAATTACTTTGCGCATCTAGCCATAAGCACCCAAAACTCTCGTAAACGGTACGTGCCCGGTACTAGCGGGTACTGCTAATACGTCGTCAATACCTTCGGACATCTGGCATTTTTGTAAAAAAAAAATGAAATAAAAATTCGTAAGTGTTTGTTTCGACATTTAATAAAATGTACCGGAAAAAAAAACGGGCGCATTCGATCGTTCAAAACACATTATCGGGGACGCCCGTGAAGTTAAAGTTTTGAAAATGGTGTCATCGAATAGAAATATGTTCACTTATTAACATAGGGTACAAAAAAAGTTTGGATGTCATTTGAACAACACTTTTAATACGCCAAAACTAAAAGATTGTTTTGTATGTGTTTTCGCCGCCGTCGAAAAACGTTGCGGTAACGTCTGTCATCCGGTGTGGGGGTAACTTTTCGGAAATATTCTTTCATGCCCTTGTACGGGCAAGTATTCAGCATCCATAAATAGTAAAAAAAAAAAATAGAAAAAAATGCCAACTGGACGTAAAAAAATAAAATCTAAACCCATGTAAAACGAAAATTAAAGTGCCCATAACTAAGGAACGGGGACGAAATCAAAAAATTTGACCGACTATAAATAGGTTCCCACCAGGTAGATCACGATGATAAAGTCAAAAAAGTTCGGAAACGAAAAATGTGGGAGGAAATCTGCCCTGCTCCTTGTTTTCGGCAAACACTACCAAATGTACACGATTTGTGTGTCTAAAGTTCCGGGACAAAATCAAAAATTTTCAAACTACCGGAAAGCCAGACGATAACGTAAGGTAACGGAACAAGAACAAAGGGCATAACTCGTTTGGGTCGACGGGCAGGGCCGTTTGAATGAGAAATTTAATAAAAGTAGAAAATCGGCCAAAATCAGTTTTCAAAACTGTGCCGACTTTGGTTGCCCGTAACTATCGAACGGGACGCCGGTAATTAAAGTGGGGTGTATCAAAAGTTTTGCAATTTAGTTTTGTTCAGTTACAAAAACAAAAGGAATTTTTTGGAAAATTCTTTGACCTCGAAAAACGAAAATCCACACGTCGGGGCGGAGAATTTTCCGCCGATTGCCGGAAAACCCACTCCACGGCGGTAGGTAAAAGGGGTGGCAAAAAATCGCGACTACCACCCTTTTGTGGTGAAAGGGCAAGCGCTTCCGAATACCGGGTCGGCGGGTGGAAAAAGTCGACGGTTTGGGCGTGACGATTTTTCTAAAAAAAATCGCGATTATCTCGGAAATCCACACATTTCCAGTTTCCACGCGAAGAAAGGTGGGGTAAATGTCGGAAAATGGAAAATCCAAAAATACCATCGGAAAGCCAGGAAAATTTCCGTCGTGGACATTGTCCCGTTAGTTGACGTTTTTCACTTTCCGCGCCGCCTAGGGGGTGGAAAGTGCGACGCGCGTCCCCACTAGAGGGTTTCGCCTGTACCGTAATATGATTCGCGGATTTCTGTACGTTCAATTTTTCCATTTTTTTCATCATTTTTGTTTTAAATAATTTTTTTCAATCGCCATTAGCAATACACCTAAATACTTGCAAAATGTTTGAAGTTATAAACAAAAGATTCATTTAATGTGTTTTGTGTATGTGTGTGTGAAGGAGGAGGTTGTCAACCATTTATAAATGCATTTAACGGTAACGTTAAACATTTAGGATCTTGGATACTTTTAAGGAGGGACAACACTGAAATTCTCAATAAAATCTCGTTTTTTGCATTTTTTTTTTGGATTCAAACAAAAATAAATAAATAAATAAATAAATAAATAAAAAAAATAAAAAAAATATCATGTTGTGCTCTAAACCTAAGATTTAACACACAATACTTACATTTCATTATTGATATCTGTTTTTGAAGTTTGTTTGTTGTGTTGTGAACTCGATTACTATGATCATTTGGCGTCGGGGAGGGGATATGTTCCCGGGGGGGGGGGTACGGGTTGTCGTTTGGATCGCAAAGGTCGGCGAAAAGTAATGATGAAAGTACAAAAACAATAGGTGATAATAATGGCTGACAACATAATTCCCCCAGTTGATAAGCATAGGAAAGACATTCCACAACTTACTAAACTTTGACAGTCATTTCTGGGATAACTTTTTTTTACGTTTTTCAGAAGGTGGGACACTTTAGTGTCTACAATATTTGAGCAATCAAAGTGAAACTTTCTGTGAATATTCTTAAATAATAAAGGAAGGTCCCATCGGGTGAGATAATTATTAACTTTGGTAGAATAAGAATAAAAAAATCCTAAACTTTAATGTGCAATGGAAATGGAAGAATCTAAATAATTGTTATAAGTAAAAAATAATTTGTTCCTGTATTTTAAATCTGAAAAAATAATCCATCCATGAGTAGGCCTACCTCAAATGGTTATTAAGCTTCACAAAAAAAATATATATATATCAATTATGGTGTTTGGTGCTCATGTGTGCTAATTCATTGTTGAATCAACAATACAAAATTAATAACAATACGATTTTTTATTTTCTTTAATTGTTTTTTTGCTATTAATATTTCAGCCATTGATTAATGCACACACAAAAACACATCTAGTTCTGATGGAAACTTTAGAAGTTAGAAACTTCAGTGTTGTCTCCCCTTAACCGTTCCGCCCCCCCTTACTTGTACACAGAGGTCGACTTCTGGAACGCCAGACTCAAGAACCTCGAGTGCATCTACGACCAGATGCGCGACCCCCGGGTCAAGAAGATGGCGTCCATCTTGGAACTGACGGACAGCGCGTACTTTACGGCCTTCAAGACCCTCTTCCAGAACGTGATTACCTCCGTTCAGGTGGGTAGCGTAGCGTTGCTAGAGACATCGTGGCCCCGACTTCAATGCCGGGGCAAACACTTTATTAGGAACCTACGTACTGTAATTTACTAAATTTGCTCGAAAACGGACTTCTGAAGCCTAGAACCATGGTCCTCTTGTAAAAAAGGCACGGGTGTGCCGAGAAACTCTACCACAGGTGAATTCTCAGCCAGAACTCAAAGATCTACCTCCTTGACGTTTTCATGAACGTCAATCAACCGTGTATGACGGTCGCGTAACGGCCAAGACTATTCTTCTGCTGTGTTCGTGTGGCAGCTTTGTTAAAACTTAAATTCATATCGTTTGTCATGCCGAGTACATGCTTATCGTAGCAGCCACATGTTACTACGTCAAGTCACCGAGAAACATGACACTTTCCCCAGATTATTAGCATGCTGTGCTAGGCACTGGAACTGTAAGGGGATGCTAAGAGCATGCAATACCCCCACCAAGAGGATGAAGCAGGAACCTTCTGCTAAGTAAGACAGCGAAACTTTGACAATTTAGCACTACAATGGCGCTCGACATGAAATCAGCACCGCCACGAGTTAAGCTCGGAGTTGATAAAGACGTTTCCCCATAGAAAAAAAAAACTTCTTTATCCACTCTTCCGGGTCTGTCCGACTCGGATTAGATCCTCGCTGCTAGGATTGCCATACAAAACGGGTCGCCAATAATAACGGGGGGAGGGATCCCGATGAAATGGGTACGCTGGTTGTCAACCCTAATGGTCTGTAGTAGTAGAAGTAGAAGTAGTAGGTTTTATTTCCATTTGTAGACAGTAGTACATTTCATTACATAGCTGTAACAATATTGACCCATGGAATCATAGAGATTTTTGTGATAAGGGTATTTGTAATTTTCACTCCCATGTCAGTAAGACATGTTTTTAGTACAATGTAGCTTACGACTAAGAATAGAACAATATTATAAATATAACATAATAGTATATATCTTTCCCAGGTCAGTTAGACTCGATGATAGTCAATACAGGGCTAATAGTAACTAATAATTAAATGAATTTGAATTATATGAATTTACATAATATTGTCAGAACAAACATGTTGAAGTCATGTTGAGGAGTCAATGTGTTTGTGTAAAAGGCACGTGACATCACCCTGTACCTGAAGCCGCTCGTCAAACACTTCGTACAGTGTGTGTGTGTGTGTGTAGGAGGCACGTGACATCACCCTGTACCTGAAGCCGCTCGTCAAACACTTCGTACAGTGTGTGTGTGTGTGTAGGAGGCGCGTGACATCACCCTGTACCTGAAGCCGCTCGTCAAACACTTCGTACAGTGTGTGTGTGTGTGTAGGAGGCACGTGACATCACCCTGTACCTGAAGCCGCTCGTCAAACACTTCGTACAGTGTGTGTGTGTGTGTGTAGGAGGCACGTGACATCACCCTGTACCTGAAGCCGCTCGTCAAACACTTCGTACAGTGTGTGTGTGTGTGTGTAGGAGGCGCGTGACATCACCCTGTACCTGAAGCCGCTCGTCAAACACTTCGTACAGTGTGTGTGTGTGTAGGAGGCGCGTGACATCACCCTGTACCTGAAGCCGCTCGTCAAACACTTCGTACAGTGTGTGTGTGTGTAGGAGGCGCGTGACATCACCCTGTACCTGAAGCCGCTCGTCAAACACTTCGTACAGTGTGTGTGTGTGTGTAGGAGGCGCGTGACATCACCCTGTACCTGAAGCCGCTCGTCAAACACTTCGTACAGTGTGTGTGTGTGTAGGAGGCGCGTGACATCACCCTGTACCTGAAGCCGCTCGTCAAACACTTCGTACAGTGTGTGTGTGTGTAGGAGGCGCGTGACATCACCCTGTACCTGAAGCCGCTCGTCAAACACTTCGTACAGTGTGTGTGTGTGTGTAGGAGGCGCGTGACATCACCCTGTACCTGAAGCCGCTCGTCAAACACTTCGTACAGTGTGTGTGTGTGTGTAGGAGGCGCGTGACATCACCCTGTACCTGAAGCCGCTCGTCAAACACTTCGTACAGTGTGTGTGTGTGTGTGTAGGAGGCGCGTGACATCACCCTGTACCTGAAGCCGCTCGTCAAACACTTCGTACAGTGTGTGTGTGTGTGTGTAGGAGGCGCGTGACATCACCCTGTACCTGAAGCCGCTCGTCAAACACTTCGTACAGTGTGTGTGTGTGTGTGTAGGAGGCACGTGACATCACCCTGTACCTGAAGCCGCTCGTCAAACACTTCGTACAGTGTGTGTGTGTGTGTGTAGGAGGCGCGTGACATCACCCTGTACCTGAAGCCGCTCGTCAAACACTTCGTACAGTGTGTGTGTGTGTGTAGGAGGCGCGTGACATCACCCTGTACCTGAAGCCGCTCGTCAAACACTTCGTACAGTGTGTGTGTGTGTGTAGGAGGCGCGTGACATCACCCTGTACCTGAAGCCGCTCGTCAAACACTTCGTACAGTGTGTGTGTGTGTGTGTAGGAGGCGCGTGACATCACCCTGTACCTGAAGCCGCTCGTCAAACACTTCGTACAGTGTGTGTGTGTGTGTAGGAGGCGCGTGACATCACCCTGTACCTGAAGCCGCTCGTCAAACACTTCGTACAGTGTGTGTGTGTGTGTAGGAGGCGCGTGACATCACCCTGTACCTGAAGCCGCTCGTCAAACACTTCGTACAGTGTGTGTGTGTGTGTAGGAGGCGCGTGACATCACCCTGTACCTGAAGCCGCTCGTCCAACACTTCGTACAGTGTGTGTGTGTGTGTAGGAGGCGCGTGACATCACCCTGTACCTGAAGCCGCTCGTCAAACACTTCGTACAGTGTGTGTGTGTGTAGGAGGCGCGTGACATCACCCTGTACCTGAAGCCGCTCGTCAAACACTTCGTACAGTGTGTGTGTGTGTGTAGGAGGCGCGTGACATCATCCTGTACCTGAAGCCGCTCGTCAAACACTTCGTACAGTGTGTGTGTGTGTGTAGGAGGCGCGTGACATCACCCTGTACCTGAAGCCGCTCGTCAAACACTTCGTACAGTGTGTGTGTGTGTAGGAGGCGCGTGACATCATCCTGTACCTGAAGCCGCTCGTCAAACACTTCGTACAGTGTGTGTGTGTGTAGGAGGCGCGTGACATCACCCTGTACCTGAAGCCGCTCGTCAAACACTTCGTACAGTGTGTGTGTGTGTGTAGGAGGCGCGTGACATCACCCTGTACCTGAAGCCGCTCGTCAAACACTTCGTACAGTGTGTGTGTGTGTGTGTAGGAGGCGCGTGACATCACCCTGTACCTGAAGCCGCTCGTCAAACACTTCGTACAGTGTGTGTGTGTGTGTAGGAGGCGCGTGACATCACCCTGTACCTGAAGCCGCTCGTCAAACACTTCGTACAGTGTGTGTGTGTGTGTGTAGGAGGCGCGTGACATCACCCTGTACCTGAAGCCGCTCGTCAAACACTTCGTACAGTGTGTGTGTGTGTAGGAGGCGCGTGACATCACCCTGTACCTGAAGCCGCTCGTCAAACACTTCGTACAGTGTGTGTGTGTGTGTAGGAGGCGCGTGACATCACCCTGTACCTGAAGCCGCTCGTCAAACACTTCGTACAGTGTGTGTGTGTGTGTAGGAGGCGCGTGACATCACCCTGTACCTGAAACCGCTCGTCAAACACTTCGTACAGTGTGTGTGTGTGTGTAGGAGGCGCGTGACATCACCCTGTACCTGAAGCCGCTCGTCAAACACTTCGTACAGTGTGTGTGTGTGTGTGTGTAGGAGGCGCGTGACATCACCCTGTACCTGAAGCCGCTCGTCAAACACTTCGTACAGTGTGTGTGTGTGTGTGTGTAGGAGGCGCGTGACATCACCCTGTACCTGAAGCCGCTCGTCAAACACTTCGTACAGTGTGTGTGTGTGTAGGAGGCGCGTGACATCACCCTGTACCTGAAGCCGCTCGTCAAACACTTCGTACAGTGTGTGTGTGTGTGTGTAGGAGGCGCGTGACATCACCCTGTACCTGAAGCCGCTCGTCAAACACTTCGTACAGTGTGTGTGTGTGTAGGAGGCGCGTGACATCACCCTGTACCTGAAGCCGCTCGTCAAACACTTCGTACAGTGTGTGTGTGTGTTTAGGAGGCGCGTGACATCACCCTGTACCTGAAGCCGCTCGTCAAACACTTCGTACAGTGTGTGTGTGTGTGTGTAGGAGGCGCGTGACATCACCCTGTACCTGAAGCCGCTCGTCAAACACTTCGTACAGTGTGTGTGTGTGTGTAGGAGGCGCGTGACATCACCCTGTACCTGAAGCCGCTCGTCAAACACTTCGTACAGTGTGTGTGTGTGTGTAGGAGGCGCGTGACATCACCCTGTACCTGAAGCCGCTCGTCAAACACTTCGTACAGTGTGTGTGTGTGTGTAGGAGGCGCGTGACATCACCCTGTACCTGAAGCCGCTCGTCAAACACTTCGTACAGTGTGTGTGTGTGTGTAGGAGGCGCGTGACATCACCCTGTACCTGAAGCCGCTCGTCAAACACTTCGTACAGTGTGTGTGTGTGTGTAGGAGGCGCGTGACATCACCCTGTACCTGAAGCCGCTCGTCAAACACTTCGTACAGTGTGTGTGTGTGTGTGTAGGAGGCGCGTGACATCACCCTGTACCTGAAGCCGCTCGTCAAACACTTCGTACAGTGTGTGTGTGTGTGTAGGAGGCGCGTGACATCACCCTGTACCTGAAGCCGCTCGTCAAACACTTCGTACAGTGTGTGTGTGTGTGTAGGAGGCGCGTGACATCACCCTGTACCTGAAGCCGCTCGTCAAACACTTCGTACAGTGTGTGTGTGTGTGTAGGAGGCGCGTGACATCACCCTGTACCTGAAGCCGCTCGTCAAACACTTCGTACAGTGTGTGTGTGTGTAGGAGGCGCGTGACATCACCCTGTACCTGAAGCCGCTCGTCAAACACTTCGTACAGTGTGTGTGTGTGTGTGTGTGTAGGAGGCGCGTGACATCACCCTGTACCTGAAGCCGCTCGTCAAACACTTCGTACAGTGTGTGTGTGTGTGTAGGAGGCGCGTGACATCACCCTGTACCTGAAGCCGCTCGTCAAACACTTCATACAGTGTGTGTGTGTGTGTAGGAGGCGCGTGACATCACCCTGTACCTGAAGCCGCTCGTCAAACACTTCGTACAGTGTGTGTGTGTGTAGGAGGCGCGTGACATCACCCTGTACCTGAAGCCGCTCGTCAAACACTTCGTACAGTGTGTGTGTGTGTGTAGGAGGCGCGTGACATCACCCTGTACCTGAAGCCGCTCGTCAAACACTTCGTACAGTGTGTGTGTGTGTAGGAGGCGCGTGACATCACCCTGTACCTGAAGCCGCTCGTCAAACACTTCGTACAGTGTGTGTGTGTGTAGGAGGCGCGTGACATCACCCTGTACCTGAAGCCGCTCGTCAAACACTTCGTACAGTGTGTGTGTGTGTGTGTGTAGGAGGCGCGTGACATCACCCTGTACCTGAAGCCGCTCGTCAAACACTTCGTACAGTGTGTGTGTGTGTAGGAGGCGCGTGACATCACCCTGTACCTGAAGCCGCTCGTCAAACACTTCGTACAGTGTGTGTGTGTGTAGGAGGCGCGTGACATCACCCTGTACCTGAAGCCGCTCGTCAAACACTTCGTACAGTGTGTGTGTGTGTGTGTAGGAGGCGCGTGACATCACCCTGTACCTGAAGCCGCTCGTCAAACACTTCGTACAGTGTGTGTGTGTGTGTAGGAGGCGCGTGACATCACCCTGTACCTGAAGCCGCTCGTCAAACACTTCGTACAGTGTGTGTGTGTGTAGGAGGCGCGTGACATCACCCTGTACCTGAAGCCGCTCGTCAAACACTTCGTACAGTGTGTGTGTGTGTGTGTGTAGGAGGCGCGTGACATCACCCTGTACCTGAAGCCGCTCGTCAAACACTTCGTACAGTGTGTGTGTGTGTGTGTAGGAGGCGCGTGACATCACCCTGTACCTGAAGCCGCTCGTCAAACACTTCGTACAGTGTGTGTGTGTGTGTGTGTAGGAGGCGCGTGACATCACCCTGTACCTGAAGCCGCTCGTCAAACACTTCGTACAGTGTGTGTGTGTGTGTGTGTAGGAGGCGCGTGACATCACCCTGTACCTGAAGCCGCTCGTCAAACACTTCGTACAGTGTGTGTGTGTGTGTAGGAGGCGCGTGACATCACCCTGTACCTGAAGCCGCTCGTCAAACACTTCGTACAGTGTGTGTGTGTGTAGGAGGCGCGTGACATCACCCTGTACCTGAAGCCGCTCGTCAAACACTTCGTACAGTGTGTGTGTGTGTGTAGGAGGCGCGTGACATCACCCTGTACCTGAAGCCGCTCGTCAAACACTTCGTACAGTGTGTGTGTGTGTGTAGGAGGCGCGTGACATCACCCTGTACCTGAAGCCGCTCGTCAAACACTTCGTACAGTGTGTGTGTGTGTGTAGGAGGCGCGTGACATCACCCTGTACCTGAAGCCGCTCGTCAAACACTTCGTACAGTGTGTGTGTGTGTAGGAGGCGCGTGACATCACCCTGTACCTGAAGCCGCTCGTCAAACACTTCGTACAGTGTGCGTGTGTGTGTGTAGGAGGCGCGTGACATCACCCTGTACCTGAAGCCGCTCGTCAAACACTTCGTACAGTGTGTGTGTGTGTAGGAGGCGCGTGACATCACCCTGTACCTGAAGCCGCTCGTCAAACACTTCGTACAGTGTGTGTGTGTGTGTGTAGGAGGCGCGTGACATCACCCTGTACCTGAAGCCGCTCGTCAAACACTTCGTACAGTGTGTGTGTGTGTAGGAGGCGCGTGACATCACCCTGTACCTGAAGCCGCTCGTCAAACACTTCGTACAGTGTGTGTGTGTGTGTGTAGGAGGCGCGTGACATCACCCTGTACCTGAAGCCGCTCGTCAAACACTTCGTACAGTGTGTGTGTGTGTAGGAGGCGCGTGACATCACCCTGTACCTGAAGCCGCTCGTCAAACACTTCGTACAGTGTGTGTGTGTGTGTGTAGGAGGCGCGTGACATCACCCTGTACCTGAAGCCGCTCGTCAAACACTTCGTACAGTGTGTGTGTGTGTAGGAGGCGCGTGACATCACCCTGTACCTGAAGCCGCTCGTCAAACACTTCGTACAGTGTGTGTGTGTGTGTAGGAGGCGCGTGACATCACCCTGTACCTGAAGCCGCTCGTCAAACACTTCGTACAGTGTGTGTGTGTGTGTGTGTGTAGGAGGCGCGTGACATCACCCTGTACCTGAAGCCGCTCGTCAAACACTTCGTACAGTGTGTGTGTGTGTGTAGGAGGCGCGTGACATCACCCTGTACCTGAAGCCGCTCGTCAAACACTTCGTACAGTGTGTGTGTGTGTGTAGGAGGCGCGTGACATCACCCTGTACCTGAAGCCGCTCGTCAAACACTTCGTACAGTGTGTGTGTGTGTGTAGGAGGCGCGTGACATCACCCTGTACCTGAAGCCGCTCGTCAAACACTTCGTACAGTGTGTGTGTGTGTAGGAGGCGCGTGACATCACCCTGTACCTGAAGCCGCTCGTCAAACACTTCGTACAGTGTGTGTGTGTGTGTAGGAGGCGCGTGACATCACCCTGTACCTGAAGCCGCTCGTCAAACACTTCGTACAGTGTGTGTGTGTGTGTAGGAGGCGCGTGACATCACCCTGTACCTGAAGCCGCTCGTCAAACACTTCGTACAGTGTGTGTGTGTGTAGGAGGCGCGTGACATCACCCTGTACCTGAAGCCGCTCGTCAAACACTTCGTACAGTGTGTGTGTGTGTGTAGGAGGCGCGTGACATCACCCTGTACCTGAAGCCGCTCGTCAAACACTTCGTACAGTGTGTGTGTGTGTGTGTAGGAGGCGCGTGACATCACCCTGTACCTGAAGCCGCTCGTCAAACACTTCGTACAGTGTGTGTGTGTGTGTAGGAGGCGCGTGACATCACCCTGTACCTGAAGCCGCTCGTCAAACACTTCGTACAGTGTGTGTGTGTGTAGGAGGCGCGTGACATCACCCTGTACCTGAAGCCGCTCGTCAAACACTTCGTACAGTGTGTGTGTGTGTGTGTAGGAGGCGCGTGACATCACCCTGTACCTGAAGCCGCTCGTCAAACACTTCGTACAGTGTGTGTGTGTGTGTGTAGGAGGCGCGTGACATCACCCTGTACCTGAAGCCGCTCGTCAAACACTTCGTACAGTGTGTGTGTGTGTAGGAGGCGCGTGACATCACCCTGTACCTGAAGCCGCTCGTCAAACACTTCGAGCTGCTCGAGGGGACGGAGTTCGTCGAGATAATCCCCGTGCTCGAGCCGCTCGTCTACACCATCTGCCTGGTGTGGGCTAACAGCCGGTACGCATTTATTTTATTTATCATCCTGTAGATACATACTTGGTATATATATATATATATATATATATATATATATATTAGTGTTGCCCAACGATATTTTTTTCAACATCGATATCGGCGCCATTTCGACGATATCGCGAGCGATATCGTCGTATCAAAATCAACATCGATATCGCGATATCGAATTGTTTTCGGCGGTAATAAAACAGTACATAAGAAATCATAGTCAATTTAAAGTGTTTTCGCCGTAGCCTGCAGTACGCGTTGCTGCAGTTAGTGCCTTCACGTCTATAACCCCCCCCCCCCCCCGGGATATCACAATAACATCAACTTGAAAATTTTCCGCCCGTGGCCTGCAGTATGAGATGCTGCATAGCGATTAAGGCTTGAATTCGCGGTGTCGCGTGATGAGGAGTCAACTGTCCGGGATCAGCTATTGACAGCCGTAAAAGTATCAACACATCATCTGCACAACAACATTCTTCTCAGAAAGAATTCGGGGTTCCAGGTACAAATAGTTGAATGGATCCAATGTCTGGACGCTAACAAAGGGAACTCGCCGGCCCATGCGGCCATCTGTGTGTGGGGAGAGGGGGTAGATGTGCAGTTATAAACTGCAGCAACGCGTACTGCAGACTGCGGGAGAAATACTTCAAGTTGACAATGATATCCTCAAGGGTTGGGGGGGGGGGGTTAGGTACTCGGAGACAACGCTGCAGCAACGCATACTGCATACCATAGCGGAAATATTTTAATATTTAAAAGTTGACCACGATATCGCGATATTTTCGATATGACACTACCATATCGATATCGAAATTAACGGCGATTTTCCCACGATATCTATATCGTATCGAATAATCGATATCGTATCGAATAATCGATATCGTTGGGCAACACTAATATATATATGTGTATAGTGTAGGCCTATACTTGGAGAGGCCAAATGGCTGAGTTAATTGGAACTCAGAACAAGATAAAACATGTTCTAGTGAGGGGAAAGGTACAGCTGACGACAGCTTACCGGAGAAAGTAGATAGGCCGCTTAGAGAAACATATAGATGAGAAGACAAATAAACTGAGACGTTTCGGCCAACTAGTGGTCTTAATCACTCAGCGTGAGTAGAAGATCTAAACTAAACTTATGACTAGGGTGAATTTACATGATGCAGGCCCTGTCGTGGGTGGTGATGGAGGGAAGAACTAATGAAAACTGAGGTACAGGGAACAGGGCGGGCGCGCTACCTGAGATTAAGGTTAGGTGTCTGCCGCGATCTGGTGATGTGTTGATGAGACAGTTCCCAATGCCTCAGTTCTAACTGTCTGTAGTTCGCCGGCAGCGCCTTGATGATATATGAATTGAATATATAACTCGGCCATTTGGCCTCTCCAAGTATACACTATATAGTCGTTGAGGCAGTAACAGGCTTTATTTATGAGAAAATGTTTTAAGGGTGTATGGTAAGGTATGGTTCCTTTAAAGAGATGTGGAGATACTGAAGATTCTTTGGGAACTTATTGCAAATGATCCCACATGCACAGGTACTACTGCGACTCCACACGCGTCGTCATACTCTTCAGGGAGATTGCCAACCTGCTAATACAGGAGTCCTCGAAGCTGCTTGACCCCGGCTCGCTGTTCCAGGGGGAGGTGGACGAGGCAACGTTGCGTGTCAGGAAGTGCAAGGATGGCATGATCGCGTTCAGGTAACGAGGGGGGGGGACAGAAAGTGAAAAATTTAAAATTAGAAGAAAAAAGTAAAAAAAAATTAAAATTTCTTTTGTTTTTATAAGGTCTTGTGTTGTATACGTGTAACATATCCTTCTGCTAAATCTGTGTGTGTTCTATCTTCTTTTATGTTATGGTCTGGTTACTAATCAATGTTACCAGTTTTGTTTTAGTTACTAATTCTCCCGACCAAGATTAATTTAGGATAAAGTGAAATGTTTTAAATAAAAACAAAAATGAAAATAATGAAAATTTCGTTTGTTTTTATAAGGCCTTTTGAAAGTGACATCCTCACCCACCATGGCTTGCCCAGGCTCTGCTGGCTTGGTCTTATCATGGCGGACAGGTTTGCATCCTTTGCTAATTTCGAGAGCTACTCCCGCGCAAGCGTACGTTATGGTAGGGCCACCGTACTGGACAGTTCGAGGTGTAGGATCCAAACGAAAGGCAGTCCACATCAATTAAAATAATAAAAAAACAAAAAAAGTAAAAAACGTTTTCAGCCGAAATTTCAGCGTGGAATTACATACTCAAGGAACTCTCACGGGAATTTCATACTCTGGTATATTTTTCTTCAGGACCAGCTTTGAGCAGTATCGTGAGATCCTTGATACGTTCTTCAAAGAGCCAGAAATCGTGCCCCCCAAGCCATGGAATTTTCACGCAAAAGTCATATTTGAACGTAAAATGAGATATGTCCAGCGTCTGCAGGATGTCGAGGTAGGTACCGTTGACTACATATATCGATCAATCAATCAATCTTAACTTTGTCTGGTGTCGGCAATGGTTTCTTTCATCTGCTTGGTCTGAAAACTGAACTACCAACATTAAAACCACTCAGAAGTTATTTATTTTTAGTGACTCTGTAGGCAATTTTACTCGCCGTTTAGTGGGTGCTGACATCTTGGGCATCTGCCATTAAGACCATACTACTTTCTCAATGCACAGCCCTCTTGACGGGTCAATAACCTCGGATTGAACCGACGTTCAACATTGCTGTGCCTCAATGTAATCCGGCAATATTATTGAAATTACGAATTATATTCGAGAAGGCCGTGTATTGAAGTATGGTGCAGTGGCAGCCGGAAGTTCAAAGATGGCGAAAATATAATACCCTATGTACTGTCAAAAAGGCCCTTTTAATGCAGTGACATACAGGGCATATTGATGTGGCCATTATTGTTTCTATGTAAGGTACGTGTATACCATATGTTATTTTGTTATTTATCTCAAGCTATTTACTAAGTTATTCTGGTTCGTTTGAAGTAAAATGATGTTAATTGTTGTTTTATTTTCCTGTAGGTATGTTTCATACTGATTTTGTATCCAATGTTGTATTTTTGGTTGTTTTATTAAAACACACTTGTGGAATTGTACAACTCTGCATGTTGTGTATGTAAAATAAATAATAATAATAAAAGGTTATGAATAATAAAATATAATAATAAAAAGTCTGCAGAAGTTTGGTTATAATGGCCAGTTTACGATTGGCTTCAACGCTAACTTCAACACCTGCATCAACCTGTATATTCATATGAAATGAATTAATAAAAAATAAAAATATATATTGCTACTCTTTATTCCAACATCATTTAGTTGGGTAAAGGGGTGTTTCCACCATTGATCTTGGGAATCCCTTGACACATCATTTTCTTGAACTTCATTCTTAAAAATAAATAGATAATGTTCAATTTAGTTCAAAATATTATTAGGCCTTTTCAAAATGAGGTTTTTAGGGAGGTACGTATTATAAAATTTGAGCTAAAGAGGGAAAGACACTGTATTTGGTATTAAAAAACGTACTTGTTTACAAAATTTGCACAAATTTCCGAGCTTGTCGATTGTCTTGGTAGGATCTCTTCGTGACCGCGCTGGAGTTCTTGAAGCTGGAGAAGGTCGAGATCGGTGGTCTGAAGGGTCGCGCGCTCAGCGGCAAGGTGGTGAACCTGCTCAACGAGTTCCAAGAGGCGTTCAACTTCTTTACGAACGTCCGCTACGACCCCCTCGATCCCGAGGACATGTCCTTCAACGTCGACTACCTTGTCTATAAGGAGAAGGTGGAAGACTTTGACAGGAAGCTGGCAGCCATATTCGTGCAGGCGTTTGACGACTGCCACAATCTGGAGAGCTTATTCAAGGTTTGTTTGTCCATCTACTAGGGATTACGTCCAATAATCTAATGGCACATGAAATAATTACGTCGATCGGTTTTTATTTCGTATAAACCGATTATCTGAAAATCAAAATACAAAAGTACCAGTATCGAATATAAATATATTAAATATGCCTATTGTCTACCCTATAGGAGACTATACTAGGATACCTAGCCTACCATGGTTTTATTTTATAATATAGGCATATTTATTGATTTTATTTATTTAATACAGTTGTACACAAATCACTTGAGGAGAATGGTTTGCTAGAGCATACACAGTTAGCAGTTACTCCATACTAGTTGTATTATCCATCCTGTGTCAATGCATTGTACTACTAGAGAGATGACAGAAAGCTGGTCGCAGAAAGCATGAATACAAACTAGGCTAATCTGTGTGGTTGAATTAGGCTGTCAAATACCCTCGCCCGGTATCAAGTAGACAAAAATTATTAATATTTCAAACTAGCTCATTGGATCGGCAGCACTTACCCTTAGATGTCTTCGCTACTCGCTCAACACGAAGACTGTCGCTCTCGAAGAGGAATTCCCCTTCGTAGGCACGAGCAGCCTTCGTCTTCAAGTTCACTCTTTTCACGTAGTAATGCCCAAGCCAACTGAGCTCTTTCAACTTGTTATTTTTTTAAACCCTAGCAACAGCTCTCAACAATCTTTTTAAGTTTTAAAACACTTCTTCTTTTCACCAAGCTTCCTAGATCAAACCATACCCGCCTTCCATATATGTCACAATTACCCCCCTATTTCTTATATTCGTCATTTTAATGATAAATATAGAAATAATTATACCCTAAATGACAATCACCTAAACGAATATATCTTCCATTCATACTGACCACCTCCTCGAAACTCCAACTAGGATCAAAGTTTGACAATACCTCAACAATGCCACTCTGTAATTCCCCAACAATGTCTGACTTACTATATTATGCAACAATCCTTTAAACAAAAAAAATCCACCCAGTGAATAAAAAAATTCTTTTTTTTTCTTTCTGTATATCACAGATAATGTATCACAGGCAATGTGACCCACCACATTCCTTTTAACAAAATAATCCACCACTCAGTGAATAAAAAAAATCTTTTTTTTTAAAATTATTTATACCACTGGTACCATCAACTTCTCGACAATACTATGACAACCCTATTATGACAACGCTATTACGACAACACTATTACGACAACCCTATTACGACAACACTATTACGACAACACTATTACGACAACACTTACGACAACACTATTATGACAACACTATTACGACAACACTATTACGACAACACTATTATGACAACACTATTACCCCCCATGTTTTTTAATTTTTTGTCGCAATTTAAATTTCGTCCCACAAAAATGGAAAAAAACATACCTACGGCAACCAAAAGAACATCGAACCCAAGACTAAATGCCGGCCGATCACAATACAGTAACGAAAAAAACATCTAACCACATTACTACCAACATCGAATCCACCAACACATACATATCAAGATTATTCCACAAACGTTTTGTACGGTTTCAAATTAACAATGTTGAAAACTCCCTTCGATACTCCTTGGGTAGTAACCAATTCATTTGCATTGACACCTGCGATTGCGGCAACATCATATGGACCTTCATAAATATCAAAAAAAGTTTTACACTCCTTGGCCGATAAGTTGGATACATGTAACGACTTTAATAATACTTTATCGCCCACCTGGAAGACAGTTTTGTGTGGAAACTTATTTTCATGACGTACCTTCCTGCTCTCCGCCTTATTCAAGAGCCTCTCTCTTGCTAACATGATTTTTGTATTTTTCGGTACATCCGTACAACCTTCTTGTGTAAGTTTTAAACATGAAGCTACACTAGGTTTATATTTCTCATTAAAATGAAGCTCCGTTGGTGAGTATCCGGTACTTTCGTGATATGTTGAATTCAACCAATCTTCAACTTGTGGAATCCATTTCACCCAACTAGCATGATTTTTTTTTTTTTCATAACTCTCTCAACTGGGTTCGATGCCGGGTGTCGTATTGAACTCAAGTATGCCTTCACTCCCCTCTCTTCCAACGCTTCATTCCACTCACGTGAAGTGAATTGAGTCCCGTGATCTGATAAGAAGGCTTTTGAACAGTTGCTATGTATAGTTTAACCTTGTTTGTAACTGCAAGTGCCGTCTGTCGAACAAGTGGGTACAGGGTGACCAATTTAGAGAACACATCCAAAAACACAAAAACATATCTCATCCCTCTTTGTCCCTTTGGCAATGGTCCGAAAATATCAACTGACACTTATTGTCCCGGATTCGTTGGTATAATTGGTGTGTACGTGCCATGTGCGATACGATTAGGGTGTTTTGTTCTTTGACATACTTCACACGTACCCACAATCTTCCTCACCATTCTCTCCAAGTGTTTAAAATGGAAATATTCTCGTAATGCAATGATACATTTTCTCGCCCCAAAATGGCCCAACTCAACATGAACACTATCAACGACTTCTTTTATTAGCGATTTTGGTAAGCACAATTTCCAAGGGCAATTATCTCCTGTCCTGTGATATAATTTTTTATTTTGAATCTTAAATTTCACCTCCCTATCATTGTCTTCAGTATCCAACCTTGTCATTATTTCGCCAAAGTGATCATCCTCCCTTTGATATTTATCGATATTGTTCAATTTTTTTTTCAAGTTAAGACAAATGCTCTGAACAATAGGCGCAATTAGTACATCACGGTAGGTGTTACGCATATCTACCATCTCACCATTCGATTTTATTGGGAATCTACTGAGAATGTCAGCTACTTTATTATCACGTCCTGGACAATGAACAATGTTAAATTTAAACTGTTGAATTAATAAAATCCATATCGTAAGTCTGCTTGATAGGAGTCTGCTTTGCATTAAAAACGTAAGTGCCTTGTGATCGTCGGTAATAACTAATAATAGTAAGGTCCACGCCCAAAATGAAAATTCGAAATTTCATCAGCGATCATACAATGGCCAACAATTCCTTCTCGGATACCGTAAAATGAACTTCACTTCCTTGGAGCAATCGTGACGCCATACAAATCACCATTTCGTGCCCTTCAGTATCCAACTGATATAAATGAGCGCCCAATCCTATATCACTTGCGTCACATTGCAAATAGACTGGCTTATTGTAGTCTGGGAATTTTAATTGTACATTTGCAATAAAAAGAGATTTTACTTTGTTGAAATTGCATCTTCGTGTTCATCTGTCCATTTCCAACTCACTCCCTTCTTAATTAGCCCCTGTAATGGTACAGTAACCTTCGCATATGTTGCTGCATAAATACGGTAGAAACTGCACAGTCCAAGAAAGCCTTTAAGTTGACGCGTATTTCTTAGTCTGGGCCATTCGTATATGATTTCCAATTTACGCGGATCAGGGTTTAACCCTCCCTTACTCAATATGTGTCCTAAGAATGGAACAGTGCTCTGGAAAAACTTCGATTTTGCTAGATTAATCGTTATTCCCGCTTCTGCCAATCTAGATAGTATAATCCATATATGTTCAAGGTGCTCTTCGAATGTACGCGAGTAAATGAGCAAATCATCGACATAAGCTTTGCAAAAATGATCGATATCGCAACCCAACACATGGTTCATTGCCCGTATGAAGACCGCCACGGACACATTTAGTCCGAATGGTAGAACAGTAAAACAGTAAACATTCTGATTGTGCTTAAACGCAGTAAATGGCCTACTTTTCTTGGCCAATGGTACTTGCCAATACGATGCAACCATATCCAAGTTTATCAACCATTTAAATTCTCCGAAACTCTGTAACAATTCTTGTGGCGGACAAGGGCTTTCGTACTCGGGAATTAATCGTTTATTTAAATGTCTCGCATCTAAACACAATCGTACTGCCCCCCCTTTTTTCATCACCACAACCATAGGATTAATGTAAGGGCTGGTAGATCTTTCTATTACCCGACATTCAAGCATACTCTCAATTTGTTTGTTAACTGCCTCCTTATGAGCATATGGTATCGGATAATTCCTTTCAAAATAACTTTCATCATTTTTTATTTTAAGTTCGCATTCAAATCCCTTAATTCTTCCCGGAGTGACTTTAAATAATTCTTGATACTAGAACATTAGGCCTACATCATGAAATTCATTTTTTTGATAGTATTCCAAATTCAAATTTTCAACTTTACCTTGTAACTTAGCCTGTCCTATCTCAACATTAATAGATTCATAGGTTGGTTCATTAATGGTAATTTCTATTTCGTCTGACTGGGTTAATTGACAAACAGTGCTTAGGTTTCTGTCTTCAGTAATGTTATTTCTGTGCATAGTTATTAATTGTTGATCTATACATTGTCCCTTTACTTGAATCCTCTTATACTTGAAATCCACACTCACCGAGTTCTCAGTTAGCCAATCAATACCCAATATTACTTCCCTTACAAGGTTCGCCACAACTAAACACATCACTTTTGTCTCAATTGACCCAATGTTTACATCCACCAAAACCTGTTTTGTCACCCGCTTACTTCTCTTACTTGTTGCTCCTATCACGGTTATTCCAACCACGGGCAAAGAAACAATATGCGCTCCCTTACTAACCAATTCCTCGTAGAATTCCTCCGACATACATGACACCTCCCCTCCTGAATCTAACAGGGCATCCACCTTAACACCTTCTAAACTAACTTGTAAAACAGGGCAAATTGGCACTTCTTTTTCATAATTAATATTTTCTTTGTCATCTTCAATTAGAAATTCACTCGGTTTCTGAAACACCGTATTAACTTGTTTCGCGGGTTCTTGTAATAAAGGCTGATGATTCCCGCTAACTTCCTCAGCCCCTACTTGTTTAAACTTCCGGAAGAGTTTTGTCCACCACTGGTTGATGGCCTATCGCGTTTAACATTATTTCGTTCTCTTGTATTGTTGTAACTATTGTTGTGGTTTCGCCAGTTCCCTTGGGACGAATAGTTATTATAGTTATTATCCCGGTTGCCGTAGTTGCCATCACGTTGACTTGCCATAAATGATATGTTTTCCCCTTCTAGATTTGTTAATATGTTCAAGATATGACCTGCCGTTCCCTCAGCCTGTAGGAGTACCACTTTTACTTCTTCCCTAAAATGGCTTATTAACTGCCTCACCAACACAGGTTCTGGTATCGGACACGCAAGGTACTTAGCTTGTCCCATAAGACGTTTGAAGTATCCCGACATCGACGAGAAACCGGAAGGAGAATATAACCCATTGTAAATCTGTTTCATTAACCTGTTTTGTTCAAACTGATTCCAATATTTTCCTAAGAAGTCGCGTCTGAATTGCTCATATGTTCTGAAATCATTTTCCCTTAGCCATTCCTTGACTGAACCTACACAACTCTGTACAGCGAGACTTAATCTAGACTCTTCCGGCACCTCGTACATATCAAACCTGCTTTCCAAGATCCTCATGAACTCTACAGGATGTAAACCATTCGTCGAATTGTTAAATTGGACTTGCTCATTTGCTAATTTATCACTTACATACCTTTCACGCTCCCATACGACTTCATGACCTGAAAAGGAACCAGCTAGGTTCGAGTTACTCATGACTCCTCTGACTTCCGTCAACTGATCTTGAAGTCCACTTATCAAACTTTTCAGTTTGATACCACTTTCTACTTGTGTGGATTCGTCATGTTCTAGCCTGGTAACCACCTCAGATAACTCTTCAATCTTTCCAGTATATTGTTGTCCGTTTTCATCAATTCGACTAATCACTCCTTTAATCTCCTTGTCCGTACGGACCTCTAGCTCCTTCTTAACCCTTTCGTAGGCGGTGGGAAGATTTCTTCCCACCCATTATAAGTTCGCTTCTGGGCGTTGGGAAGATAATTTCCCAGTTTCGGATCGTGCTGCTACCTAGCGGATCGCGTGGAAATCACTTAAAAAAATTGGTACATGTCTTTAGGCCGATAACTGCAGTTCGTATAGCGTTTTGGCTTGACAGCTGACTGTGTTTTGTGACAACAGAAAAAATTCTGAAGAATAAGTGCGTAAAGTGAAACCCCGAGGTGGATTTCTCCAAGCGAGATGTAAATATATCAAATATAAGTATTCTAGAATATGATTAGTGACATTTCCAAACTCATTTGTCACATATTGTACAAAGGTGTACTTTGTTACAAAGTTGGGTAATATTTCACCCACTGCCCATGCCTGATTGCTAACATTTGTAGGTTAAGTATCTAAAATATGTAAATTTGTGCTTGGAACTCGTATACTGTAACTAATTACTTTTGTATGATTGTTTTAGGGGTGGACGGAACTTTATACGTGATAATATCAGGAAAAATCAGTGCAGTTAGTGAAAATGTGACTTTTTAAAAACACTATCCAGTGGGCAGTGGGAAGAAAAATACCCACCTCATTATTGTTTATTGTATGCATTTTTTTTTTTTTTTTTTTTTGGAAATATGTATTAAATAATATTACAACTTCAAACAGCTATGTAAACTTATATTTTGTAGTACAAATAAAATTGCCCATGAAAGGGTTAACTTCTTTAACTTGTCCATCTACCTGTTTTCCCAAACTATACTTTATCATATTCATCTCCGCGGTCATTTCTTTCCTCATCTTCTCCAAGTCCACCTGGTTAACCATATCCCTCTTCAATTCAGCCGAATCCCTCTTTAATTCGTCCTGACCTTTCATCATATCCACTTGCATCTTCATTAAACTTCTAATCATACTCTTGATATCTCCATCATCATCTGGACCATCCATCATCAAGCTCCCTTCAATATCGTCAAGCTCCCTCTCCATTCTTAACCCCTCATACTCACTCCCTTCAATATCATCAAGCTCCCTCTCCATTCTTTAACCACTCTTTGTTACTCCAAATTCCCTTTAACCTCCACTAGGCAACTCCACAACCCTATTCCATTCATACACTCAACAATCCTACAACTCGGACAATCTCGAACTTTATACTACTTATATAACTCCAAATTTTAACCAATTTCCTAGACAAACTTCTCTAATATTGATCTATGGACAGACATCTACCCTCTCGGTCGTTGTAGTTGATCGAGCCCCTCACGTTGGGCGCCAAATTGTCAAATACCCTCGCCCGGTATCAAGTAGACAAAAATGATTAATATTTCAAACTAGCTCATTGGATCGGCAGCACTTACCCTTAGATGTCTTCGCTACTCGCTCAACACGAAGACTGTCGCTCTCGAAGAGGAATTCGCCTTCGTAGGCACGAGCAGCCTTCGTCTTCAAGTTCACTCTTTTCACGTAGTAATGCCCAAGCCAACTGAGCTCTTTCAACTTGTTATTTTTCTAAACCCTAGCAACAGCTCTCAACAATCCACAACAATCTTTTTAAGTTTTAGTATACTATTCACTATTGTTTTTTCCCAAATAAAAAATAGCAAGTTAGCACTCTTGTGAAGTGGCTTAAAATTGTTATGTCAATTGTTACGTCAATTGTTACGTATGATTGATCGCCTGTCCTCCCTCTAAAACACCCGTACCTGAAAGTAGTTGTTTTGTTTTATGAGCCTAATATGAACTTGCATTTTTAGACCTTTGTGTGATGTTCTTGAGTTATTAGGTAACATTTATGTTGTTTATTTTGTTAACGTCGAGAGTTACCTTTTTTCTTAATGTCGTTCCCAGCTTGAGCAGGTTGGCGGTTCGTTGATCCATCGTCCGCTCGTAAAGGTGGAAGTGGACCCAAAGTTCCGGAGAATCATCGACATGTTCGAAGTAGAGTTGGAGATGGTGAAGGAGATCTATGACGAACAGATGAAGTTTTACAAAGACAACGGCTACATGCAGGTGCGTATGTTGGTAGGCGTAACCGGCGCTCGAAATTTAGAATTATAGACTTCAGCCTTTCAAATTGTTAGGCTAGTGTATTATTTTCAATTTGACGGCAACAGAACGGTAAATTTGCTGTTTTAATTAAGATTGACATGTTATGACCTGGCTCTACCTATAAGTACTGGATAGATATGAAATGTGTCTCACGTAATAACGGGCGAATGGATGTCCAGGTGGATAAGCTGCAGCCTCCTGTCGCCGGGACCCTCCTATGGGTGCACAAGATGCACCACCGACTGTCGGATCCCATAGACTACCTCAACGACCTTGAACACGACATCACGGAGACAGAGGACGCCGCCTACGTGATGGACAGGTACATTGTTTGGGATGTTTCTTCGTTCGGTATTGGTGCCGAAATAGGTTGTTTCCGCTAATTTTGCACAAAATGCAGCTAATTTGTTATGATTTTTCATAATATCTGATTGATGTTTTAAGGCCCAGTATTATGAACATCTAATAATAAAGTTAGTAGGCCTATAGAATGTGAGGATATGATCCGACAGCTTACCTTCGTGTAAGATGACAAAATGGAGAGTTGAAAGTGAACGTATAATATACATAATGCAAAAATAACGAGACGTTTTGTCACGAGGTCTTAATCACTCAATAGGCGATGGCGATGGGGGACCACCTTTCAGCCCTCATTTTCCTTTCAGCTCAGCTTATATAAAGCAGAGCTGAAGTGGTTATCGTATCCCAATACGGTATCTGTGACGTCTTAGTTTATTACCGCGATGCCACGCCCGCAGGTACAAGGAGATGATGGAATACCTCTGTGATAACCGAGTATAGTTTATTACCGCGATGCCACGCCCGCAGGTACAAGGAGATGATGGAATACCTCTGTGATAACCGAGTATAGT
This sequence comes from Isoperla grammatica, assembly GCA_945910005.1. NCBI lineage: Eukaryota > Metazoa > Arthropoda > Insecta > Plecoptera > Perlodidae > Isoperla > Isoperla grammatica. Next base: position 18,986,349 of record OX246743.1, read on the forward strand.
TTATTACCGCGATGCCACGCCCGCAGGTACAAGGAGGTGATGGAATACCTCTGTGATAACCGAGTATAGTTTATTACCGCGATGCCACGCCCGCAGGTACAAGGAGATGATGGAATACCTCTGTGATAACCGAGTATAGTTTATTACCGCGATGCCGTGCCCGCAGGTTCAAGGAGATGATGGAATACCTCGACGACCTCGAGATGAAAACGTTTAGCGCGTGGTGCCTCAGGGTGCCAGACGAATGCAACATTAACCTCAGCGAGACACTGTTGTTGCGCTCCGAGGACCTGCACATTGGGCTCAATTTTGCCGACGAGGTGAGTGTTCATTTTTTGTATTTTTTGTATTTTTTTTTGTATTTTTTTATTATTTTATTTTATTTTATTTTTTCATTTTATTTTATTGTATTTATTTTATTTTATTTTATTTTATTTATGTTGGTATGTATTAATTTATTTATTTTATTTGTACAGTAATAACATACATGGAACTACATAAATAAAATTACAATACTTAGAAGTATCGGCTTATCTATTAACCATCTTTCAGAAAGTTGTTGATGTAGCAAAAGCAAATACCATCCGCACCATGCTGTGATTGATACTGAGTGGGTAGAGACTATAAAAATACAATTTATTTTATTTATTTATTTATTTATTTATTTATTTATTTATTTATTTATTTATTTATTTATTTATTTATTTATTTATTTATTTATTTAATAGCATATATAAGCTGAATGTTGGCTTGTGCTCACAGCTGGTGGCGATCCTACGAGAGGTTCGCTATCTGAAGCTCCTGGAGAAGGAGGGCATCCCCCAGGAGGGGCTCGATCTGTTTGACCGAGCCGAAGAGCTACACACCTGGGTGTTCCACTTGAACTGCACCACCGAGTGGTACAACCGGCTCCGAGACCGGACCAAACCGGTCGAGTACGACCTGGTCATAGACGAGATCGAGACCATTGACAACATCATACAGCAGATCCTGGACAATCTCAATTGGAACTCGGAAGGTGGGGTGGAAAACGCAACGTTTTTATATGGGTGTTGTATTTATTTATTTTTATTACCGTAAGGTCTAGTCGTACAATGTCCCAATAACTAGAAATTCGTCGAATAGCTTGATGTCTCCATGGCAACGACTAATCAAAACTCTTGACTTCCTCCAAATAGCTTAATTGCTACAAATAACTTTCTTATTAGGAGATTGTAAGACCGGCCCTAAGCCTTCTAAAATACACTCATATGTTGTTACAAGAATGGGAGACCGTATTACAGATAGAGTGCGCTGTGAGCGATGACGTTCAGTTTACCTTTTGTTTTTGGGTGGGTGGGTGGGTGGGTGCGTGCGTGTGTGTGTGTGCGTGAGGTCCATGTTGGTAATCTGGTAGGAGCAGTAGTCACTGGTACCATCTATTGCACAGAAGCGTGGGCCCACATTGAGGAGCTCCGTGACCTCGTCAGGCAGCTTCACGACCGAGTCCTCCAGGCGCAAGACAACGTGGAGACGATGGTGAACCTGATGATCAACTGGGGGATGGTGCCCTTGTTTGAGCGGCATGGCGGCAAGGCAGACGCTCTGCTCACCCTCGAGGACCGAGACGACAGAGTTTCCAAGAGGTAACAGTAAAGCCGCGTTTACAGCCACTTAACGCTCGTACATTAACTTGAGCCCACGCCTACAAGTTGAGCCTACACAAATCAAATGTTTTCGTCTACATAGAATTAAGCAAATTAACGCTACATACGCCAAGCCAAGCTGAGGCGAAAGTTCAATCAAATTCAACTTTTTGTTGATTTGACAAAGTTGTGTTAAGTGGCGCATGCGCAGAGCAAATTTTCTCCCCCAGAAATATTCTGATTTGTTGATTGAAGTAAATTTTGTTAATTTCATAGATTGGTTGTAGACAAACATATAAATTTGCCGAAGTTTTGAAATTTGCGTATGTTAATTTACGAGCGTTAAGTGGATGTAAATGCGGCTCTACTGTTTAAATGACTTATGTAGCCTTTGTTTCTTTTCAACAATGGGTGGCATAAAAGTCGCGATTATCGGTTGTGATTTCCGCAGTTTTATCTAGCTAGTATGTAGTCAAGGCTTTGCAAAATTCACATTTTCCTAGTTCATTTGAACAAATAGTGAGTGTCAGGCATCTGATAATTTACTGCTCAGTCTGGGATAGCCACATACCAATTCTCAGCTTCTTACTGCTATTGTAAGTACTAAGTAGTAATTATTTTCAAATTTTACATATCTTTATTGTCTTTCAATACTAAACTAAAATGTCTTAAATCATCCGAGCACATTCCCCCCTGACAGTGTAAAATCATCTGTGTCTGTAACAGTGTGTTAAGATTTGTGTGGTTTACCGCAATATGCTTTAATTCAACATCAAGGTCTACTTTATCTGCGCCTAGCGGAGGCTCGTCAAACTCCCAACTTCGGTCGTCGCAAGGAAACCATAATCACCATTTTGTATCCCACTAATAAAACTGTTATAATAATTAAATATCTGTTGTAGATCTTGTAATACAATACTTTAAACCAGGGTTGCCACCAAGTCACTTTTTTTATCCTTGAAAGAAACTAAAAAAATCCTGAGAAATCCTTGAAAAGTTATCTTCAGCATTAGCATGTTATATCTGCGAAGGAATGTTACAAATTTTCAGGTTTCATGCCAAAATATGTTATGCCAGCCTGATTTTCGAGAATCTAGTCAACATTACGTGCAGAAACGCATAAGAATCGGAATTTTCTTCGAATATATTTTAACGTTTTACTTCTACTCACCATAACTACCACTTGCGGGAAATGTTATGCAGTCACTTATGTTTATTTTTACTAGTACCTGATGTTCTTTTACTGTCTACATTGCTTTTTAGCTGAATTTTTAAAAATGTATTAGGCCTAATTTAATGTATTTTTTAAAGACAGTAGAAAATCCTAAGATTTTGCCCAAAATCCTGTTATCCTTAAGACACTCTAAAAATCCTGAGATTAGGATAAAATCCTTGAAAGTGGCAACCCTGCTTTAAACACCTAAAAGAGACATTTTGATAGAATACAATGATTGAAGATTATAAAATATGATGATTTTTCTTAGGAGGTAATTCTATTTGACTGATCACTTTATTTGTTTTCCTTCTCCTTTCTCCCATTTGAATAACATGTGTTTTTTAACATTGTGGAACGGACTGCGACGCCCTAAGTTGGAAGTTCGACGAGCCTCCGCCAGGCGGAGATCAAGTAGACCTTGTTCAACATTATAATCATACACAGCTGGCATCACGATTTCATTCTACAGTTCGCATTTGTACCGCATGAGTGTGTATTGCAACTTTTAACCTCGAATAGTTTTGCCATTGTAACGTACTAGAAATATTAAAGGATGTATGTATGTATTCTTTATTAGTTTAGTTTGGAGCTCTTTCACTCAGTTACAAAACATTTGACATAAATTTCTCACTAAATAAGTATAAAGTAATTATTAGAACCATTGATTAAGGAAGGGAGAAGCCCTTTTACAATCAATGTTTACAATCATAATAATAACAATATTTTTTATTTTTATGTTACTTAAATACTACTAAATTTGTTTTTTATAATCATATCTCTAAATTTATTACAGTTTTTTGGCATGGGATTTAAAATTACTTCTTGAAGACCATTCCACTGTTTAATAGCAGATCCCAGAAAAGAATGTTTACCCACATCTGTGTGGTATCTTCTTACAAACAGCTTTTCAGTGTGATCGTTTTTCCCCTTGAATGTGGCTTTCTCTACCTTACTGTTAATTTCTCTCCATGCCGAATGTCCTGAGATGGTTTTATACAATGCACATAATCTAGTAATTTCTCTTCTCTCTTCTAGAGATCGCCACCCCAGTTCCTCTATCATCTCTGTAGGGCTATGACGCCTACCATATTTACATAGAACTCTTCTTGCAGCTTTTCTTTGCACATTTTCTAACTTGTCTCTCTGAGTTGTAGTATGCGGAGCCCATACTGAACTTGCATACTCAAGAGTTGGCCTCACTATTTCTTTATATGCCTTTTCTCGCACCTTGTTACTTGTGCCTCTTAAGTTACGCATAACAAAATTGAGTGCTCTATATCCCTTTGCTACTACCTCAGCTACATGATCACCCCAAGACAGTTTTGAATCTAAAGTTAATCCCAAATATTTTCCGGTGTCTTGGTACTCAAGGCTAGTCCCATTTATTACATATTTGAATTGGTAAGTGTTATGTTTGAGTGTAAATTTCATCAATTGGCTCTTAGCTGCATTTAGACCCATTTCATTTTTCCTAACCCACTCAAGAATCATATCTATAGCTACATATCGTGAAGAAGACGACACGGCCTGCGTAGCAGCGAGATTTGTGAAAGCTTTGAATAAGACTATCACCATCTCTACGACCTTCAAACGATTCATGTTAGGACAAAATTATGTTTTTGACAAATTCAGATTACCCGGATCCAGATTGTACTACCCGATGTCATGCCTATTTCAGATATGCTGAGATTATCAGCGCAGGCAAAGAGATTCACCGGTTGCTGCAGGAGAATTACAATTTGTTTTACAACATCATTCCGCCCGAGCCGGAGTCCGACCTTGAGAGTACGGACGAGGAGGAGGCGGGGGAGAAGCCCGAGGGAGAGGAGGGGGTGGAGGATGACGAAGAAAGGATATTGACAGAGGAGGTAACGCGCATAATATTTAACTACGCCTAGTATTAGGACTATTCACTGTTACTTGTCAAACAATTACAGTGAAACTTCTTTATAACAAATGTCTTTATAACAAAATGATCTAGGCTATGTAAAAAACTGTTTTTCAGGTCCCAAAAGGTTCTTATGCATGTAAAAAGAATGAAAAAACTAGTGTTGCCTTACGATATCAATTATTCGATACGATATCGATATCGTGGGAAAATCGCCGTTAATTTCGATATCGATATGGTAGTGTCATATCGAAAATATCGCGATATCGTGGTCAACTCAAAATATTAAAATATTTCAGCTATGGTCTGCAGTATGCGTTGCTGCAATATGCGTTGCTGCAGCGTTGTCACTGAGTACCTAACCCCCCCCCCCCCAACCCTCGATGATATCATTGTCAACTTGAAGTATTTCTCCCGCGGTCTGCAGTACGCGTTGCTGTTGTTTAAAAACAGTTGACTCGTCATCACGCGACACCGCGAATTCAAGCCTTAATCGCTATGCAGCATCTCATACTGCAGGCCACGGGCGGAAAATTTTCAAATTGATGTTATTTTGATATCCCGGGGGGGGGGGGGGGGGTAATAGACGTGAAGGCACTAACTGGAACAACGCGTACTGCAGGCCATGGCAAAAACACTTTAAATTGACTATGATTTCTTATGTATTGTTTTATTACCGCCGAAAAAAATTCGATATCGCGATATCGATGTTGATTTTGATACGACGATATCGCTCGCGATATCGTCGAAATGGCGCCGATATCGATGTTGAAAAAAATATCGTTGGGCAACACTAGAAAAAACCAACATTCTACCGTGTAGCATAGAAGACACAAAAACCAAGCAAAAAACCATAGGCGTCTCAACAATTGTCTTGATCGCCCGGAGACTAATAAAATACATAATAAATCTACTAAATTTAAAAATAAATTTTAACTTTTTTTTTATTAAAAAGTTATTAAATTGTATCAAAGATTACAAACCAGGGAAGATGTTTCATCGCCGTGTTAAAATATCTGCGCGAGTTTTGTCGAAATTTTTAAGTCTCACCACTAGTTCGAATTCTCATCGCAAGGAGCGCTAGCTCAGCACGTTTGAACTTTGTTGCCGTCTGGCGGGATATATTTGAACTCGGTTCTGGCATTCAAAAACTATCTAGAACTCTTTGTATGAGTATCATCACGGTCTTCTAAATCTTCAATGACAACAACACACAACAATTAAAACTCACTTTTCAAGTGTTACCGTATTGACCCATTTAGATGGTGGATTTTGGAGCAGCCAGTGGGGAAAATATCATATATCTCAAATATAATACGATCAGGATAAACAACAATACAGCACGTCAGCTACTGCCGCCTTGCCGGCGCTGCGAGCCAGGTGGCCAGCGCCCGTGAGGTAGGCAGCCCCGCGCCACAGTAAACCTGTTACGAACGCTCGATCGGGGCCGCCTAGGATGTGCCTGTGCTCGTGCTAGCAGTCTTGCACAGAACACGACAACGCATTCTAGCGGAGACATTGCGCAGCGGAGCGCTGGTGTGGTGTATCAACTCTCCGGTAGAGTGCGATAGGCTCGAGCACTCGCCACGGAGCCGTGATTCGTTGATCTGCGATAGTGCGCATGTGTATACACGCGCGGGAAATTCGAATTCACGCTTCGAAAACCTTAGACCGCGAATATAATACGAATACGATTTTAGATTTTTTGGGGGGAAAAAACCTCGTATTATATTAGGGTCAATACGGTATATCAAGGTTCATTGATGCATACAAGATCGTCATCTACCAACCTTGATTTTATATTTATTGTCGGGTTGTCGCTAGGGATGTCAATACCCTGAAATATTTGTACCCGGGTACCCTCGCGCCGTATCCGGACTACCCGGGTAGTAAATAATACTAAATACGCGTTTTATCGTCATGGGTGTCAAATGATTCGCAAAGTTGTGGAAAGAGACATTATATTGTTAAACGGTATCAGGTTGCATTGTCTTCGATGCAAAACGATCGCGGAAGTAGGCCTATTCAACAAAGCTTCAAAGCTTGCGTCTCTGCTACGGTAGGCGGTGGTCGGCCGCGTCAAGCGATGACGTCATAGGCCGAGCTCGAACACGGGAACATGATCGCTGTAAAGCTACGACGGGCAGTGGGTGCGCTCCCTCGGACTCGCAACCGTTCCGCAGCATTCTTCCATAGGCCTACAGAAGATGATACTAATTGGGATTTACGTCTCATTCGTCAGCGGCGCTGTTGAGGTGGGGGGGGGGGGGGGGGTCAAGTTAAATGCTGGCAAATTGAAAAGAGCGGCTTGTACGCTCGCACAAAGACGCCAGTAGGGAAATATCGCAATGTTAAATTAATTTCGTTTTGAACAGAAGAAGGTAACGGTTAGTACCGGGTAACGGGTATTGAAAAGTTGGAACCGTACCCGTGTGTACCGGGCGGGTAACGGGTACCCGGGTCCCCGTTGACATCCCTAGTTGTCGCACATAAAGATTTAGAGGACCGTGATGATAATCATACAAAGGGTCCTAGACAGTTTTTACGACGACGACGAGGTTCCCGCTCAAATTAAACTTTTGGAAGAGCGAGTTCTTGCGGTAAGAATTCGAACTACACGTCGGACTTATAAAATTTTGCTCAGACACGCGCAGACGAATTCCCATATGGATGAACTATCTTCCCTAGTTTGTAATCTTTGATTGTATTTAGTTTCATTGTTTTTAATTTAATTGTTGTATTAGGCTTAATCAACTAAAGTAAATAGGTTACAATTTAAATTCAAAGGTAGGCTGACAAAATAATGGTTGGGGAATTTCAGGAAAAAAACATGTACTGGTAGCTTACAAATTAACGTACGTTCCCTTGCAATCTTTGTTTTGTAGGAACAAGAGGCGTTGCGTGCCAAAGCAGAGAGGAAGGCGATCCGAGCGGAGAAGCGAATAGCAAGGGCGGAACGGATAGCGGCGGAAGAAGAAGCGGCGAGGGTGGCGGAAGAGGAGAAGAAAAAAGCTGAGGAAGCAGCCGCAGCAGCTGCTAAGAAGGTAGGCTGGAGGCTGGCCACGGTCACCCCACACAACTGTTGTAACACTCATTAGGCTGCTAAGAAGGTAGGCTGGAGGCAGGCCACGGTCACCCCACACAACTGTTGTAACACTCATTAGGCTGCTAAGAAGGTAGGCTGGAGGCAGGCCACGGTCACCCCACACAACTGTTGTAACACTCATTAGGCTGCTAAGAAGGTAGGCTGGAGGCTGGCCACGGTCACCCCACACAACTGTTGTAACACTCATTAGGCTGCTAAGAAGGTAGGCTGGAGGCAGGCCACGGTCACCCCACACAACTGTTTAAAACACTCATTAGGCTGCTAAGAAGGTAGGCTGGAGGCTGGCCACGGTCACCCCACACAACTGTTGTAACACTCATTAGGCTGCTAAGAAGGTAGGCTGGAGGCTGGCCACGGTCACCCCACACAACTGTTGTAACACTCATTAGGCTGCTAAGAAGGTAGGCTGGAGGCTGGCCACGGTCACCCCACACAACTGTTGTAACACTCATTAGGCTGCTAAGAAGGTAGGCTGGAGGCTGGCCACGGTCACCCCACACAACTGTTGTAACACTCATTAGGCTGCTAAGAAGGTAGGCTGGAGGCAGGCCACGGTCACCCCACACAACTGTTGTAACACTCATTAGGCTGCTAAGAAGGTAGGCTGGAGGCAGGCCACGGTCACCCCACACAACTGTTGTAACACTCATTAGGCTGCTAAGAAGGTAGGCTGGAGGCAGGCCACGGTCACCCCACACAACTGTTGTAACACTCATTAGGCTGCTAAGAAGGTAGGCTGGAGGCTGGCCACGGTCACCCCACACAACTGTTGTAACACTCATTAGGCTGCTAAGAAGGTAGGCTGGAGGCTGGCCACGGTCACCCCACACAACTGTTGTAACACTCATTAGGCTGCTAAGAAGGTAGGCTGGAGGCTGGCCACGGTCACCCCACACAACTGTTGTAACACTCATTAGGCTGCTAAGAAGGTAGGCTGGAGGCTGGCCACGGTCACCCCACACAACTGTTGTAACACTCATTAGGCTGCTAAGAAGGTAGGCTGGAGGCTGGCCACGGTCACCCCACACAACTGTTTAAAACACTCATTAGGCTGCTAAGAAGGTAGGCTGGAGGCTGGCCACGGTCACCCCACACAACTGTTGTAACACTCATTAGGCTGCTAAGAAGGTAGGCTGGAGGCTGGCCACAGTCACCCCACACAACTGTTGTAACACTCATTAGGCTGCTAAGAAGGTAGGCTGGAGGCTGGCCACGGTCACCCCACACAACTGTTGTAACACTCATTAGGCTGCTAAGAAGGTAGGCTGGAGGCTGGCCACGGTCACCCCACACAACTGTTGTAACACTCATTAGGCTGCTAAGAAGGTAGGCTGGAGGCTGGCCACGGTCACCCCACACAACTGTTGTAACACTCATTAGGCTGCTAAGAAGGTAGGCTGGAGGCTGGCCACGGTCACCCCACACAACTGTTGTAACACTCATTAGGCTGCTAAGAAGGTAGGCTGGAGGCTGGCCACAGTCACCCCACACAACTGTTGTAACACTCATTAGGCTGCTAAGAAGGTAGGCTGGAGGCTGGCCACAGTCACCCCACACAACTGTTGTAACACTCATTAGGCTGCTAAGAAGGTAGGCTGGAGGCTGGCCACGGTCACCCCACACAACTGTTGTAACACTCATTAGGCTGCTAAGAAGGTAGGCTGGAGGCAGGCCACGGTCACCCCACACAACTGTTGTAACACTCATTAGGCTGCTAAGAAGGTAGGCTGGAGGCAGGCCACGGTCACCCCACACAACTGTTGTAACACTCATTAGGCTGCTAAGAAGGTAGGCTGGAGGCTGGCCACGGTCACCCCACACAACTGTTGTAACACTCATTAGGCTGCTAAGAAGGTAGGCTGGAGGCTGGCCACGGTCACCCCACACAACTGTTGTAACACTCATTAGGCTGCTAAGAAGGTAGGCTGGAGGCAGGCCACGGTCACCCCACACAACTGTTGTAACACTCATTAGGCTGCTAAGAAGGTAGGCTGGAGGCTGGCCACGGTCACCCCACACAACTGTTGTAACACTCATTAGGCTGCTAAGAAGGTAGGCTGGAGGCTGGCCACGGTCACCCCACACAACTGTTGTAACACTCATTAGGCTGCTAAGAAGGTAGGCTGGAGGCTGGCCACGGTCACCCCACACAACTGTTGTAACACTCATTAGGCTGCTAAGAAGGTAGGCTGGAGGCTGGCCACGGTCACCCCACACAACTGTTGTAACACTCATTAGGCTGCTAAGAAGGTAGGCTGGAGGCAGGCCACGGTCACCCCACACAACTGTTGTAACACTCATTAGGCTGCTAAGAAGGTAGGCTGGAGGCAGGCCACGGTCACCCCACACAACTGTTGTAACACTCATTAGGCTGCTAAGAAGGTAGGCTGGAGGCAGGCCACGGTCACCCCACACAACTGTTGTAACACTCATTAGGCTGCTAAGAAGGTAGTCTGGAGTCTGGCCACGGTCACCCCACACAACTGTTGTAACACTCATTAGGCTGCTAAGAAGGTAGGCTGGAGGCTGGCCACAGTCACCCCACACAACTGTTGTAACACTCATTAGGCTGCTAAGAAGGTAGGCTGGAGGCTGGCCACGGTCACCCCACACAACTGTTGTAACACTCATTAGGCTGCTAAGAAGGTAGGCTGGAGGCTGGCCACGGTCACCCCACACAACTGTTGTAACACTCATTAGGCTGCTAAGAAGGTAGGCTGGAGGCTGGCCACGGTCACCCCACACAACTGTTGTAACACTCATTAGGCTGCTAAGAAGGTAGGCTGGAGGCTGGCCACGGTCACCCCACACAACTGTTGTAACACTCATTAGGCTGCTAAGAAGGTAGGCTGGAGGCAGGCCACGGTCTCCCCACACAACTGTTGTAACACTCATTAGGCTGCTAAGAAGGTAGGCTTGAGGCAGGCCACGGTCACCCCACACAACTGTTGTAACACTCATTAGGCTGCTAAGAAGGTAGGCTGGAGGCTGGCCATGGTCACCCCACACAACTGTTGTAACACTCATTAGGCTGCTAAGAAGGTAGGCTGGAGGCTGGCCACGGTCACCCCACACAACTGTTGTAACACTCATTAGGCTGCTAAGAAGGTAGGCTGGAGGCAGGCCACGGTCACCCCACACAACTGTTGTAACACTCATTAGGCTGCTAAGAAGGTAGGCTGGAGGCTGGCCACGGTCACCCCACACAACTGTTGTAACACTCATTAGGCTGCTAAGAAGGTAGGCTGGAGGCTGGCCACGGTCACCCCACACAACTGTTGTAACACTCATTAGGCTGCTAAGAAGGTAGGCTGGAGGCAGGCCACGGTCACCCCACACAACTGTTGTAACACTCATTAGGCTGCTAAGAAGGTAGGCTGGAGGCTGGCCACGGTCACCCCACACAACTGTTGTAACACTCATTAGGCTGCTAAGAAGGTAGGCTGGAGGCTGGCCACGGTCACCCCACACAACTGTTGTAACACTCATTAGGCTGCTAAGAAGGTAGGCTGGAGGCTGGCCACGGTCACCCCACACAACTGTTGTAACACTCATTAGGCTGCTAAAAAGGTAGGCTGGAGGCTGGCCACGGTCACCCCACACAACTGTTGTAACACTCATTAGGCTGCTAAGAAGGTAGGCTGGACTCTGGAGGCTGGCCACGGTCACCCCACACAACTGTTGTAACACTAATTAGGCTGCTAAGAAGGTAGGCTGGAGGCTGGCCACAGTCACCCCACACAACTGTTGTAACACTCATTAGGCTGCTAAGAAGGTAGGCTGGAGGCTGGCCACGGTCACCCCACACAACTGTTGTAACACTCATTAGGCAGCTAAGAAGGTAGGCTGGAGGCTGGCCACGGTCACCCCACACAACTGTTGTAACACTCATTAGGCTGCTAAGAAGGTAGGCTGGAGGCTGGCCACGGTCACCCCACACAACTGTTGTAACACTCATTAGGCTGCTAAGAAGGTAGGCTGGAGGCTGGCCACGGTCACCCCACACAACTGTTGTAACACTCATTAGGCTGCTAAGAAGGTAGGCTGGAGGCAGGCCACGGTCACCCCACACAACTGTTGTAACACTCATTAGGCTGCTAAGAAGGTAGGCTGGAGGCTGGCCACGGTCTCCCCACACAACTGTTGTAACACTCATTAGGCTGCTAAGAAGGTAGGCTTGAGGCAGGCCACGGTCACCCCACACAACTGTTGTAACACTCATTAGGCTGCTAAGAAGGTAGGCTGGAGGCTGGCCATGGTCACCCCACACAACTGTTGTAACACTCATTAGGCTGCTAAGAAGGTAGGCTGGAGGCTGGCCACGGTCACCCCACACAACTGTTGTAACACTCATTAGGCTGCTAAGAAGGTAGGCTGGAGGCAGGCCACGGTCACCCCACACAACTGTTGTAACACTCATTAGGCTGCTAAGAAGGTAGGCTGGAGGCTGGCCACGGTCACCCCACACAACTGTTGTAACACTCATTAGGCTGCTAAGAAGGTAGGCTGGAGGCTGGCCACGGTCACCCCACACAACTGTTGTAACACTCATTAGGCTGCTAAGAAGGTAGGCTGGAGGCAGGCCACGGTCACCCCACACAACTGTTGTAACACTCATTAGGCTGCTAAGAAGGTAGGCTGGAGGCTGGCCACGGTCACCCCACACAACTGTTGTAACACTCATTAGGCTGCTAAGAAGGTAGGCTGGAGGCTGGCCACGGTCACCCCACACAACTGTTGTAACACTCATTAGGCTGCTAAGAAGGTAGGCTGGAGGCTGGCCACGGTCACCCCACACAACTGTTGTAACACTCATTAGGCTGCTAAGAAGGTAGGCTGGAGGCAGGCCACGGTCACCCCACACAACTGTTGTAACACTCATTAGGCTGCTAAGAAGGTAGGCTGGAGGCTGGCCACGGTCACCCCACACAACTGTTGTAACACTCATTAGGCTGCTAAGAAGGTAGGCTGGAGGCTGGCCACGGTCACCCCACACAACTGTTGTAACACTCATTAGGCTGCTAAGAAGGTAGGCTGGAGGCTGGCCACGGTCACCCCACACAACTGTTGTAACACTCATTAGGCTGCTAAGAAGGTAGGCTGGACTCTGGAGGCTGGCCACGGTCACCCCACACAACTGTTGTAACACTCATTAGGCTGCTAAGAAGGTAGGCTGGAGGCTGGCCACGGTCACCCCACACAACTGTTGTAACACTCATTAGGCTGCTAAGAAGGTAGGCTGGAGGCTGGCCACGGTCACCCCACACAACTGTTGTAACACTAATTAGGCTGCTAAGAAGGTAGGCTGGAGGCTAGCCACGGTCACCCCACACAACTGTTGTAACACTCATTAGGCTGCTAAGAAGGTAGGCTGGAGGCTGGCCACGGTCACCCCACACAACTGTTGTAACACTCATTAGGCTGCTAAGAAGGTAGGCTGGAGGCTGGCCACGGTCACCCCACACAACTGTTGTAACACTCATTAGGCTGCTAAGAAGGTAGGCTGGAGGCTGGCCACGGTCACCCCACACAACTGTTGTAACACTCATTAGGCTGCTAAGAAGGTAGGCTGGAGGCTGGCCACAGTCACCCCACACAACTGTTGTAACACTCATTAGGCTGCTAAGAAGGTAGGCTGGAGGCTGGCCACGGTCACCCCACACAACTGTTGTAACACTCATTAGGCAGCTAAGAAGGTAGGCTGGAGGCTGGCCACGGTCACCCCACACAACTGTTGTAACACTCATTAGGCTGCTAAGAAGGTAGGCTGGAGGCTGGCCACGGTCACCCCAAACAACTGTTGTAACACTCATTAGGCTGCTAAGAAGGTAGGCTGGAGGCTGGCCACGGTCACCCCACACAACTGTTGTAACACTCATTAGGCTGCTAAGAAGGTAGGCTGGAGGCTGGCCACGGTCACCCCACACAACTGTTGTAACACTCATTAGGCTGCTAAGAAGGTAGGCTGGAGGCTGGCCACGGTCACCCCACACAACTGTTGTAACACTCATTAGGCTGCTAAGAAGGTAGGCTGGAGGCTGGCCACGGTCACCCCACACAACTGTTGTAACACTCATTAGGCTGCTAAGAAGGTAGGCTGGAGGCTGGCCACGGTCACCCCACACAACTGTTGTAACACTCATTAGGCTGCTAAGAAGGTAGGCTGGAGGCAGGCCACGGTCACCCCACACAACTGTTGTAACACTCATTAGGCTGCTAAGAAGGTAGGCTGGAGGCTGGCCACGGTCACCCCACACAACTGTTGTAACACTCCTTAGGCTGCTAAGAAGGTAGGCTGGAGGCTGGCCACGGTCACCCCACACAACTGTTGTAACACTCATTAGGCTGCTAAGAAGGTAGGCTGGAGGCTGGCCACGGTCACCCCACACAACTGTTGTAACACTCATTAGGCTGCTAAGAAGGTAGGCTGGAGGCTGGCCACGGTCACCCCACACAACTGTTGTAACACTCATTAGGCTGCTAAGAAGGTAGGCTGGAGGCAGGCCACGGTCACCCCACACAACTGTTGTAACACTCATTAGGCTGCTAAGAAGGTAGGCTGGAGGCTGGCCACGGTCACCCCACACAACTGTTGTAACACTCATTAGGCTGCTAAGAAGGTAGGCTGGAGGCTGGCCACGGTCACCCCACACAACTGTTGTAACACTCATTAGGCTGCTAAGAAGGTAGGCTGGAGGCTGGCCACGGTCACCCCACACAACTGTTGTAACACTCATTAGGCTGCTAAGAAGGTAGGCTGGAGGCAGGCCACGGTCACCCCACACAACTGTTGTAACACTCATTAGGCTGCTAAGAAGGTAGGCTGGAGGCTGGCCACGGTCACCACACACAACTGTTGTAACACTCATTAGGCTGCTAAGAAGGTAGGCTGGGGGCTGGCCACGGTCACCCCACACAACTGTTGTAACACTCATTAGGCTGCTAAGAAGGTAGGCTGGAGGCTGGCCACGGTCACCCCACACAACTGTTGTAACACTCATTAGGCTGCTAAGAAGGTAGGCTGGAGGCTGGCCACGGTCACCCCACACAACTGTTGTAACACTCATTAGGCTGCTAAGAAGGTAGGATGGAGGCTGGCCACGGTCACCCCACACAACTTTTGTAACACTCATTAGGCTGCTAAGAAGGTAGGCTGGAGGCTGGCCACGGTCACCCCACACAACTGTTGTAACACTCATTAGGCTGCTAAGAAGGTAGGCTGGAGGCTGGCCACGGTCACCCCACACAACTGTTGTAACACTCATTAGGCTGCTAAGAAGGTAGGCTGGCCACGGTCACCCCACACAACTGTTGTAACACTCATTAGGCTGCTAAGAAGGTAGGCTGGAGGCTGGCCACGGTCACCCCACACAACTGTTGTTACACTCATTAGGCTGCTAAGAAGGTAGGCTGGAGGCAGGCCACGGTCACCCCACACAACTGTTGTAACACTCATTAGGCTGCTAAGAAGGTAGGCTGGAGGCAGGCCACGGTCACCCCACACAACTGTTGTAACACTCATTAGGCTGCTAAGAAGGTAGGCTGGAGGCAGGCCACGGTCACCCCACACAACTGTTGTAACACTCATTAGGCTGCTAAGAAGGTAGTCTGGAGTCTGGCCACGGTCACCCCACACAACTGTTGTAACACTCATTAGGCTGCTAAGAAGGTAGGTTGGAGGCAGGCCACGGTCACCCCACACAACTGTTGTAACACTCATTAGGCTGCTAAGAAGGTAGGCTGGAGGCTGGCCACGGTCACCCCACACAACTGTTGTAACACTCATTAGGCTGCTAAGAAGGTAGGCTGGAGGCTGGCCACGGTCACCCCACACAACTGTTGTAACACTCATTAGGCTGCTAAGAAGGTAGGCTGGAGGCAGGCCACGGTCCTCCCACACAACTGTTGTAACACTCATTAGGCTGCTAAGAAGGTAGGCTTGAGGCAGGCCACGGTCACCCCACACAACTGTTGTAACACTCATTAGGCTGCTAAGAAGGTAGGCTGGAGGCTGGCCATGGTCACCCCACACAACTGTTGTAACACTCATTAGGCTGCTAAGAAGGTAGGCTGGAGGCTGGCCACGGTCACCCCACACAACTGTTGTAACACTCATTAGGCTGCTAAGAAGGTAGGCTGGAGGCAGGCCACGGTCACCCCACACAACTGTTGTAACACTCATTAGGCTGCTAAGAAGGTAGGCTGGAGGCTGGCCACGGTCACCCCACACAACTGTTGTAACACTCATTAGGCTGCTAAGAAGGTAGGCTGGAGGCTGGCCACGGTCACCCCACACAACTGTTGTAACACTCATTAGGCTGCTAAGAAGGTAGGCTGGAGGCAGGCCACGGTCACCCCACACAACTGTTGTAACACTCATTAGGCTGCTAAGAAGGTAGGCTGGAGGCTGGCCACGGTCACCCCACACAACTGTTGTAACACTCATTAGGCTGCTAAGAAGGTAGGCTGGAGGCTGGCCACGGTCACCCCACACAACTGTTGTAACACTCATTAGGCTGCTAAGAAGGTAGGCTGGAGGCTGGCCACGGTCACCCCACACAACTGTTGTAACACTCATTAGGCTGCTAAGAAGGTAGGCTGGAGGCTGGCCACGGTCACCCCACACAACTGTTGTAACACTCATCAGGCTGCTAAGAAGGTAGGCTGGACTCTGGAGGCTGGCCACGGTCACCCCACACAACTGTTGTAACACTAATTAGGCTGCTAAGAAGGTAGGCTGGAGGCTGGCCACGGTCACCCCACACAACTGTTGTAACACTCATTAGGCTGCTAAGAAGGTAGGCTGGACTCTGGAGGCTGGCCACGGTCACCCCACACAACTGTTGTAACACTCATTAGGCTGCTAAGAAGGTAGGCTGGAGGCTGGCCACAGTCACCCCACACAACTGTTGTAACACTCATTAGGCTGCTAAGAAGGTAGGCTGGAGGCTGGCCACGGTCACCCCACACAACTGTTGTAACACTCATTAGGCAGCTAAGAAGGTAGGCTGGAGGCTGGCCACGGTCACCCCACACAACTGTTGTAACACTCATTAGGCTGCTAAGAAGGTAGGCTGGAGGCTGGCCACGGTCACCCCACACAACTGTTGTAACACTCATTAGGCTGCTAAGAAGGTAGGCTGGAGGCTGGCCACGGTCACCCCACACAACTGTTGTAACACTCATTAGGCTGCTAAGAAGGTAGGCTGGAGGCTGGCCACGGTCACCCCACACAACTGTTGTAACACTCATTAGGCTGCTAAGAAGGTAGGCTGGAGGCTGGCCACGGTCACCCCACACAACTGTTGTAACACTCATTAGGCTGCTAAGAAGGTAGGCTGGAGGCTGGCCACGGTCACCCCACACAACTGTTGTAACACTCATTAGGCTGCTAAGAAGGTAGGCTGGAGGCTGGCCACGGTCACCCCACACAACTGTTGTAACACTCATTAGGCTGCTAAGAAGGTAGGCTGGAGGCAGGCCACGGTCACCCCACACAACTGTTGTAACACTCATTAGGCTGCTAAGAAGGTAGGCTGGAGGCTGGCCACGGTCACCCCACACAACTGTTGTAACACTCATTAGGCTGCTAAGAAGGTAGGCTGGAGGCTGGCCACGGTCACCCCACACAACTGTTGTAACACTCATTAGGCTGCTAAGAAGGTAGGCTGGAGGCTGGCCACGGTCACCCCACACAACTGTTGTAACACTCATTAGGCTGCTAAGAAGGTAGGCTGGAGGCTGGCCACGGTCACCCCACACAACTGTTGTAACACTCATTAGGCTGCTAAGAAGGTAGGCTGGAGGCAGGCCACGGTCACCCCACACAACTGTTGTAACACTCATTAGGCTGCTAAGAAGGTAGGCTGGAGGCTGGCCACGGTCACCCCACACAACTGTTGTAACACTCATTAGGCTGCTAAGAAGGTAGGCTGGAGGCTGGCCACGGTCACCCCACACTACTGTTGTAACACTCATTAGGCTGCTAAGAAGGTAGGCTGGAGGCTGGCCACGGTCACCCCACACAACTGTTGTAACACTCATTAGGCTGCTAAGAAGGTAGGCTGGAGGCAGGCCACGGTCACCCCACACAACTGTTGTAACACTCATTAGGCTGCTAAGAAGGTAGGCTGGAGGCTGGCCACGGTCACCACACACAACTGTTGTAACACTCATTAGGCTGCTAAGAAGGTAGGCTGGGGGCTGGCCACGGTCACCCCACACAACTGTTGTAACACTCATTAGGCTGCTAAGAAGGTAGGCTGGAGGCTGGCCACGGTCACCCCACACAACTGTTGTAACACTCATTAGGCTGCTAAGAAGGTAGGCTGGAGGCTGGCCACGGTCACCCCACACAACTGTTGTAACACTCATTAGGCTGCTAAGAAGGTAGGCTGGAGGCTGGCCACGGTCACCCCACACAACTTTTGTAACACTCATTAGGCTGCTAAGAAGGTAGGCTGGAGGCTGGCCACGGTCACCCCACACAACTGTTGTAACACTCATTAGGCTGCTAAGAAGGTAGGCTGGAGGCTGGCCACGGTCACCCCACACAACTGTTGTAACACTCATTAGGCTGCTAAGAAGGTAGGCTGGAGGCTGGCCACGGTCACCCCACACAACTGTTGTAACACTCATTAGGCTGCTCAGAAGGTAGGCTGGAGGCTGGCCACGGTCACCCCACACAACTGTTGTAACACTCATTAGGCTGCTAAGAAGGTAGGCTGGAGGCTGGCCACGGTCACCCCACACAACTGTTGTAACACTCATTAGGCTGCTAAGAAGGTAGGCTGGAGGCTGGCCACGGTCACCCCACACAACTGTTGTAACACTCATTAGGCTGCTAAGAAGGTAGGCTGGAGGCTGGCCACGGTCACCCCACACAACTGTTGTAACACTCATTAGGCTGCTAAGAAGGTAGGCTGGAGGCAGGCCACGGTCACCCCACACAACTGTTGTAACACTCATTAGGCTGCTAAGAAGGTAGGCTGGAGGCTGGCCACGGTCACCCCACACAACTGTTGTAACACTCATTAGGCTGCTAAGAAGGTAGGCTGGAGGCAGGCCACGGTCACCCCACACAACTGTTGTAACACTCATTAGGCTGCTAAGAAGGTAGGCTGGAGGCTGGCCACGGTCACCCCACACAACTGTTGTAACACTCATTAGGCTGCTAAGAAGGTAGGCTGGAGGCTGGCCACGGTCACCCCACACAACTGTTGTAACACTCATTAGGCTGCTAAGAAGGTAGGCTGGAGGCTGGCCACGGTCACCCCACACAACTGTTGTAACACTCATTAGGCTGCTTAGAAGGTAGGCTGGCCACGGTCACCCCACACAACTGTTGTAACACTCATTAGGCTGCTAAGAAGGTAGGCTGGAGGCTGGCCACGGTCACCCCACACAACTGTTGTAACACTCATTAGGCTGCTAAGAAGGTAGGCTGGAGGCAGGCCACGGTCACCCCACACAACTGTTGTAACACTCATTAGGCTGCTAAGAAGGTAGTCTGGAGGCAGGCCACGGTCACCCCACACAACTGTTGTAACACTCATTAGGCTGCTAAGAAGGTAGGCTGGAGGCAGGCAACGGTCACCCCACACAACTGTTGTAACACTCATTAGGCTGCTAAGAAGGTAGGCTGGAGGCTGGCCACGGTCACCCCACACAACTGTTGTAACACTCATTAGGCTGCTAAGAAGGTAGGCTGGAGGCAGGCCACGGTCACCCCACACAACTGTTGTAACACTCATTAGGCTGCTAAGAAGGTAGGCTGGAGGCTGGCCACGGTCACCCCACACAACTGTTGTAACACTCATTAGGCTGCTAAGAAGGTAGGCTGGAGGCTGGCCACGGTCACCCCACACAACTGTTGTAACACTCATTAGGCTGCTAAGAAGGTAGGCTGGAGGCAGGCCACGGTCTCCCCACACAACTGTTGTAACACTCATTAGGCTGCTAAGAAGGTAGGCTTGAGGCAGGCCACGGTCACCCCACACAACTGTTGTAACACTCATTAGGCTGCTAAGAAGGTAGGCTGGAGGCTGGCCACGGTCACCCCACACAACTGTTGTAACACTCATTAGGCTGCTAAGAAGGTAGGCTGGAGGCTGGCCACGGTCACCCCACACAACTGTTGTAACACTCATTAGGCTGCTAAGAAGGTAGGCTGGAGGCAGGCCACGGTCACCCCACACAACAGTTGTAACACTCATTAGGCTGCTAAGAAGGTAGGCTGGAGGCTGGCCACGGTCACCCCACACAACTGTTGTAACACTCATTAGGCTGCTAAGAAGGTAGGCTGGAGGCTGGCCACGGTCACCCCACACAACTGTTGTAACACTCATTAGGCTGCTAAGAAGGTAGGCTGGAGGCAGGCCACGGTCACCCCACACAACTGTTGTAACACTCATTAGGCTGCTAAGAAGGTAGGCTGGAGGCTGGCCACGGTCACCCCACACAACTGTTGTAACACTCATTAGGCTGCTAAGAAGGTAGGCTGGAGGCTGGCCACGGTCACCCCACACAACTGTTGTAACACTCATTAGGCTGCTAAGAAGGTAGGCTGGAGGCTGGCCACGGTCACCCCACACAACTGTTGTAACACTCATTAGGCTGCTAAGAAGGTAGGCTGGAGGCAGGCCACGGTCACCCCACACAACTGTTGTAACACTCATTAGGCTGCTAAGAAGGTAGGCTGGAGGCTGGCCACGGTCACCCCACACAACTGTTGTAACACTCATTAGGCTGCTAAGAAGGTAGGCTGGAGGCTGGCCACGGTCACCCCACACAACTGTTGTAACACTCATTAGGCTGCTAAGAAGGTAGGCTGGAGGCTGGCCACAGTCACCCCACACAACTGTTGTAACACTCATTAGGCTGCTAAGAAGGTAGGCTGGAGGCTGGCCACGGTCACCCCACACAACTGTTGTAACACTCATTAGGCAGCTAAGAAGGTAGGCTGGAGGCTGGCCACGGTCACCCCACACAACTGTTGTAACACTCATTAGGCTGCTAAGAAGGTAGGCTGGAGGCTGGCCACGGTCACCCCACACAACTGTTGTAACACTCATTAGGCTGCTAAGAAGGTAGGCTGGAGGCTGGCCACGGTCACCCCACACAACTGTTGTAACACTCATTAGGCTGCTAAGAAGGTAGGCTGGAGGCTGGCCACGGTCACCCCACACAACTGTTTTAACACTCATTAGGCTGCTAAGAAGGTAGGCTGGAGGCTGGCCACGGTCACCCCACACAACTGTTGTAACACTCATTAGGCTGCTAAGAAGGTAGGCTGGAGGCTGGCCACGGTTACCCCACACAACTGTTGTAACACTCATTAGGCTGCTAAGAAGGTAGGCTGGAGGCTGGCCACGGTCACCCCACACAACTGTTGTAACACTCATTAGGCTGCTAAGAAGGTAGGCTGGAGGCAGGCCACGGTCACCCTTCACAACTGTTGTAACACTCATTAGGCTGCTAAGAAGGTAGGCTGGAGGCTGGCCACGGTCACCCCACACAACTGTTGTAACACTCATTAGGCTGCTAAGAAGGTAGGCTGGAGGCAGGCCACGGTCACCCCACACAACTGTTGTAACACTCATTAGGCTGCTAAGAAGGTAGGCTGGAGGCAGGCCACGGTCACCCCACACAACTGTTGTAACACTCATTAGGCTGCTAAGAAGGTAGGCTGGAGGCAGGCCACGGTCACCCCACACAACTGTTGTAACACTCATTAGGCTGCTAAGAAGGTAGGCTGGAGGCTAGCCACGGTCACCCCACACAACTGTTGTAACACTCATTAGGCTGCTAAGAAGGTAGGCTGGAGGCAGGCCACGGTCTCCCCACACAACTGTTGTAACACTCATTAGGCTGCTAAGAAGGTAGGCTGGAGGCTGGCCACGGTCACCCCACACAACTGTTGTAACACTCATTAGGCTGCTAAGAAGGTAGGCTGGCCACGGTCACCCCACACAACTGTTGTAACACTCATTAGGCTGCTAAGAAGGTAGGCTGGAGGCAGGCCACGGTCACCCCACACAACTGTTGTAACACTCATTAGGCTGCTAAGAAGGTAGGCTGGAGGCTGGCCACGGTCACCCCACACAACTGTTGTAACACTTATTAGGCTGCTAAGAAGGTAGGCTGGAGGCTGGCCACGGTCACCCCACACAACTGTTGTAACACTCATTAGGCTGCTAAGAAGGTAGGCTGGAGGCTGGCCACGGTCACCCCACACAACTGTTGTAACACTCATTAGGCTGCTAAGAAGGTAGGCTGGAGGCAGGCCACGGTCACCCCACACAACTGTTGTAACACTCATTAGGCTGCTAAGAAGGTAGGCTGGAGGCTGGCCACGGTCACCACACACAACTGTTGTAACACTCATTAGGCTGCTAAGAAGGTAGGCTGGGGGCTGGCCACGGTCACCCCACACAACTGTTGTAACACTCATTAGGCTGCTAAGAAGGTAGGCTGGAGGCTGGCCACGGTCACCCCACACAACTGTTGTAACACTCATTAGGCTGCTAAGAAGGTAGGCTGGAGGCTGGCCACGGTCACCCCACACAACTGTTGTAACACTCATTAGGCTGCTAAGAAGGTAGGCTGGAGGCTGGCCACGGTCACCCCACACAACTTTTGTAACACTCATTAGGCTGCTAAGAAGGTAGGCTGGAGGCTGGCCACGGTCACCCCACACAACTGTTGTAACACTCATTAGGCTGCTAAGAAGGTAGGCTGGAGGCTGGCTACGGTCACCCCACACAACTGTTGTAATACTCATTAGGCTGCTAAGAAGGTAGGCTGGAGGCTGGCCACGGTCACCCCACACAACTGTTGTAACACTCATTAGGCTGCTAAGAAGGTAGGCTGGAGGCTGGCCACGGTCACCCCACACAACTGTTGTAACACTCATTAGGCTGCTAAGAAGGTAGGCTGGAGGCTGGCCACGGTCACCCCACACAACTGTTGTAACACTCATTAGGCTGCTAAGAAGGTAGGCTGGAGGCTGGCCACGGTCACCCCACACAACTGTTGTAACACTCATTAGGCTGCTAAGAAGGTAGGCTGGAGGCTGGCCACGGTCACCCCACACAACTGTTGTAACACTCATTAGGCTGCTAAGAAGGTAGGCTGGAGGCAGGCCACGGTCACCCCACACAACTGTTGTAACACTCATTAGGCTGCTAAGAAGGTAGGCTGGAGGCTGGCCACGGTCACCCCACACAACTGTTGTAACACTCATTAGGCTGCTAAGAAGGTAGGCTGGAGGCTGGCCACGGTCACCCCACACAACTGTTGTAACACTCATTAGGCTGCTAAGAAGGTAGGCTGGAGGCTGGCCACGGTCACCCCACACAACTGTTGTAACACTCATTAGGCTGCTAAGAAGGTAGGCTGGAGGCAGGCCACGGTCACCCCACACAACTGTTGTAACACTCATTAGACTGCTAAGAAGGTAGGCTGGAGGAAGGCCACGGTCACCCCACACAACTGTTGTAACACTCATTAGGCTGCTAAGAAGGTAGGCTGGAGGCTGGCCACGGTCACCCCACACAACTGTTGTAACACTCATTAGGCTGCTAAGAAGGTAGGCTGGAGGCTGGCCACGGTCACCCCACACAACTGTTGTAACACTCATTAGGCTGCTAAGAAGGTAGGCTGGAGGCTGGCCACGGTCACCCCACACAACTGTTGTAACACTCATTAGGCTGCTAAGAAGGTAGGCTGGAGGCTGGCCACGGTCACCCCACACAACTGTTGTAACACTCATTAGGCTGCTAAGAAGGTAGGCTGGAGGCTGGCCACGGTCACCCCACACAACTGTTGTAACACTCATTAGGCTGCTAAGAAGGTAGGCTGGAGGCTGGCCACGGTCACCCCACACAACTGTTGTAACACTCATTAGGCTGCTAAGAAGGTAGGCTGGAGGCTGGCCACGGTCACCACACACAACTGTTGTAACACTCATTAGGCTGCTAAGAAGGTAGGCTGGAGGCTGGCCACGGTCACCCCACACAACTGTTGTAACACTCATTAGGCTGCTAAGAAGGTAGGCTGGAGGCTGGCCACGGTCACCCCACACAACTGTTGTAACACTCATTAGGCTGCTAAGAAGGTAGGCTGGAGGCTGGCCACGGTCACCCCACACAACTGTTGTAACACTCATTAGGCTGCTAAGAAGGTAGGCTGGAGGCTGGCCACGGTCACCCCACACAACTGTTGTAACACTCATTAGGCTGCTAAGAAGGTAGGCTGGAGGCTGGCCACGGTCACCCCACACAACTGTTGTAACACTCATTAGGCTGCTAAGAAGGTAGGCTGGAGGCTGGCCACGGTCACCCCACACAACTGTTGTAACACTCATTAGGCTGCTAAGAAGGTAGGCTGGAGGCTGGCCACAGTCACCCCACACAACTGTTGTAACACTCATTAGGCTGCTAAGAAGGTAGGCTGGAGGCTGGCCACAGTCACCCCACACAACTGTTGTAACACTCATTAGGCTGCTAAGAAGGTAGGCTGGAGGCTGGCCACGGTCACCCCACACAACTGTTGTAACACTCATTAGGCTGCTAAGAAGGTAGGCTGGAGGCTGGCCACGGTCACCCCACACAACTGTTGTAACACTCATTAGGCTGCTTAGAAGGTAGGCTGGCCACGGTCACCCCACACAACTGTTGTAACACTCATTAGGCTGCTAAGAAGGTAGGCTGGAGGCTGGCCACGGTCACCCCACACAACTGTTGTAACACTCATTAGGCTGCTAAGAAGGTAGGCTGGAGGCAGGCCACGGTCACCCCACACAACTGTTGTAACACTCATTAGGCTGCTAAGAAGGTAGTCTGGAGGCAGGCCACGGTCACCCCACACAACTGTTGTAACACTCATTAGGCTGCTAAGAAGGTAGGCTGGAGGCAGGCAACGGTCACCCCACACAACTGTTGTAACACTCATTAGGCTGCTAAGAAGGTAGGCTGGAGGCTGGCCACGGTCACCCCACACAACTGTTGTAACACTCATTAGGCTGCTAAGAAGGTAGGCTGGAGGCAGGCCACGGTCACCCCACACAACTGTTGTAACACTCATTAGGCTGCTAAGAAGGTAGGCTGGAGGCTGGCCACGGTCACCCCACACAACTGTTGTAACACTCATTAGGCTGCTAAGAAGGTAGGCTGGAGGCTGGCCACGGTCACCCCACACAACTGTTGTAACACTCATTAGGCTGCTAAGAAGGTAGGCTGGAGGCAGGCCACGGTCTCCCCACACAACTGTTGTAACACTCATTAGGCTGCTAAGAAGGTAGGCTTGAGGCAGGCCACGGTCACCCCACACAACTGTTGTAACACTCATTAGGCTGCTAAGAAGGTAGGCTGGAGGCTGGCCACGGTCACCCCACACAACTGTTGTAACACTCATTAGGCTGCTAAGAAGGTAGGCTGGAGGCTGGCCACGGTCACCCCACACAACTGTTGTAACACTCATTAGGCTGCTAAGAAGGTAGGCTGGAGGCAGGCCACGGTCACCCCACACAACAGTTGTAACACTCATTAGGCTGCTAAGAAGGTAGGCTGGAGGCTGGCCACGGTCACCCCACACAACTGTTGTAACACTCATTAGGCTGCTAAGAAGGTAGGCTGGAGGCTGGCCACGGTCACCCCACACAACTGTTGTAACACTCATTAGGCTGCTAAGAAGGTAGGCTGGAGGCAGGCCACGGTCACCCCACACAACTGTTGTAACACTCATTAGGCTGCTAAGAAGGTAGGCTGGAGGCAGGCCACGGTCACCCCACACAACTGTTGTAACACTCATTAGGCTGCTAAGAAGGTAGGCTGGAGGCAGGCCACGGTCACCCCACACAACTGTTGTAACACTCATTAGGCTGCTAAGAAGGTAGGCTGGAGGCTAGCCACGGTCACCCCACACAACTGTTGTAACACTCATTAGGCTGCTAAGAAGGTAGGCTGGAGGCAGGCCACGGTCTCCCCACACAACTGTTGTAACACTCATTAGGCTGCTAAGAAGGTAGGCTGGAGGCTGGCCACGGTCACCCCACACAACTGTTGTAACACTCATTAGGCTGCTAAGAAGGTAGGCTGGCCACGGTCACCCCACACAACTGTTGTAACACTCATTAGGCTGCTAAGAAGGTAGGCTGGAGGCAGGCCACGGTCACCCCACACAACTGTTGTAACACTCATTAGGCTGCTAAGAAGGTAGGCTGGAGGCTGGCCACGGTCACCCCACACAACTGTTGTAACACTTATTAGGCTGCTAAGAAGGTAGGCTGGAGGCTGGCCACGGTCACCCCACACAACTGTTGTAACACTCATTAGGCTGCTAAGAAGGTAGGCTGGAGGCTGGCCACGGTCACCCCACACAACTGTTGTAACACTCATTAGGCTGCTAAGAAGGTAGGCTGGAGGCAGGCCACGGTCACCCCACACAACTGTTGTAACACTCATTAGGCTGCTAAGAAGGTAGGCTGGAGGCTGGCCACGGTCACCACACACAACTGTTGTAACACTCATTAGGCTGCTAAGAAGGTAGGCTGGGGGCTGGCCACGGTCACCCCACACAACTGTTGTAACACTCATTAGGCTGCTAAGAAGGTAGGCTGGAGGCTGGCCACGGTCACCCCACACAACTGTTGTAACACTCATTAGGCTGCTAAGAAGGTAGGCTGGAGGCTGGCCACGGTCACCCCACACAACTGTTGTAACACTCATTAGGCTGCTAAGAAGGTAGGCTGGAGGCTGGCCACGGTCACCCCACACAACTTTTGTAACACTCATTAGGCTGCTAAGAAGGTAGGCTGGAGGCTGGCCACGGTCACCCCACACAACTGTTGTAACACTCATTAGGCTGCTAAGAAGGTAGGCTGGAGGCTGGCTACGGTCACCCCACACAACTGTTGTAATACTCATTAGGCTGCTAAGAAGGTAGGCTGGAGGCTGGCCACGGTCACCCCACACAACTGTTGTAACACTCATTAGGCTGCTAAGAAGGTAGGCTGGAGGCTGGCCACGGTCACCCCACACAACTGTTGTAACACTCATTAGGCTGCTAAGAAGGTAGGCTGGAGGCTGGCCACGGTCACCCCACACAACTGTTGTAACACTCATTAGGCTGCTAAGAAGGTAGGCTGGAGGCTGGCCACGGTCACCCCACACAACTGTTGTAACACTCATTAGGCTGCTAAGAAGGTAGGCTGGAGGCTGGCCACGGTCACCCCACACAACTGTTGTAACACTCATTAGGCTGCTAAGAAGGTAGGCTGGAGGCAGGCCACGGTCACCCCACACAACTGTTGTAACACTCATTAGGCTGCTAAGAAGGTAGGCTGGAGGCTGGCCACGGTCACCCCACACAACTGTTGTAACACTCATTAGGCTGCTAAGAAGGTAGGCTGGAGGCTGGCCACGGTCACCCCACACAACTGTTGTAACACTCATTAGGCTGCTAAGAAGGTAGGCTGGAGGCTGGCCACGGTCACCCCACACAACTGTTGTAACACTCATTAGGCTGCTAAGAAGGTAGGCTGGAGGCAGGCCACGGTCACCCCACACAACTGTTGTAACACTCATTAGACTGCTAAGAAGGTAGGCTGGAGGAAGGCCACGGTCACCCCACACAACTGTTGTAACACTCATTAGGCTGCTAAGAAGGTAGGCTGGAGGCTGGCCACGGTCACCCCACACAACTGTTGTAACACTCATTAGGCTGCTAAGAAGGTAGGCTGGAGGCTGGCCACGGTCACCCCACACAACTGTTGTAACACTCATTAGGCTGCTAAGAAGGTAGGCTGGAGGCTGGCCACGGTCACCCCACACAACTGTTGTAACACTCATTAGGCTGCTAAGAAGGTAGGCTGGAGGCTGGCCACGGTCACCCCACACAACTGTTGTAACACTCATTAGGCTGCTAAGAAGGTAGGCTGGAGGCTGGCCACGGTCACCCCACACAACTGTTGTAACACTCATTAGGCTGCTAAGAAGGTAGGCTGGAGGCTGGCCACGGTCACCCCACACAACTGTTGTAACACTCATTAGGCTGCTAAGAAGGTAGGCTGGAGGCTGGCCACGGTCACCACACACAACTGTTGTAACACTCATTAGGCTGCTAAGAAGGTAGGCTGGAGGCTGGCCACGGTCACCCCACACAACTGTTGTAACACTCATTAGGCTGCTAAGAAGGTAGGCTGGAGGCTGGCCACGGTCACCCCACACAACTGTTGTAACACTCATTAGGCTGCTAAGAAGGTAGGCTGGAGGCTGGCCACGGTCACCCCACACAACTGTTGTAACACTCATTAGGCTGCTAAGAAGGTAGGCTGGAGGCTGGCCACGGTCACCCCACACAACTGTTGTAACACTCATTAGGCTGCTAAGAAGGTAGGCTGGAGGCTGGCCACGGTCACCCCACACAACTGTTGTAACACTCATTAGGCTGCTAAGAAGGTAGGCTGGAGGCTGGCCACGGTCACCCCACACAACTGTTGTAACACTCATTAGGCTGCTAAGAAGGTAGGCTGGAGGCTGGCCACAGTCACCCCACACAACTGTTGTAACACTCATTAGGCTGCTAAGAAGGTAGGCTGGAGGCTGGCCACAGTCACCCCACACAACTGTTGTAATTCACTCATTAGGCTGCTAAGAAGGTAGGCTGGAGGCTGGCCACGGTCACCCCACACAACTGTTGTAACACTCATTAGGCTGCTAAGAAGGTAGGCTGGAGGCTGGCCACGGTCACCCCACACAACTGTTGTAACACTCATTAGGCTGCTAAGAAGGTAGGCTGGAGGCTGGCCACGGTCACCCCACACAACTGTTGTAACACTCATTAGGCTGCTAAGAAGGTAGGCTGGAGGCTGGCCACGGTCACCCCACACAACTGTTGTAACACTCATTAGGCTGCTAAGAAGGTAGGCTGGAGGCTGGCCACGGTCACCCCACACAACTGTTGTAACACTCATTAGGCTGCTAAGAAGGTAGGCTGGAGGCTGGCCACAGTCACCACACACAACTGTTGTAACACTCATTAGGCTGCTAAGAAGGTAGGCTGGAGGCTGGCCACGGTCACCCCACACAACTGTTGTAACACTCATTAGGCTGCTAAGAAGGTAGGCTGGAGGCTGACCGTGGCCTGCCTCCAGCCTACCTTCTTAGCAGCCTAATGAGTGTTACAACAGTTGTGTGGGGTGACCGTGGCCAGCCTCCAGCCTACCTTCTTAGCAGCCTAATGAGTGTTACAACAGTTGTGTGTGGTGACCGTGGCCAGCCTCCAGCCTACCTTCTTAGCAGCCTAATGAGTGTTACAACAGTTGTGTGTGGTGACCGTGGCCAGCCTCCAGCCTACCTTCTTAGCAGCCTAATGAGTGTTACAACAGTTGTGTGGGGTGACCGTGGCCAGCCTCCAGCCTACCTTCTTAGCAGCCTAATGAGTGTTACAACAGTTGTGTGGGGTGACCGTGGCCAGCCTCCAGCCTACCTTCTTAGCAGCCTAATGAGTGTTACAACAGTTGTGTGGGGTGACCGTGGCCAGCCTCCAGCCTACCTTCTTAGCAGCCTAATGAGTGTTACAACAGTTGTGTGGGGTGACCGTGGCCAGCCTCCAGCCTACCTTCTTAGCAGCCTAATGAGTGTTACAACAGTTGTGTGGGGTGACCGTGGCCAGCCTCCAGCCTACCTTCTTAGCAGCCTAATGAGTGTTACAACAGTTGTGTGGGGTGACCGTGGCCAGCCTCCAGCCTACCTTCTTAGCAGCCTAATGAGTGTTACAACAGTTGTGTGGGGTGATTGTGGCCTGCCTCCAGCCTACCTTCTTAGCAGCCAAAGCCAAGGCCGAAGCCAAGGCGGAAGCTGCAGCAGCCAAGGGTGGCTCCAAGGGTGGCTCCAAGGTAATGGCGTGCATGTAAGCGCTGTACTAATGTCTAGTGTGTGGACCCTAGGCCGCTGCCAAAGCCAAGGCCGAAGCCAAGGCGGAAGCCGCAGCAGCCAAGGGTGGCTCCAAGGGTGGCTCCAAGGTAATGGCTTGCATGTAAGCGCTGTACTAATGTCTAGTGTGTGGACTCTAGGCCGCTGCCAAAGCCAAGGCCGAAGCCAAGGCGGAAGCTGCAGCAGCCAAGGGTGGCTCTAAGGGTGGCTCCAAGGGTGGCTCCAAGGTAATGGCGTGCATGTAAGCGCTGTACTAATGTCTAGTGTGTGGACTCTAGGCCGCTGCCAAAGCCAAGGCCGAAGCCAAGGCGGAAGCTGCAGCAGCCAAGGGTGGCTCCAAGGGTGGCTCCAAGGGTGGCTCCAAGGTAATGGCGTGCATGTATAAGCGCTGTACTAATGTCTAGTGTGTGGACTCTAGGCCGCTGCCAAAGCCAAGGCCGAAGCCAAGGCGGAAGCTGCAGCAGCCAAGGGTGGCTCTAAGGGTGGCTCCAAGGTAATGGCGTGCATGTAAGCGCTGTACTAATGTCTAGTGTGTGGACTCTAGGCCGCTGCCAAAGCCAAGGCCGAAGCCAAGGCGGAAGCTGCAGCAGCCAAGGGTGGCTCTAAGGGTGGCTCCAAGGGTGGCTCCAAGGTAATGGCGTGCATGTAAGCGCTGTACTAATGTCTAGTGTGTGGACTCTAGGCCGCTGCCAAAGCCAAGGCCGAAGCCAAGGCGGAAGCTGCAGCAGCCAAGGGTGGCTCTAAGGGTGGCTCCAAGGTAATGGCGTGCATGTAAGCGCTGTACTAATGTCTAGTGTGTGGACTCTAGGCCGCTGCCAAAGCCAAGGCCGAAGCCAAGGCGGAAGCTGCAGCAGCCAAGGGTGGCTCTAAGGGGGGCTCCAAGGTAATGGCGTGCATGTAAGCGCTCTACTAATGTCTAGTGTGTGGGCTCTAGGCCGCTGCCAAAGCCAAGGCGGAAGCCGCAGCAGCGAAGGGTGGCTCCAAGGGTGGCTCCAAGGTAATGGCGTGCATGTAAGCGCTGTACTAATGTCTAGTGTGTGGACTCTAGGCCCCTGCCAAAGCCAAGGCCGAAGCCAAGGCGGAAGCCGCAGCAGCCAAGGGTGGCTCCAAGGGTGGCTCCAAGGGAGGCTCCAAGGGTGGCTCCAAGGTAATGGCGTGCATGTATAAGCGCTGTACTAATGTCTAGTGTGTGGACTCTAGGCCGCTGCCAAAGCCAAGGCCGAAGCTAAGGCGGAAGCCGCAGCAGCCAAGGGTGGCTCTAAGGGTGGCTCCAAGGGTGGCTCCAAGGTAATGGCGTGCATGTAAGCGCTGTACTAATGTCTAGTGTGTGGACTCTAGGCCGCTGCCAAAGCCAAGGCCGAAGCTAAGGCGGAAGCCGCAGCAGCCAAGGGTGGCTCTAAGGGTGGCTCCAAGGGTGGCTCCAAGGTAATGGCGTGCATGTATAAGCGCTGTACTAATGTCTAGTGTGTGGACTCTAGGCCGCTGCCAAAGCCAAGGCCGAAGCTAAGGCGGAAGCCGCAGCAGCCAAGGGTGGCTCTAAGGGTGGCTCCAAGGGTGGCTCCAAGGTAATGGCGTGCATGTAAGCGCTGTACTAATGTCTAGTGTGTGGACTCTAGGCCGCTGCCAAAGCCAAGGCCGAAGCTAAGGCGGAAGCCGCAGCAGCCAAGGGTGGCTCTAAGGGTGGCTCCAAGGGTGGCTCCAAGGTAATGGCGTGCATGTAAGCGCTGTACTAATGTCTAGTGTGTGGACTCTAGGCCGCTGCCAAAGCCAAGGCCGAAGCCAAGGCGGAAGCTGCAGCAGCCAAGGGTGGCTCCAAGGGTGGCTCCAAGGTAATGGCGTGCATGTAAGCGCTGTACTAATGTCTAGTGTGTGGACTCTAGGCCGCTGCCAAAGCCAAGGCCGAAGCCAAGGCGGAAGCCGCAGCAGCCAAGGGTGGCTCTAAGGGTGGCTCCAAGGGAATGGCGTGCATGTAAGCGCTGTACTAATGTCTAGTGTGTGGACCCTAGGCCGCTGCCAAAGCCAAGGCCGAAGCCAAGGCGGAAGCCGCAGCAGCCAAGGGTGGCTCTAAGGGTGGCTCCAAGGGAATGGCGTGCATGTAAGCGCTGTACTAATGTCTAGTGTGTGGACTCTAGGCCGCTGCCAAAGCCAAGGCCGAAGCTAAGGCGGAAGCTGCAGCAGCCAAGGGTGGCTCTAAGGGTGGCTCTAAGGGTGGCTCCAAGGTAATGGCGTGCATGTAAGCGCTGTACTAATGTCTAGTGTGTGGACTCTAGGCCGCTGCCAAAGCCAAGGCCGAAGCCAAGGCGGAAGCTGCAGCAGCCAAGGGTGGCTCTAAGGGTGGCTCCAAGGGTGGCTCCAAGGTAATGGCGTGCATGTATAAGCGCTGTACTAATGTCTAGTGTGTGGACCCTAGGCCGCTGCCAAAGCCAAGGCCGAAGCCAAGGCGGAAGCTGCAGCAGCCAAGGGTGGCTCTAAGGGTGGCTCCAAGGTAATGGCGTGCATGTAAGCGCTGTACTAATGTCTAGTGTGTGGACTCTAGGCCGCTGCCAAAGCCAAGGCCGAAGCCAAAGCGGAAGCCGCAGCAGCCAAGGGTGGCTCTAAGGGTGGCTCCAAGGTAATGGCGTGCATGTAAGCGCTGTACTAATGTCTAGTGTGTGGACTCTAGGCCGCTGCCAAAGCCAAGGCCGAAGCCAAGGCGGAAGCTGCAGCAGCCAAGGGTGGCTCTAAGGGTGGCTCCAAGGGTGGCTCCAAGGTAATGGCGTGCATGTAAGCGCTGTACTAATGTCTAGTGTGTGGACTCTAGGCCGCTGCCAAAGCCAAGGCCGAAGCTAAGGCGGAAGCTGCAGCAGCCAAGGGTGGCTCCAAGGTAATGGCGTGCATGTAAGCGCTGTACTAATGTCTAGTGTGTGGACTCTAGGCCGCTGCCAAAGCCAAGGCCGAAGCCAAGGCGGAAGCTGCAGCAGCCAAGGGTGGCTCTAAGGGTGGCTCCAAGGGTGGCTCCAAGGTAATGGCGTGCATGTAAGCGCTGTACTAATGTCTAGTGTGTGGACTCTAGGCCGCTGCCAAAGCCAAGGCCGAAGCCAAGGCGGAAGCCGCAGCAGCCAAGGGTGGCTCTAAGGGTGGCTCCAAGGTAATGGCGTGCATGTAAGCGCTGTACTCATGTCTAGTGTGTGGACTCTAGGCCGCTGCCAAAGCCAAGGCCGAAGCCAAGGCGGAAGCTGCAGCAGCCAAGGGTGGCTCTAAGGGTGGCTCTAAGGGTGGCTCCAAGGTAATGGCGTGCATGTATAAGCGCTGTACTAATGTCTAGTGTGTGGACTCTAGGCCGCTGCCAAAGCCAAGGCCGAAGCCAAAGCGGAAGCCGCAGCAGCCAAGGGTGGCTCTAAGGGTGGCTCCAAGGTAATGGCGTGCATGTAAGCGCTGTACTAATGTCTAGTGTGTGGACTCTAGGCCGCTGCCAAAGCCAAGGCCGAAGCCAAGGCGGAAGCTGCAGCAGCCAAGGGTGGCTCTAAGGGTGGCTCTAAGGGTGGCTCCAAGGTAATGGCGTGCATGTATAAGCGCTGTACTAATGTCTAGTGTGTGGACTCTAGGCCGCTGCCAAAGCCAAGGCCGAAGCCAAAGCGGAAGCCGCAGCAGCCAAGGGTGGCTCTAAGGGTGGCTCCAAGGTAATGGCGTGCATGTAAGCGCTGTACTAATGTCTAGTGTGTGGACTCTAGGCCGCTGCCAAAGCCAAGGCCGAAGCCAAGGCGGAAGCTGCAGCAGCCAAGGGTGGCTCCAAGGGTGGCTCCAAGGGTGGCTCCAAGGCAGGAACGCCGGCTCCCTCCAGGCCCGGCTCTGCAGGCGGCAAGGACGGCAAGGGCAAGAAGAAGAAGAAGAAGAAAAAGGAACCGGAGCCGGAGCCGGAACCGGAAATTGACGAGGTATATCGAGTCTCCGTCTCTTTATGTTTCCATTTTCAATGATTACACTTATAACGGTAATCCCTGCGTGAAGCTGTGTGTGTGCTCTGAGAGTGGGCAGACACACACCCACCCGGGGGGTGGTGGTACTGCAAAGGACTTTTGAGGGCCAGGTACAATTTTTGTCATTTTTTTGCTATTTGTCGAGCTGCCCAGAAAATGGTAGAGAAATTCTACTTGCATGCTTATGTAACTTAAAAAGTTGGTATTTGTGGCAGGAGTTTTAACTTCTAAGGCTGTGCGGGCGCACAAAAATACGTTTTCCAAAATGTATAAAATAGTACTTTTGGATTAATCGTAAGCCTGTGACTCCTTTTTTTGGCCAATGCATCCTCTTGTAGTTGACAAATCTTGTTATTCTTATAAAAAATGAAATTTGCAAAATGTTGTTCTAAATCTGGGGTTAATTCTTTCATACTGCCCACATCTACATGAACTTCACCTAGTCTATTTAAATTTATAAGGTCTTTATATTATATGTAAAGGAAATTCTAAGGCTTATTACCTAAATTTTTGAGAGTCTAGAAACAGCTCCTGCAGAAATCAAAAGAAAATCTCTACCCTTGAACCTCTCGAGAAATTTCTAGACTTGCACGGTTGTGTCATTTATTTGTTTTTGATCATGTTGGGTTTTCCAGGAGGCTCTTCTTGCAGAGCAGAAGGAACAAGAAAAGATGCAGAAGTGGATGAATTACGTCCTGTACGTGGACGAGATTGTCGAAGATAGTTTGCTAAATGCTGTTGCATGCAGGTAAATACAATCAACTACTGTTATCTTATACAAGGTAATCACCACAGTATAAGGAGGATACAGTGTGATCTTAGGATGTAAGGAAGACATGAGACAGAAGAACTGTAGAGATACGTCTTTATTAAGTGCCAGCTCCGACATCACTGAATACAGATATCGATTGTCGGCCATCTCGATGTAAGATCGATATGTTATGATATCGATATATAATATGGATATACAATATCGATATGTTACATACAGTAGCGAAACTTGGGAGAGATTCCATCGGCAAACTCCTGCGCGCGCAGCTACGGTCGCCCTGGCGGCGAGTTATCCGAGTTAGCTCATATTGTGGGCGAGGAGAGCGGCGAGGGGTGGCGAGGAGGTATCCCTCTCCCCCTCCCCCCAGGTCTCGTCCATGGTCTCGTTGAGTTTGGTCTAACCCACCGCTACGAACGCCACCCGCTTCCGTGCCGCAAGTCGTCTGCTGTGCCAGGCATAGCGCCTTCGCTACTGTATCCTCCTTATACTGTGGTAAACGCTCTGTGTGACGCATTAGGTTCGTTTTATTGTCCTGCATAGCCTGCACTAGTGCAGGCTTTCCGGCACCGCCATGTTATTTTGTCTTCGTGCAGGTTACACTGCTCGCGTTATTTTGTCCAGTGAACGTTACACTAGTGCAGCGGTGTAACACCGGCTATCGAGCTGGTGTGGCAGTGCACTGTAAGAAAATCTGGCGGCAACTTGGATTAAAATGCGGTTGTTATTTTTAAGTAGATGCATCGACTGCTATTTACGTTAAGAATAATTATAAAGTTTTGATCCGATGTAACACATTTCAAATCATTGTGAGAGACATTATCAAATTTAAATATTATTTCACACATTAGCTGTTGCTACACCGGGGTGTTTTCTTGTCTTCCTTCAGTGCAACCTGCATGCCTTGCACTATTGCATATTTCCGGCCTGCACCGTAAAGCTGCACCTCAATAAAATGCAGGACAAAAACAAACCTATTGATTGATATGTGAGCGCGTATACGTCCATGTCCACTCTGTCCAAAAGTTGAAGGTTTGGCCGTAGTCGTCGACCTGCAAGGATCTATATCCTTAGCAGAGTTGCGGGGAACTATACTACTAGCCAGACTAGCCCACGGCATCTCCGCTTAGCGGACGCTAGTCGAGCTGCAGGGATCTATATCCTTAGCAGAGTTGCGGGGAACTATACTACTAGCCAGACTAGCCCACGGCATCTCCGCTTAGCGGACGCTAGTCGAGCTGCAGGGATCTATATCCTTAGCAGAGTTGCGGGGAACTATACTACTAGCCAGACTAGCCCACGGCATCTCCGCTTAGCGGACGCTAGTCGAGCTGCAGGGATCTATATCCTTAGCAGAGTTGCGGGGAACTATACTACTAGCCAGACTAGCCCACGGCATCTCCGCTTAGCGGACGCTAGTCGAGCTCCAGGGATCTATATCCTTCTAGCAGAGTTGTGGGGAACTATACTACTAGCCAGACTAGCCCACGGCATCTCCGCTTAGCGGACGCTAGTCGAGCTCCAAGGATCTATACCCTTAGCAGAGTTGCGGGGAACTATACTACCATTGAGTTTGTAAGTGTAGGGTAGAGACCCAGCGGCCATTGGCGGCTGTCTACCAATAAATTTCCCGTGGACTCTAGTAGTGCGAGCGCGTACCGCTAGAAAGCGCTACATGTACTCACTGATGTCAGCGTTCCTGTGGAAAGAAAGGGATACTACGTAGTACGTGCAGATGCGAAGTCGGTAAGGTAGTAGTTAGTATCCAGATGGCGGTGGATATTG
Source organism: Isoperla grammatica (assembly GCA_945910005.1). Classification (NCBI taxonomy): domain Eukaryota; kingdom Metazoa; phylum Arthropoda; class Insecta; order Plecoptera; family Perlodidae; genus Isoperla; species Isoperla grammatica. The sequence continues at coordinate 19,022,629 of OX246743.1, forward strand.
TTATTAAAGCATTATCATTTGTTCTGATAAACATTTAAAACGGGCACGAAGTTAACAATAAGTAAGCTAATACTTTATTACAACACATTATATAAGGTTTTATACATTATATAGACTAGGCTGTAGTACTACGTTACTAATATAGGCCTATTAATGTAGGCTTAGGCTTATTGTAGCCTAGTAATGGCCTAGACTAAAAGAGTTGGGTCTAGACCTAGGCTCGGACTACACCACGTGATCTTCTGACGTCGCATCTGCGCGTACTACGTAGTATCCCTTTCTTTCCACAGGAACGCTGACATCAGTGAGTACATGTAGCGCTTTCTAGCGGTACGCGCTCGCACTACTAGAGTCCACGGGAAATTTATTGGTAGAGAGCCGCCAATGGTCGCTGGGTCTCTACCCTACTCTAACAAACTCAATGATACTACTAGCCAGACTAGCCCACGGCATCTCCGCTTAGCGGACGCTAGTCGAGCTTCAAGGATCTATATCCTTAGCAGAGTTGCGGGGAACTATACTACTAGCCAGACTAGCCCACGGCATCTCCGCTTAGCGGACGCTAGTCGACCTGCAAGGATCTATATCCTTAGCAGAGTTGCGGGGATCTATACTACTAGCCAGACTAGCCCACGGCATCTCCGCTTAGCGGACGCTAGTCGAGCTCCAAGGATCTATACCCTTAGCAGAGTTGCGGGGAACTATACTACTAGCCAGACTAGCCCACGGCATCTCCGCTTAGCGGACGCTAGTCGAGCTGCAGGGATCTATACCCTTAGCAGAGTTGCGGGTATCTATACTACTAGGCAGACTAGCCCACGGCATCTCCGCTTAGCGGACGCTAGTCGAGCTCCAGGGATCTGTGGTGCGCTACTTGTCAGAAGGCGGTGGCAATTGGGCAAGACAAAAGAAACCCGTCGCTATGGACGAAATAATAAACATTGCTTGGTGTGAAGCTCGATGGACACGGTTCCAAATAAAAATGAATCTTTATTTATTTATTTATTTATTTATTTATTTATTTATTTATTTATTTATTTATTTATTTATTTATTTATTAGGACACATAATATATATACAATTACAAATTTACTTATAATGTATTAAATAATTATTTGAAACAGTTTTCACCGTGTTGTCCATGTCGTAATGTCCTATACTTTCCATTTCATTTCATTGACATTTATAATTGGCATTAAGCCACAAAGTTAATTCTTCCACAGATCTATATCCTTAGCAGAGTTGTGGGGAACTATACTACTAGCCAGACTAGCCCACGGCTACTCCGCTTAGCGGACGCTAGTCGAGCTCCAAAGCTCCAAAGTCGAGCTTGACGACACCAGATTCGATTAAGTTTCAGGGAGAAATTTTTATTGAATATGGATGGCTGTTTTTCGTAACAGTGGGCCTAAACCAGTTTCGAGGTTATGGTTTGATCGCGGGTAAATCAAACTTACAACGCCATTTAAAGTACAGGTATACAAAATAAAGCTGCTTCTTTCATTGGTCCCTCAGAACACCCAAAAGCCACTAGTACTTGGTTTTGATTGGAGAATTGAAAACCCCAAAAATCGCTTCTGGTTTTTATCGATTTTGATTATAGGGCTTGTTCCAAGCTAGTTCAACAATCACATACATGCAGCACTGGCATCTAGGTGGCGGTATATAAACATTGAAAAATGGCGTAGGAATGTTTACGTTTGATCAAGGTGACAGCATATTTTAAATAAAGTCTCTACTCCAATTCTGACTGAGGCATATGTTTTATATTTGTTGTAAAAACTGTATAAACTTTATATTTATAACCTTTGTCACAGGAATGAATTGGTTCTGGTTAGAGGACTTTAGAAATCTTGAAACATTTGAATATATCTAGCAGCTGTCGCCTGTCAGACTGCAATGTTTATACCGTCCCCCGTGCTGCGGACGCAACGGAACTAACATTGATGACGTAAAAAGGGACAAGCCCTATAGAAGAAATTAAGACAAAAACACCCAACGTTATACCATTTTTCTTTGTGGATCCGGACCCTGTGGTCATCCAATATTGAATATTCATATTTGTCAGCCATCAGTTTTTTCTGAATAAAGATGATTTTTCTTGTTTTGTACCTTGTGTTACAGCTTGGGTCTCTTCATGGACGAAATGGAGACCGGACGGGATATTCCGCCTCTGTTCGAGGTGCGACTCGAACTTCACGAGCCAGAGTTGTGTTTCGTGCCCTCGCTCGATCAAGAGGACTCGAGCGGATTCTACACACTTGTTGCAGGTACTGTTCGGTCGTGTTACCAAAGATTACTGAGTGGGGAAGATAGTTCACTCTTATGGGAAATCGTCTGCGCGTGTCTGAGCGAAAGTCCGACATGTAGTTCGAATTCTCATCGCAAGAGCTCGTTCTTCCAAAAGTTTAAAACTGAGCGGGAACCTCGGTCGTTCGACTCAGCGCCTTCTCAGCGCCAGGGGAAGGAAGTGTCCGAGCCGAATTCTTCCGATGCCAGAACCGAGTTCAAATATATCCCGCTAGATGGCAACGAAGTTCAAACGTGCTGAGCTAGCGCTCCTTGCGGTGAGAATTCGAACTAGTGGTGAGACTTAAAAATTTTTGACAAAACTTGTGCTGATATTTTAACACGGCGATGAAATATCTTCCCTCACTCAGTAATCTTTGGTGTTACCTAACAGTGTTATTGAAATGTACTGTCAAGACTACTAAGTTGGCAACGTTTTTAAAACTGATATAGCTTTTTTTAAAGAAAGTCACGTCCACCAATATTCCGCGGCTAAGTAAGTTCAAGTAATTGCATTGTAAGTGGAACAAATTGCCGCTGACTTTGCTTGCAAGTAATTCATACGGCATTGAAAAAAGCAGACTGGAACTAAGCAGTCAACCACTGAATATCGGCACGTGACTTTCATTTGGCAACTATTTGAAACTATTGAAAAAGCAACTATTTTGCAACTTTTTTGTCTTCAAATTAATTTATTTTGCTAATTGTATACCTATACCAATATAAATATTTTACTCTAGCACTCACTAAATCTTTCCAATTTTGCCTTTCAAACCAGGTTCTGGTCAGGCTCAAGCTAAAACAAAATTAAATGTTGCAGGTTTATTAAACGACAGCATAAAAATGGCCGAGCTGATAGTACGTGTCACAGAAGTTACCGGTAAACCGAAGGAGGAGGAAATAACGGCCACCGAGGACCCTACCGGTATAGAAACGCAGGCGGAGACGACCAGTCAGACCGGTAAAGAGGAGGATACAACGGGCAACGAGGACGCTACCGGTATGGAAACGCAGACAGAGACCCCGAGTACGCCTGTTAAAGAGAACTACCTAGAGGATATAACGGGCAACGTGGACCTCATGGAAATGCAGACGGAGACCCTTAGTCGGACTCAAACGGCAATGAGGGAGGCCATCGATTATTGCCAGAAGTACGTGACACTAGTTGGTCGCATAAGAAATATAATTAATAATAATTTTTCGTAGGAATACCCGTTATTGGAGACTCAAACTAACAATAGATAGCGCTGCTAAGCTACCCCCTTATCTGCACTATTGATGGTTTCAACAAATCAACGATGAGTAATCTCCCCCTCATAGAAGTTTATTTGCTTGCCACCAGATTGCATCTAATCTATTGTGAGTGGCCAATAGAGTGCACACCAGCTTTACCTGATGTGCCTCTCTTCAGGTGACTAACTAGGTTATTAGGGTGTTTGGATAGCTTGGAAGGAATGTCTGAGGGCTATTAGTAGGACTCGATCCCAGCATTCGTCTTTACGACCGAGGAAAACCTCGGAAAAAACCTTCAGTCACGACTGCCGTCGGCCGGAATCCGACCGGCGACCTCCCGAATTAGAGTATCGCGTCGTACCTTCTGTGTGTAATTCTGTGAGTAATTCTTAGCAAAACAAAATTACATAATAAAGAATTGAAATTAATGTTTATTACCAGTTTATTATAATTGCTAATAATTGCTACAAAATGTAAAAATTATTGCTAATTTTACGGGGCCCTATAATGATAATCCACTCGTGTTCCAGTTCAGTTCAGTTCAGTTCAGTTCAGTTCAGTTCAGCTCAGTTCAGTTCAGTTCAGTTCAGTTCAGTTCAGTTTTATTAACATCCTTTTTGGTTACATTGTAACATTGGATTTGTCATTTTCTTTACTTCAGACTAAATATATACTAGCTTATTACATAAATGTTTCGTACTCAGAAGTATTTACATTAGTCTATATGTGTCACACGCAGAAACTTATTGACCCGGAATAATGTTAAAACCACACACACACACACACACACACACAATTGTAAAACGATACCAAGGTCACTTACTTTTAAAACCGGTGAATTTTCGGAGTAACCCTTTCCTACTCCTTCCTCAGACCGAGGCCAACTGCGTCGAGGATCCTTGTGGTGACGGGTAGTTTACACCGTTAGCGACTGCAGCGCCGCCTGTTGTTGCTGACTGCAACGAGACTTCCTGTTGCGTACCGCGACGCTTCCTGGTGGCCATTTCATCTTCTTATACCGGATCCCATACTGGGGGCCAAGTATACCTGGCTTGGCTGATTGAGTTGCCATAGTAACGTATTGCCGCAGATTCCTTTACGTTACTATATATATAATATATAATACGTTACTATGGCAACTCAATCAGCCAAGCCAGTTATACTTGGCCCCCAGTATGGGATGCGGTATTAGAAGACGAAATGGCCACCAGGAAGCGTCGCGGTACGCAACAGGAAGTCTCGTTGCAGTCAGCAACAACAGGCGGCGCTGCAGTCGCTAACGGTGTAAACTACCCGTCACCACAAGGATCCTCGACACAGTTGGCCTCGATCTGAGGAAGGAGTAGGAACGGGTTACTCCGAAAATTCACCGGTTTTAAAAGTAAGTGACCTTGGTATCGTTTTACAATTGTGTGTGTGGTTTTAACATTAGTCTATATATATACATAAATATTTACAATTTCTTTTGCTGAGCAAGGTTGGATAGACAGTATCATATTTTGTTACCTACCCTGGATACACTTAAGCATAGGTAAATATGTCATCTTTGTCATTGTTCATAAATTCATTTACATTGTAGTAACAGTTTTCCAATAGGTAAGTTTTTATTGCTAGGACCTGTCTGTCTATATTTGTTAAGTTTTGTATGTTGGGAGGCAGGCTATTATATAAGGATCTGTCCATATTTATTATTGTTTTCTGACCCTTTTTTGTGTTGTATTGGCTGGCCTGAAGGTGTCCTTTCTGTCGTGTGGTTTGTGCGTGTACTTCTGTGTTTGATGTGAAATTCTGTCTGTTTTTAATTACTTATTTTAAGATTTCCAAAATGATTTCCAGATTCGAGGTGCACTCGTACTTGTGGCTGGACGATCGCCAGCAGTTCCTGAAACAGTTCCTGCTTTACGGACATCAGCTCACTCCAGAGGAGCTCGATTTGTTGGACCGGCAGACAGACGACCTGATCTTGCTTAAGGAGACCCCGCCCACGAGAGATCAGTTCAAAGAACAGGTATGTGAATCACTACTGGTCAAACCTATCCACAGTTTTGCATTTACTGTAGTCGCATTTCTGGCTGTGTTACACAACTTATATATTAGGGATGTCATAGGGTAGGAAAATTCGGATCCAGTTCCAGACCTTCCAGGAACCAGGTTACCCGAATCCTGAAAGCCTAAATTATGTTATCTTATCTTGGTTACAACCCCCCTCCCCCGAAACCATGCGGTTGAAGGCCGTTCTCTGCCCGCGTCAGCTGCCGGCCGCTGTGTTGGTTGGGCTCTGTGCGGCCGCTGCGCGCTGGAAAGGCCAGAGGGGTTGGGGAGGGGAGTGTATGGCATCACAGAACTCGCCCGCAGTAATGACAGCGCGTACTAACCAGCGACCCGCTCGCCACGCCCACAAGCAGGAATTCACTGTAGCTTCAAGGAGAGTAGTCGCAGAAATATCGTCGCGTATTTTTTTTTTTCTTTAAAATATTACTACCCGACTAAGATCCGAATCCTAAAAATGGATTCGGGTAATTTCTGGATCTGGGTAAACCGGGTACGCGGGTACCCTATGAATCCTTAGTATACAGTGGAGCCTCGATTATACGTTTTCCAAGGGCCAAACCGAAAAAACGTATAAGTACAAAAAACGTATAACTACAATTACATTTGTTTTCGTTTGTAATGAGTGGAGATGGTGGACTCTCGGCAGTCTCCTCTTTCTGCAGTACAAAAATTCCCTTCACGGTGTGTTCTAGCGCACGTAGGAGTGGGGGGGGGGGGGGGGTTGAAATGGTGCTTAGGCCTAAATATATATTTTACATGTTACGTCGTGAAAATCGTCGTTTTTATTTCGAATAGTCCCGACCGAAAGTGATATCTAAATCATTTTATTCCAAATAGCGTTGCTCGCCGTACCGTTTTTCAGCGTCGATCGCTTTATTTTTCCCGTTCCAGATCAATATTTACCTCGATTAATCGTTTTTCGGTTATAAATGTCAATGCGGAAACAAGTTTCAGCGACCGCTACGTAAGTGTTTTTTGGACGCGACTGTACGGCCGCACGTCACCGGGAGACCGCTATCACTGGCTGGCGGCAGCTGTCGACTCAGCGCCCGCGAGGGATGTATGCCACAGCGCCCGCGCTCAGCCCGCAGGCCTATTACGTCGGCAAGGTCGGGGGCGCGGATAATTATTTTAAACCAACAAATTGATGAAACTATCAGATCAATAGTGAAATGTTACTATAAAATCAGAGGATAGTAATAAAACAACAAATCGACAAAACAAGCCATTATGAACACGTGGTATCAATTTAAAAACTAGGGATGACGAAACCCGACTTTTTTACGACCCGGGTACCCGTTCACTATACCCGCGGGTTACCCGGGTAGGCCTAGGCCTAATTAAACAAAAAAAATCGTGTTGGGTGTCAAATCAACCGCTCAATATCGCTCTCGTCGAAAACACCACAAATAGTGTATTGTAGTAGCAGGGATTAGGATGTTTCATTATATTTCGTGATGAAAAGTTGAACACCCATGACAAGAGAAAGTTACAACAGCGCGGGGGGTCGAGGATCGGAGCGGGATGAAACATAATGCGTCACAGCTGCCACTCAAGCTCAAGGCCACGGGCAGACCGGCCCGTTGAAGTGTCGAATGGTTGTGTGCTTTGGGTGGGAGAAAGGGGGGGGGGGGGGGGGTGTAGAGTAGCAGTTCATGCTAAAAGATTGCCGGCGGCCAGGCTTACATGAACAGGGAATCGGGCGGCATGAACAAAAGAAACTATCAAAGTGGACAGTTTATTTATAGATGCGATTCTATTTCTTAGGGAAATACCGCCAAGCACAAAAATAAAATACGTAATGACCGATGAATCAGTTCAAATTCAAAACATTTAGCTAATTGGCGGTTCTCATTTTCAGGAACCGGGTTTTGTCGGGTAAACGGGTAGAGAAAACACAAACCCGTACCCGACTTCGTCGGGCGGGTATCGGGTACCCGGGTACCCGTCGTCTTCCCTATTAAAAACACCAACAAACTTGGAACAATCTGCATGGACAGATGCTCTGTGAAACGTAGTTATGGTGGGAGGGTGAGGGGCTGGCGCTATACGATGCCTCGGGGCTTGGGCTACCTGCCAAGAACCGGACGTGAGCAAGGGTAGCGAATGGGAGGAGGGGAGGGGGGCAAGGTGGGGTGACCGCTTGACAATAACAACATTCCATTCTCGCGCATTCACAGCTGCATATCCCGAACGAGATAAAGCTTGCGCTTCCAGGAAGTGATTTCGGATGACAAATAAAACCAATTAGCGTATAATCGCTACTAAGATGTCTGGGGGAAACAATTTATGTCGCATATAACCGAAAATAACGTATAACCATTGAGTTTGTTAGTGTAGGGTAGAGACCCAGCGGCCATTGGGGGCTCTCTACCAATAAATTTCCCGTGGACTCTAGTTGTACGAGCGTGTACCGCTAGAAAGCGCTACACGTACCCACTGATGTCAGCGTTCCTGTGGAAAGAAAGGGATACTACGTAGTACGCGCAGATGCAAAGTCGGTAAGGTAGTAGACTAGTATCCAGATGGCGGTGGATATTGTTATTAAAGCATTATCATTTGTTCTGATAAACATTTAAAACGGGCACAAAGTTAACAATAAGTAAGCTAATACTTTATTACAACACATTATATAAGGTTTTATACATTATATAGACTAGGCTGTGGTACTACGTTACTAATGTAGGCCTATTAATGTAGGCCTAGGCGTATTGTAGCCTAGTAATGGCCTAGACTAAAAGAGTTGGGCCTAGACCTAGGCTAGACCTAAGCCACGTGATCTTCTGACGTCACTTTCGACTGTGGAAAGTAATTCCATCTGCAATTTGGCTGTCGGAATTACAACCTACAGACGAAAGTGACGTCACACGATTACGTGGTGTAGTCCGAGCCTAGGTCTAGGCCCAACTCTTTTAGTCTAGGCCATTACTAGACTACAATAAGCCTAGGCCTACATTAATAGGCCTACATTAGTAACGTAGTACTACAGCCTAGTCTATATAATGTATAAAACCTTATATAATGTGTTGTAATAAAGTATTAGCTTACTTATTGTTAACTTCGTGCCCGTTTGACATGTTTATCAGAACAAATGATAATGCTTTAATAACAATATCCACCGCCATCTGGATACTACTACCTTACCGACTTCGCATCTGCGCGTACTACGTAGTATGCCTTTTTTTCCACAGGAACGCTGACATCAGTGGGTACGTAGCGCTACACGTATGTGTAGCGCTTTCTAGCGGTACGCGCTCGTACTACTAGAGTCCACGGGAAATTTTTTGGTAGACAGCTGCCAATGGCCGCTGGGTCTCTACCCTACACTAACAAACTCAATGGTATAACCAAATAATGTATAATTAAATTATTTTAACATTGATTCTTATGGGAAATGGCCGGGACCATATGGAAATCACGTATAAATATTAAATACGAAAAACGTATAAGTACGAAACGTATAATCGATGCTCCCCTGTATATATATATATAGCCTCCCAATCCCTTCTTTCTGCCACTCTCCCCCCCAACAGTCAATAGGGCCAGCTAGTTTAGTCATCATCGCATTAGAAGAAAAAAAAAAAGGTTAGTTAGTAAGTAGTCTTCTTACTCCCGAGTGATCAAGGTCTTGTACCGAAACGTCTCGGAAAACTTGTGTTGTCCTCTATATATGTTGTCTTCTATCTCTATACCACAACAGTCTACAATTCAGGTAAGCTGTTGGGTGGGGTCTGTCCCTCTACCTATCATATTACTAGCCTTTTGGCCTCTCTTTAATCCAGTTGGTATATATATATATATATATATAATTGGAGCTCAGAACAAGATAAAACATGTTCTAGTGAGGGGAAAGGTACAGAAGGACGACAGCTTACCTGAGAAAGTAGATAGTATACACTATATATATATATATCTTGACCCCGTTTCCAACATTAATGAAGATCCGAGCAATACCTAACCATCCATCACATCAGATTCTTTTTAACGACAAATTTGTCAGACATTTTGATAGTAAACCGTTGGCTACATTACCAACGGGCTTACGTGTTTTACATTTATTTACATTTTTAGAATTTGATATGCCAAATCTTTTCAACTGGGTTTTTGGTACTAATCCACCTTGGATTATACTGGAACCGGTTATGAGATTTGATCTTTGTCGTTTTGATAAATTTTCTACTTCGGATCAAAAATTCAAAATTCACTTTCTGGAAATTTGCCATGAACACCGTGGGTTTACTTTGGTGTTCACAGATGGCTCCAAAATTGACAACAAGGTAGGATGTAGCTTTTGTGAATCTACCCCCATATTATTTTTTTTTAATATGCATAAAGAACACATATATGGAGTTAGTATATTAAAGACGCTCATTTGAGAAGATCAAAACTAATTTTCAAGCCCATTTTGGAGGAGCCGTATGGTATTTACAACGGGTTTTATGACGAATACGGCTAACAACTACGTTTAAACCACATACGCGTTTAGTATGCGATTTTTTGTTTACAACTTACCCTCACTATTGGCTATGAGGATTTAGTGTTTTGAAGTAAGTAATTTCAATATTTGGTTTTCTACAATTTATTTTGTTCTCCGGTACGGAAATTGTATTTGTACCGGCGAGCAAAATAAATCGTAGTAAACCAAATATTGAAAACACTTATTTCAAAACACTAAATCCTCATAGCCAATAGTGAGGGTAAGTTGTAAACAAAAAATCGCATTCTAAACGCGTATGTGGTTAAAACGTAGTTGTTAGCCGTATTCGTCATAAAACCCGTTGTAAATACCATACAGCTCCTCCAAAATGGGCTTGAAAATTAGTTTTGATCTTCTCAAATGAGCGTCTTTAATATACTAACTCCATATGTGTTCTTTATGCATATTAAAAAAAAATAATATGGGGGTAGATTCACCTTAACTGAACAATTCAGGTTACACGACATGTGTTCAGTTTTCACCGCAGAGTTGGTCGCCATTCGCGAAGCTCTGAAATATATATCACGTTCTCCAAAGGGTAAGTTTTTAATTTGTTCGGATAGCATGAGTGGACTTCAAGCAATTTGTGTCATGTATTCCGTCCATCACTTGGTCCAAGACATTAAGTTTTGTCTGGAGAAACTCAATTCGAGGAATTATACTATCGAATTTTGCTGGGTACCTGGACACGTGGGAATCGAAGGAAACAAATTGGCCGATCAGGCTGCAAAGGCAGCCTGTCAACATCGCCATGTTGACTTCGATATCGTCCCTGTTCCAGATGTCAAGACTACGTTCAAACAAGTCATTTTAGATAAACGACAAGCTGCTTGGGATCAAGTGCAACTGAACAAGTTGCACAGTGTGATGCCTAAATTAATCAATAAAGTTCGGCCTCCATCTTCCCATCTTTCTCGCCGGGAAGAGGTTGTGTTGGCACGGGTTCGCATTGGCCACACTCGTTTGACTCATGGCTATCTCCTCACTAGAGAAAAAGTTGTCCCAAAATGTGACACTTGTGACGTTACTCTGACTGTACGTCACATAGGCCTATTGTCAGAATGTACCAAACATGATGTGTTGAAAACACAATTAAAGCTTTCCCCGTTGTATGAAGAACTTTTGTCATACGAGAATTGTGATAAACTTTTAAAATTTTTTGTCCGCACACAGTTTTTCCAACAATTTAAAAAAATACATTACAACCAATATTAAATATAAAATAACTTAAATTTAATTCATATAAAATTAAAACATAATTACTACTTTCATAGTTGCTTAATTACTTAGCTTGCAAAACACCATCTTGGTGGCGCAAAATGACCTAACTGGTTGAAGCGCCCTTAAACCCAATAAATTCAAATTCAAATTCAAATTTAAATTCAAACATTAATTATTGGGTAGGGGGGAGTAGCGAGGTATGGTACTCCATTTCTTGGGCTAATGTCTTTGTTGCCGGCTAGCCAGGCCTGACACAACCACCTCTTCAACCTCTTCCTCGATCACTTCTTCCGTTACCAGAGGGCTGTTTAGTAGTTCCCTCCATCTCTCACGGTTTTATATATATATATATAGTACTACCATGGAGTACTTTGCTACTCCCCCCTACCCGATAATTAATGTTGGAAACGGGGTCAAGATATATATATATATATATATTATATGTATTTTTTTTATTTATTTATTTCCTCCTGACCTTGCCTGATGTTGCTTAACTTTGGTGTTCGTATGGGACGAGAAGAACGAAGCCGTAACACAAGCTTTCGAACCCTCCAATCTGCTCTAACCAATGGTAACTAGTGTTTTGGAGGAGAGCGGTCACCCACCCGCCTCCTGACCTAGCCCAATGTTAACTGGCTAAACAACTGCGGAACTAACATCATCTTACATCTATCTAAAGAGTTGATTTCTATCCTGTTTTTCCCCCTCCCTGCACGATTTCATAATTTCATGACAAACGGCGACCATATTAAAAACGCGACAACAATTCCAATACTTTTTGATTTCAGATTGACCATTACCAGGATTTGTACAAAGAGTTGGAGAAGATGGAGACGGAACAAGTGTTCCAGGGGTGGTTCCGCATCGACCTGAAGCCTTTCAAACAGGCGCTGCTAAACACGGTCTGCAAGTGGTCCAACCTGTTCAAGCAACATCTGGTGGATCACGTTATCAACAGGTAAGAACCGGCTGTTCAAACAGGTGCTGCCAAACACTACCTGCAAGTGGTCCAACCTGTTCAAGCAACATCTGGTGGATCACGTGATCAACAGGTAAGAACCGGCTGTTCAAACAGGCGCTGCCAAACACGGTCTGCAAGTGGTCCAACCTGCTCAAGCAACATCTGGTGGATCACGTTATCAACAGGTAAGAACCGGCTGTTCAAACAGGTGCTGCCAAACACTACCTGCAAGTGGTCCAACCTGTTCAAGCAACATCTGGTGGATCACGTTATCAACAGGTAAGAACCGGCTGTTCAAACAGGTGCTGCCAAACACTACCTGCAAGTGGTCCAACCTGTTCAAGCAACATCTGGTGGATCACGTTATCAACAGGTAAGAACCGGCTGTTCAAACAGGCGCTGCTAAACACTACCTGCAAGTGGTCCAACCTGCTCAAGCAACATCTGGTGGATCACGTGATCAACAGGTAAGAACCGGCTGTTCAAACAGGCGCTGCCAAACACTACCTGCAAGTGGTCCAACCTGTTCAAGCAACATCTGGTGGATCACGTTATCAACAGGTAAGAACCGCCTGTTCAAACAGGCGCTGCTAAACACGGTCTGCAAGTGGTCCAACCTGTTCAAGCAACATCTGGTGGATCACGTTATCAACAGGTAAGAACCGGCTGTTCAAACAGGCGCTGCTGAACACGGTCTGCAAGTGGTCCAACCTGTTCAAGCAACATCTGGTGGATCACGTGATCAACAGGTAAGAACCGGCTGTTTGAACAGGCGCCGCTAAACTCGGTCTGCAAGTGGGCCTAAGCTAGGACTTAAGCAAGCGGGTTTAATGATAGGCCCAATACGGGATTGGTGATTTTGCGGTAAAAATTAATCGAAATTTCCGTTTTAAACATTCAATTTTTGTTTTTACCATAAATGCCTCCCTCTGCATGTCTATAGCAAACTGGAGATTTGATAAAAAAAGTTTATTTACAATTTTGTAAATATAAAAAGAAAAATGGTACATTTTTTTTTAAATGAAAGAAATAAAAAAAAATGATTATGTATTTATTTGTGTATGTTTGTGGCCTTATAGCCTTCAAGAGCTGGAAGACTTCATAATTGAGGCGGACGCCGGTCTTCTTCAGCCTGTTGTGGAGGGAGATTACGACGCCTTGATACGCGTCATGGGGGTCTTGTTTAAGGTGCGTTCGCTCGACGTTTACGCTGGCCACTCACTAAACTAAACAAACATCCAATAAATGAGCAAACAACACAAAATGATTAGCTAGACACTACTTCAAAACTTGCGGCCTCGTCCCGTTTTTTCGGTAACGGTGATGTTACCCAGATAGATGACAGAGTTAGCTATTGCATCAATAATGGCTCGAGAATAATCTCTCTCGTAAGCCAGACAAACGCAGTCACAATATGGATTGAAATGGTTGTATTCTGGAAAACACTGCAGTGGCACTCGGCAGCGCTATTGTATTCATTAATCATTTATTACGGTAAATATTTCAATTCATTACAGTATATAATGAATAGGGGTTGGCAGAAACCAGCACAGCTGCAGTCACAAGAAGTGACTGCCAATCTATACTAAAAGTAAACTAGAAACTAAATATAACAATGAACATAATAAAACCAGTAAAAGATATTAAATGACAAATGTGAAATACACAATAAAAATAGTTAAATAATATTTAATATTACATAATATGTTTGTTTTTTTACATATGTTTTATAATATGATGAAATATATTAATAATTAATTAATAATGCTTACCGCTATTACATTTACATGTATCTTACAAAGACAATGTTGGTACATATACTTATTACATAAACTTTATATAAACTAACATATAGAAACTATGACCATATTATACAAGCATTAGGCCTATGTCTTAACTACTAATTTTGAACATAGCTGATTACATACTTTCTACATTTAATTTTAAACCTTGACAATGATTTTTCCAGTCTCACTTCATTTGGGAGTTTGTTAAATTCAATCATCCCACCACATAATAAGGTTTTATGCGTGCCCATTTTATTTACCGGTACTCTTCTAAAATTAAAACTATCATTTTTCCTTGTACAATGTCCATGAATATCTTTTCATTTGTAGTCAATTATCAAAATATCCTGGGAGAAAATTATTCTTTAGTTTATACATATGTATGTATAACAAACATGACAACTCCAAATACTCGCACATCCTTGAGATGTATATATGAGTGGAAATGTAGAAGGCTTATTGAAATAAAATAAATATAATAATAAATAGCCTAATAATAAAAGATATAAAATGCAAAACAGTATAGGCCTACATAGTTACAAAGGCATTAAAATAAAAGGTACAGTAGTAAGTAAAAAGATAGTAGGCTTATAAAAAAAAAAGTAAAAAAAAAAAATTTTTAAACTATATTTAAAAAAAAACGTGCGTGTTCAGGTGCGAGCGCGACAGGCGACTACCGACGACATGTTCGACCCGCTCAAAGAGACGATGGAGCTGCAGTAGGCCTATAAAACCGTGCGTGTTTAGGTGCGAGCGCGACAGGCGACTACCGACGACATGTTCGACCCGCTCAAAGAGACGATGGAGCTGCAGTAGGCCTATAAAACCGTGCGTGTTTAGGTGCGAGCGCGACAGGCGGCTACCGACGACATGTTCGACCCGCTCAAAGAGACGATGGAGCTGCAGTAGGCCTATAAAACCGTGCGTGTTTAGGTGCGAGCGCGACAGGCGACTACCGACGACATGTTCGACCCGCTGAAAGAGACGATGGAGCTGCAGTAGGCCTATAAAACCGTGCGTGTTTAGGTGCGAGCGCGACAGGCGACTACCGACGACATGTTCGACCCGCTCAAAGAGACGATGGAGCTGCAGTAGGCCTATAAAACCGTGCGTGTTCAGGTGCGAGCGCGACAGGCGACTACCGACGACATGTTCGACCCGCTCAAAGAGACGATGGAGCTGCAGTAGGCCTATAAAACCGTGCGTGTTTAGGTGCGAGCGCGACAGGCGACTACCGACGACATGTTCGACCCGCTGAAAGAGACGATGGAGCTGCTGAAGCAGTACGACGTGGAGTTTGCCGAGGAGATCTACGTCCAGCTGCAGGAGCTGCCCGACAGGTGGAACAACACGAAGAAGATCGCGGTGACGGTGAAGCAGCAGGTGGCACCCCTGATGGCCGCCCAAGTCACACTCATCAGGAAGCGGATCTCGCTGTTCGACGTGCAGCAGGCACAGTACCGCGAGAGATTCAAGAAGCTTCAGCTATTCAAGTACGCTCAGGTTTATTTATTTATTTATTGTCCATCTCATTCGCCGATGCGGTTATGAGACTGTGATTGCGTGAATGCCGACGGCTTGCCAGAGTAAAGTGATGTTAAGTCGTGATCGAAAAGCATGGATACATAACAAAACAAAACTTATAGGCACCGAGATTGGCCATTGAGGGCGCTAGTGAAAACGAATGAAGCGCTCCAAGTGGCAATGTCGCGCAACAACCTGATAAAGCAGCGTCGTTCTTCCTACGTCGACAATGGCAAATAGAGAAAATTGTTTAATTAAATACAGCTTAAAATTTTTGGGCAGATTATGAATCCCATGAGTAAATCTTAAAAAGGCAAGCCACCATTTTAATCAGGACACGTTTTAGACGTACAAACAACAAATAACACACAACAAACACAAACAAAACAAGACAGTAAAAAACAACACAAAACAACTACACAAATAATTAAGCGAGCGAAGCAAGCGTCTCCACTTGACTCTTATGGCACTTCGTTCTGTTTTTTTTTATTTTTTTTTTATGTCTTTCGATAGCGGTCTAACGGAAAGTCCGATCAACTTGAAATTTGGACCATCCACAAGCCTCGATGTGGATTGAAGGTGTATAGTTTTGAGGCAAAATCATTTGAAAAGTTACAAAGTTACACCATAGTTACTGCAAAACATTAGGGATGTGCGAGTACTCGAAAATTCGAGTCGAGTCGAGTAGTTGCCACTTGACTTGAGTGTTTGAGTATTTTTACGAAAGTCGAGTCGAGTCGAGTCGAGTAGTTGTTGTCGACAGAGCCGCCGAATCCGAAAGGTTTAACTTTCTGCCAACAGGTAGCTCTACCAACAAATCGCGCAAGAATCGATTGTAAAATCGATATGTTTTAGGCCTAGGCTCTAGGCTTTGGGTGACGAGCATGCGTTCCGGTCAGCTTATTTTTGTCGTCATAAACATGACTGTAACCATTGTGGATATTGATTTCAATTTATTTTAACGCAATATCCGAATGTAGAGGCTTCGTTTTTCATGAATCCGTTCTTGATTACGTGCTGCATAGTGAACTGTCAACAGGCGGCCGCTTCCATTGCACTCGCCTGTGTCTCTCGCGATCTCGCTTCCACTCACGCGTCCTGCGACTAGCGCTTTCTCTCTCTCTCACGGCGGCCGACAGCAGCCGACACGGCGAACTACTTCGTCGCGTGTCGCTCAGACCATTGTTCTCGCTCTTTCTCGCTCGGCCGCATGTGTTCTCACTTGCCAAGTGCCGGCTTGAATCAAGGGATGGCTCGCGTTTTAGTACACGCGATCTGTAAATATTTGGGGGGGGGGGGGGGGGAGGGCGCCTGAGAGTGTGCGGTATCCTTTGATACGGGTCAGTTTGGACTAAAAGCGGCTGTGGACGAATCTTTAAGCAAGCAGCAAGCAAGCATAGTTCAAAGTTCCCATTTAACATTATTTTTTTAATCGGTTATTTTAATTTAACAGGTTACGAAAATTATCTGGTTAACCAATATTGTAGAAGTTAATTGAAGAGTAGAGCCCCTCACTCATATAGGCTACCTATTATGCCTAGATCAAAGTAGGTGGCATACTGCAGTCTAATTTATGCAGTACTGTGCAGGAATGAAGGTCTGCAAATTAATTTTCTAATATGAAAATGATGGATGGAGACTCGACTCGATACTCGCGAGTATTTAAAACTCGACTCGATACTCGACTCGAAGTCAAAAAGCACTACTCGCACATCCCCACAAAACATTTTTCTGAAACAAAGTGGCGGCAAAATGTGAGATAGCCAAAAAATTTTAAAGCTTTTTCCGATTACGAATATGTTCATTTTATGGCGATCTGATAAATATTGGCAAAGTTACACAAAAGTTACTCGAAAATATATTTCTGAAACACAGTAACAGCAAAATGTGAGGTGGCTATCTTATAGTAAATTTTTTTCCGGTCACGAATATACTAATTTAGACGCGATCGGATACGTATTAGAGGCAGAAATAACATTTCTATTGCTGTCAATAACTGTTAGTAATGGTGGCGGACCGCGGCGAAAACATGACAAAGAAAATTCTTAGCAACGCACATTGCACTGTATTCAACAATATTGGGAATTATAATAGCTATGGAAATTAGAAAAAAATTTGCAATTTGCATTCTTGAATTGTTGTTAATTGTTGTCTTTATTAGCTTTGAGATCTTTTCGCCAGAACGTTCGTAGATATAGACGCGCTCGCTTATCAACGCGTCAAACAGAGCGTTTTCCTAGTAATAATAAATAATAATAATAATAAGAGCAGCGGGAAAAGAGGGGGAATACTGGATTTTTATGAGTGTTAACAGCAGCATGGAGAGATAAGAGGATTCCAGAGGACTGGGAAAAGGGTGTTATCATACCAATATTTAAGAAAGGGGACAAAAAGCTCTGTGGAAATTATAGAGGTGTAACTCTACTCTGCCATTGTGCTAAACTATATGAAAAAGTGCTAGAGAAGAGAATGAAAGAACATGTGGAGAAAAACTTAAGGGAGGAATTACATGGGTTTAGAAGGGGCCGGTCAACGGTGGACCTGATTTTCTCAATACGTCAAATGATGGAAAGAGAAAAGGAAAATGGTGAGGAGATATGGATGGTCTTCCTAGACCTCACAAAGGCCTATGATAGAATGCCCAGAGAGAGAGTGTGGGAAAGCCTAAGGAAAAAGAAGGTTGACAGAAAACTGGTGGAAAGAGTGCAGAGCATGTATATGAAGAGTGTGAGTTGCGTGGAAACCAGGGAGGGCAGAACGGATTGGTTTGAAGTCAAAACAGGTTTAAGACAAGGAAGTGTGCTGTCACCAATGCTCTTTAATATAGTACTTGACGAGATATTGAGGAAAGTGGAGACAGACGGACCAGAGGCATCTAGAACCTTAATTTATGCTGATGATGTTCTAATATGGGGAAAGTCACGGGAAGAAGTACAACAAAGACTTGATAAGT
Organism: Isoperla grammatica; assembly: GCA_945910005.1. Taxonomy (NCBI): domain Eukaryota; kingdom Metazoa; phylum Arthropoda; class Insecta; order Plecoptera; family Perlodidae; genus Isoperla; species Isoperla grammatica. Next base: position 19,041,126 of record OX246743.1, read on the forward strand.
GGAATGAAGGGACTCAAGAGTTTGGATTAGAGATAAGTATGGCTAAGAGCGAAGTGATGGTTATGGGGAATAAGAAGAGGAAAGCGGATAGACCAAAGATTGTACTGCGAGGCAAAGAACTAGTAGAGACTCAGGATTTCAAGTATCTTGGAAGCATCATCTCATCTGATGGTAAAATTGACAAGGAGATTGGAAGACGAACGGGGACTGCTGAAAATTTTTTCCAGTTAGTGAGGAAACTGATTTGGAAAAAAGAGATACCAAGGCAATGCAAATTGTTAATATACAAAGCATATTTTGTACCAGTACTCACGTATGGAGCGGTGACTGGGCCAGTTGGGGGAAAAGAAGAAAAAGCAATACAAGCAGCAGAAATGAAGTTCCTAAAGCGGCTGTTACACGGAGAAGTTAAAAAAGTGAAAAGAAAAAAGTAAAGAGAAAAGTTCTTTTTCTAGTAAGAGCGCGCGTGTGGCGAACCTATCGGTATTTCTACAAAACTACAATGAGCTCTTGCGGCAAATGGTGGCAACTAGAAGACTGTAGTCGGTTTCTACGAAACTGGATCGTCGATGCATGTAAACAAATCACTGTTTCTTCTTCTTCGTCGCCGGCTTCTTACAATGGCGATAATTACATTAATATTTACAGCAATTGCAGCCTATTCCTCCGACGAATCCATCGGCATATGTGTTTTTAACTACAAGGCTACAAGCTGTCAAAGTGACAAGTTTTGTATGTTAGAATAGCAATTTCTGGACATCACAACTCTCCCGAGTCGTACTCAATGGCCGTGTCAATCGACCAATCAGCTTCAACTCTTCAAGGTCGTTTTTCTTTTCACTCTTTACTTGTCGAGCAGTGTTCAACTTTTTGGAGAACTTTTCACTTTTCTCTTTTATCACTTCCTAGTGTGACAGCAACGCGAAAAGTCCCATAAGCTACAAGCTATCTCTACAAGTAAAAGAGTAACTTTTCTCTTACTATTTTCTTTCCACTTTTCCAACTTTCCGTGTAACAGCCGCTTAAGGAGTGTGGCAGGAGTGACCAAGATTGATAAGATAAGGAGCTCAAAGATAAGGAAGAAACTTGGAGTGGAGAGTCTAAACTTTAAGCTGGGAAAAGAAAGATTGCGGTGGTTTGGCCACATGAAAAGAATGCAGGAAGACAGGATACCGAAAATTTAGTTTGAGAAAGAAGCAGGGAAAAAGAAAAGAAAGAGGGGAAGACCAAGACTGAGGTGGGAAGAAGTGATAGCAGTGGACGTGGAAAGAAGAAATGCAACTTGGGAAGAGGTCAATCAGGAACGATGGTGGGAAGATAGAAAAGTATGGACAGAATTTGTAGAAAGAGCAGAGGAAGAAGAAAGTGAAGAGGAGGAGCCGGAGGAAGTTAACATGAGGGAAGCGTCAGGCATGGCCAGCCGGCTTTGATGTACCTAAGGGCCAGAATATGATGGGATTAATTTCCTATCCCCTAACCGACTTCATTGTTGGACACAGGGAGCAGATATAAAAAAAAAATAATAACTAGGAAAACGCTCTGTTTGACGCGTTGATAAGCTAGCGCGTCCATATCTACGAACTTTGTGGTGAAAAGTTCTCAAAGCTAATAAAAACAATAATTCACAACAATTCAAGAATGCGCATTGCAAAATTTTTCATAATTACCATAGCTATTATACTTCCCGACATTGTTGGATGCAGTGCAATGTGCGTTGCTAAGAATTTTCGTCATGTTTTCAACACGGTCCGCCACCGTTACTAACAGTTATTAACAGCAATAGAAATGTGATTTCTGCCTCAAATACGTATCAGATGGCGTTTACATTAGTATATTCGTAACCGGACAAAAATTTATTATAAGATAGCCACCTCACATTTTGCTGTTACTGTGTTCCAGAAAAATATTTTCGAGTAACTTTTGTGTAACTTTGCCAATATTCATCAGATCGCCATAAAGTGAACATATTCGTGACCGGAAAAATCTGTAAAAAAATATGGCTATCTCACATTTTGCCACCATTTTGTTTCAGAAAAATATTTTGCAGTAACTATGGTGTAACTTTGTAACTTTTTGAACGATTTTGCCTCAAAACTATTCACCTTCAATCCACATCGAGGCTTGTGGATGGTCCAAATTTCAAGTTGATCGGACTTTCCGTTCGATCGCTATCGACAGACATAAAAAAAAAAAAAAAAAAAAAAAAACAGTACGAAGTGCCATAAGAGTCTAGTGGAGACGCTCGCTTCGCTTGCTTAGTAATAATAATAATAACAATAATCCTATTCGCCGATTTGCTTATAGGCACCATGTGTCAGTACATACAGCGCTATGTGGCCAAATTTAGCCTAACTGATGAAGATTTCATTCCGCGGTTGAAAATAGAGCTGGATATTATCGCGATATATCTTGTTTTTGCTTTGTGTTTGTTGGTTTTTTCTTGTTGAAGTGTATTTATTTTGTTTTGTTGTTTTGTTTTGTGTTTTTGTTTTGTTTTTTATTGTCTCGTTTTGTTTGTGTTTGTAGTGTGTTATTTGTTGTTTGTACGTCTAAAACGTGTCCTGATTAAAATGGCGGCTTGCCTTTTTAAGATTTACTGATGCGATTCATAATCTGCCCAAAAATTTTAAAAGCCGTATTTAATTAAACAGTTTTCACAATTTGCCATTAACGACGTAGGAAGAACACTGCTTCATCAGGTTGTTGCGCGACATTAACACATTGAGCGCTTCATTCATTTTCACTAGCACCCTCAGTGGCCAAACTTGGTGCCTATAAACATCCCTTTGATTTGGATTAACTCGCCGCTAACGCCTGCGTAAGGTTGCGAGTTAACGACATTCAAATATGTGTGGCTGGTTAACTCAAAAGTAAAGCTGAATATTTGCAGTGTTTTCACATAGATGTTACAATGTGCAATGTCAATTCAGTTCAATTCTATTAATTTTATTTAACATTTTCAGCTACGTATTATAACTAGAGATCCTTGTAAATGGTTTTATTTTTTAGCATATTTCGTTTTATTAAATCCAAATTTCGCTGTTGAGCAGTAATTTCAGCTTTTTGGCGGTGTTTCAATTTTCATTTACCAAATCTAATTTGTGTCTTGTATTCTAACGTATGCCTGCCTGCATGAGTGGCATGCCTACATTGTCGCGTAGGTCTACCATGATAGTAAAAAAGGAAATGGAAGGTAATACAGTCAGTAAGGATTCTACTTATGGAATGAAATGCAATTTTAAGTACCTAAGTATGTTATTTATGGATTAATGTGGGCAAAAGCACTCGGAAGTCTGAAAACCTTGTCACAATCACTCGAGCCCCATCCAACCTCAGTCTTGATTTATTTTTATATAATGTAGGCCATATCTTGTCAGTGCCTGTGTGCAACAGAGAGAGAAAGCTGCCGAATGCAGTCAATGCACAGGCTACGAGAAAAATCTGTTGCGAGCCGGTTTGGCAGAGGTGGAAGGGTCACCGCAGAAAATGTTGAAAATTACGTTTTTGTCAGGAATTTGGCTATTTCCCATCAATTCAACAGCTTCAGTCTTTTTCGTTTTTATAACAGTAAACATATACTATTTCGCGTATTCGCGATTCAAAAAGACTATTTTTGGACTCACAACAGACTGTCATGCCAACATATTTCAATTGCTGCACGTTTCAAGTGATTTCGCGCTATCGCGCATTGCGAAATACAAGGATCTCTAATTATAACATGTTAACGTCATATAGTACATGGATGGTATACAATACTTGTGAATGTATAGTAATAGTTCTTTGTAGTCCAGACATTAAATTGCCAGTCCTGGTGACCTAGGGGTCAAGGCGGCAAGTGGGAGATCTGGGGGTAGGCAGACAGGTCGAGGGGGTAGAGAAGCCGGACGAAAGGCAATCCACATCCTCCCCTTTCCCTTTTCCTCCCTTTCCTCCAAACTTCACCCCCGACATCATATGATTTGTCGGGTACGTTGTTACACACCGAATATTTAAAACAAATCTTTTCCTCATTCTTCTCGATCCCTTTCAACAATACTACCAAGTAACAACCAACTACCCCAACAGTGTTTCTGTCCTTGTTCTTTTCCGTTGTGGATTCTTTCCCATTTAAGAGCGAAGGATACCTCTACGTCAAAAACCGCAGAAAATTTTCATTTTTTAATTATATCTCAAGATTGAAACACAAAATCGAAAATCTGAGAAACCATGGAGCTGTGGTTTGGTAAGCCCTACAGACTGAATGATAAATGTTTTTAACGTTATAATCAGTATGACTGTGATAACGATTTCCTTTAATTAAAAAATGAAAATTTCCTTCGGTTTTTGACGTAGAGGTATCCTTCGCTCTTAATATTTATCTTCTTCTTTTTTTCCTATGCCCGCATTTTTGGCTTACTGGGCCATCATGCATTTTCTGGTTTTCCAGTAGAGACAGGCTTCCTTTTTCTCAGTCATAGCTCATGCCAGGTGGAACGTGGAAGGGCATCTACTTCATCTTTACGACTTGGACATCTCATAAAAAAGAAATGTACCACCAAGTTCTTAAAAGGGCGAACCAGTTGATAACTTATTGCTTACACTTTTATGTACATAGAGCACAATATGGCCTTGATAGTAGGCCTACCTCACACCTGTATCATCTTCTATCGTCCATTATAACAAAGTATTTAAACTTTGAATATTGATTCAACTTTGTCTATTTATATTGCTTGGCTATAGCTGGAATCATTTGAAACGACCTAGACACAAATATGTAAGGTAAAGTGTTCTTAAAAAAATAACTTTTCCCTACTAGAAGACGCATGTTTGTTAATTCAACATATCGTGCACCGATATTTACACCATAAAATGTGCAGTATTACCACATGCGACACACCCACTTAGTGAATTTGTACCATTATTAGAGCAAATAGGTGTTAGAAATTAGAATATAGATACAAGTTTAATTTCTTTACTTGGTTTTAAATATTGTGTGCATGTGGTGTGTTTTATTTTGATAGGCTGCGATTATAGAATGTTTAAATGTACCATGTACGTAGTAGATTAGCAATAATTGTACAGTTTGTTTTTGACGCCACCAAAAGGAATACAGTTAATTCATGTCTGATGTGTATTTAGTAGTATGCAATGCAGTATGGTAAATGGAGCAAGTCCTCGTGTACCGGTACTATGTGCCACGTAGCGCACATACACATGCACAAAGTCGTCTAAGTTTACTCTAGGAATGCCCAGACACAATACGGGTGTTGAGTGAGATTCCAAATCAAAAATCACCATTATGTATTATTCTCCTTAAAACAAGGCAGTACCAACTATTATTTAAATTCACGTACCGTAGTTGATAGCTTAAAGAGAAACTTGAATGTAAAATTGAAAATCAAGATAAAAAGAGAAGATAAAATATCTTTACACTATACAGATTGTTATTTTGCCTTTTTCGGTAGAAAATGTTGTTTTCTTATGCCCGCATCTCACTTCACGGAGTCATCATGGTAGAAAATAAAAATTAGTTTTCTCGGTAGGCCTCTCTTATTTTGTGTGTCTCATTTATTCTCCAATTTGAAATCATAGGCCTATACTTAAATAAATGGAAGACAATTGCCAAGTTTGTCAGTTCATTTAAATCATTATTTTGTTATTTCTGTTTTCTTTGAAGTCAATATACCATCTGCTAGTACAACATATGTACAAAATACAGAACCATCTGTTTGCTATATATTCGTAAACATGAACATTCTATTACATAATTACTATTTTTTTGTATTGGGAACAACTAATTTTTCAAAAGTTAAACCAATGTGTCGTAAATCATGACGGTTCCCGCAAAGTTAGTGAAAAATGGTCATAACGAAATTCGCGAAATTTTTTAAATGCACATTTCCCCCCTAAAATCTAATACTGTCAACGAATGACATCATTTAGATATGGGAAAAACCACACTTTGAAATCGCGAATTTCGCGAAATCTCACCTATAGCGCGAAATCGCGAATGAAATTGTATAAAACTGGTCAATACGCGAATTAACTCGCAAAATTGACCTTTTACGGCGTGTTTTATTCTTTTTCTCGCAAACTTCAGAAATCATGTCAGTCATTTCCACAGAAAAGTTGATTAGCCTATGTTAAAAATGTAAAGCGTTGTAATTACATAAAAACTCCCCCCCCCCACACTTTTTTTTTAGTAGCGATTTTGACCATTTCTGTCAAATCGCAAAAACGCGAAATTTTGTATTTTTAATTTTGTATATAACCATTTCTCATTATACCTATCTCTAACAATGTACACCCCTTTAGGTACGATTGTCCGGACTCGTACGGGATGATTGACAAGACCAATGACGACATCACAGCGTTGGAAGTTAAGATGCAGGAGATCGGTGAGCAGGCGTCTCTGTTTGACGTCAACGTTGTCGAGTTCAAGCAACTCAAGCAGTGTCGCAAGGAGATCAAAATGCTGAAGGTCAGCCTCTCAAATTATGTTCGAGAATGTATTAGGAATCGGAATTGGATTCCAGAAATGGGATTACCCGAATCATGAAAGCCTAAGTTATGTTATTTTATCCTGGTAAAGCCGGCTGCCCGACCTTGCGTTTGTTTGCGTGAAAGCCACGGACGGCTCAGATCGACCAATCAGGAGAGACTTGCGTGATTGACAGTGCAGCGCCGCAAAAGTTGACCAAACCTCAACTTTTGCAGTGCGTTCACACAACCGGAAGTGCGGGAAGTGCGTGCGCATGCGCACAACCACAAAACGGCAGGCAAGATGGAGAAGCAGTAGTTTTGAGGTTATGGGTTCTAGTTCTGGATTTGTAAACTTTAAAGTGTATATAACTACCCCACGACGTACAGAAACATAGGAAATGTAAAATAAGTAAATAGCCATACACCACGGCCGTCTGTTTTGAGTTCCACTAATGAAAATATTTGTGTTAGGTACGATACTAGTCTCGTCATGCCCACTGCACACAAACGCAATGTCGGGAATACATTCAGAAATGTCACGCATAAACGCAGCGTGCTGCAAAAACATGCGTTTTCTCCACGCAAGGTCGGGCAAGCGCCTTAACCCTCCCTGGAACCCTGCGGTTAAGATCGTGGTCTGCCCGTGTCAGCTGTTGGCCGCTGCGTGGGATTGTGTCTGGGGGGGGAGGGGGCATCCCAGAACTCGCCCTTGGTAATCATGGCGTGTAGTAATCGGCAGCCTGCTTGCCATGCCCACAAGCAGGAATTAATTGTAACTTCTCAGAAAGTAGTTGCGGAAATATTTTTTTTTTTCCTTCTTGTGCCAAGATGGCTTTTTCAGCCATTCTTTTGTCCAACTATCCAATATAAAAAATTGGATAGCGTGGCGTGGTGCGCAATATCGTCTAGTAATTTTTTTTTTTACAATTTTACTTCCTACCTGATAAAGATTTGAATCCTAAAAACGGATTCGGGTAATTTCTGGATTCGGGTAACACCCGGTGATATTCCTAGAATATATGGTGCTCGAGACAGAAGTATCACATCATTTTTATTTCCATGTGAAAATGTTAAAGCACAGGGTAGGATCTCACAGTGTTAAGCCACAACTACGCTAGTTGTCAAAGAAGTGTCCATCACAACAGCTGTGTGTTCTCTTGTTTCCAGCAACTGTGGGATTACGCACACATCGTCATATCGTGTATCGACGAGTGGAAGACGACTCCGTGGAAGAAGATTGACGTAGAAAACATGGACATGGAGTGCAAGAAGTTTGCCAAGGAAATCAGAGGTAGGTTTGATTCAAATCTAGGTATGAAATTAGGCACACCCTCTGACATAAATCAATCAATCAATCAATCAATCAATCAATCAATCAATCAATCAATCAATCGGCCAATCAATAGATAAATAAATAAAATTAAGGACAAAAATAAAAAAACATAAATAAATGAAGGGCAGTAAATAAATCTTTTTTATCTCTTGGGATACCTAGTCTTGATTTTCTACCAAGAAAAGTGATTCGCCTATGGCTTTTGACCCTATTTGGACTTTGCACTGTGACGGTGGCGCTGTCTACGTCAAGCTTGGCGTGCAAAGCCCAAATGAAAACTATTTCGTTACAGGTCTGGACAAGGAAATGCGTGTTTGGGACACGTACATCTCGCTGGAAGCCACGATAAAGAACCTGCTCACTTCGTTGCGAGCCGTGACGGAGCTTCAGAACCCGGCAATCCGCGACCGGCATTGGAAACAGCTGATGGCCGCCACAAAAGTTAGTGAAACATTTTGACACCCGTTTACGTCGATAATGTTTACTTATCTGTCTTTATTTATGGTTTCGTTACACGCTGCCGGTTAGTGTTTGGAACGGCTGCCACCCAAGTACACGGTAAGACGTGCATCGCCACTATCCAATCTGCTTTCTCCAGAGTGGATTAGATATGTTTTGTAACGTGTTGACTGTTGACGCTCGTAGTGGTTTCCATCATTTCTCTCTCTATCTCTCTCTCTCTCTCTCTCTCTCTTGACTTTTAGCTTTGGATTGGTTATGGTGTGGACTCTTCTTCCAATATTAAGCCTGCCTGCTTTTCTTTACCAGTGCACTAACGAGTGGATTGCAAGGACCAAACGTCTTACTTTTCACTGTTGTTTCCATGGGAAACATGTTCAAAGTCTCTCTATAAATCTGTCTACATTCGAGACAGTTGTACGTTTCCCTTGGATGGAAATCAGCAGACCTAATGATAATTGATTTTTTGCAAACAAAATTTCTCTTCTATTCTTCTAGCATCTTATCTGGACGCTTGTAAATCTTAAGCGAAGGTTTGTTAATCATATGACAGTATAGGTGGTAGTTCAAATTTCTAACCCAGTTAAGTGTAATTGATGTATAATACGGAAGGCATATTTTTTTAATTGCTAACTGGTTATCCCCCAAGTTAAAATAAACAGGAACTAAGTTGCAATTTTTTCCAATTTGTTTTTGCTTCAAACTTTCTTTAACAAAGTCAAAAATAGACCCGTTAAATCACACTCAAAAACAGACCTATACCTACCTACCTACCTTGCTCGTGATTAGACGTCAGAATTCAGTAAACAATAATTTTTTATCATAGAAATAAGACCTACCACTAAAATGCCACTGTTTAGTAGATATTTGGATAATGATTAATGATCTATCGTTTTTAGATACTCTGAGCAATATTTGTTTGTGACGAGTCTTCCCTATTCAAATGAGTTAAGAAGTCCCTGCAAAGGATTTGAGTGTATAAGGCTAAATGATAGTGTTCTTTTCTTTTAATCACGTATTTAATCTCTAATTAATTATGATGATGCCCCTTGAATGTATGAGCAACTATGTGGCTGCAAGTACCACCACCTTCAATATATTGGTTTTACTTTCATCTTTTACTTTTACATAAATGGAAGCATCTGTTGTTCAGCATGCGGTAGGTAGCTCTAAGTGGCATTGAAGTACGTTGCTAATTTGAGCCTGATAAAAGGCTTGATATGCTACGTCCACACGTGTCATTTAAGTGGCTGTGCTTTAAAGTACTCTCATTTAACAACCACTACACGTTCATATTTAAATGACATTCTCAACTGTACAAAGCTGTGGATTAAATGGCGGTGGAGCGGGAAACGTCACGTGTAGGCCTAGCTATCTGTCATATTTACTGTTTAACCCCAAACCTGAATTAACGCCGAGATTTCCTCGGCACTAAAGTTTAGGTTGCGTCGAACACGATTATTAATTTTGGATGATGTCGACATGACTGAAGCCGATTGGGTGCAAAAATATGTAGTTTGACAGTGGACACTCCAATTTAGAGGTTATGTTTTATTGTTTATGGTAGTCTCACTGCCACCAAATTTTAGAGAAGTAACATTTTAAGAAGGCTGCCAGTCATTTAAGATGGGGTCCTGCAGAACTTTAAATGACATCTGATTTAAGTGAGTGGAGTATCGACTACACAGTCATTTAAAGGAGACACTCATTTCAAGTAGTCATTTAAATGACAGGTGTGGACGTAGCAATACACAAGCAATTTCACCTCACAAATTCTCTCCTTCAGTAGAACTTTAGTGGAGCAACATAAGGTGAACAAAGAAATCCTAAACCGTGTTTCTCAATAAAAGTAGAATACTTAAATCTTTTGAGAGAGAAGCTTCAAAAGTACCAATCGCAGATAAGAATGTTGATCACGTGTTCTGAAAGATTTACTTAAATAGATCTCCTCGTGTGTTGCAATCTCAACATAACAATGGAAACAGACAAAAAAGTCGCCATTGAGAAATCACTTGTGTATCGAGCGTATAACTCAATAATAATTCTACATCTTCTCTCTTCTCTGTTCTCTATTGTATCTTTGTAATGAATGCACAGTTACAACCTGTCATTTTGGGGTTGATCGTGCATTGTTTAAGGCTTCTTTTCTATTGTTGCTTGCCGGACAAATTGATTTGATAATTCTGGTGTTGTATTTGTATCTCTTGTTGTTGTTGTAACAAAAGGATGTATTTTCCATTGATTCCCAAGTACATTCTACAGGGGCAAAGATGATTTTCTTTGTTTTCCCAAATTTCGTTTTTTTAAATGTAAATTTGATTTCACATTTTGGCAGTTATTTTTAAAAGGTGCATAAGCAAACAAAAAAATGTTATAGCCTAATGAATTTAAGAATATCACTCAAATAAAGATGAGTCATTCGTGTGTATAAACAGGAGGCCTTCTTCCTATTTATTTCCATTATAGTTTATATTCTTCTGCACATCTTTTTCTTTTTTACACTAACACTTATTTTGGCCAATATTTAACACTTTCGTTTTCGACCTTATTTCGCAAATCCACATATATTTTGTGGATTTCGTGGTTCAAGTTCCAATTTGCCTTATTTGGCGATTCAAAATCTGCATAATTAGCATGCCGACATTACGTATCGCCCACAATCATCATTGTTATGGTTACCGTACCTCTACAATTCGTTTTATTTCGTAACGCGAATTTCGCTCGGCTCTACTCATCCGCTCGTACTCGACTCGCCCAGGTGAAATTCTCGATGAGCGACGACACGACCCTGTCCGACCTGCTCGCGTTGAACCTCCACGAATACGAGGAGGAGGTGAAGAACATCGTGGACAAGTCCGTCAAGGAGATGTCGATGGAGAAGGTGCTCAAGGAGCTGAACGTGACGTGGTCGGCCATGGAGTTCGACTACGAGACGCACCCGCGTACCGGCATCACCGTTCTACGCGCCAACGAGGAACTCATCGAGGTGCTCGAGGAGAATCAGGTGCAACTGCAGAACCTGATGAGCTCCAAGTACATCGCGTACTTCCTCGAGGAGGTCTCCGACTGGCAGAAGAAACTCTCCAACGCCGACCAGGTCATCACGATATGGTTCGTTGACGTGTTGGGGTTGAACTGTGGTGCGATTCTGAATGGGGGACGATAAGTTTAACACAGCTTTCTGTCGTTACAAAAGGCAAATTTGCAAGGCGGTGATTGGCTCATGGCCTTCTTGTAACGACAGAAAGCTGTGCTAAACCTAACGTCGCCCATTCAGAATCGCACTGCTGGTCTGTAGAGAAAAAGATTTAGCCAGTTTTTCAGTAAATAGACGAGATTTAATGATACTGATTGCTGTTCACGCTTTAACTATCCAATATAAAATGGTTAAATAATAAAATAATAATAATAAATATAATGGTTAAATTTATATCTTAGGCCTATTTTATTGCATTTTCTCAGAGGCAAGAACTTGTGGTAAAAATAATTGCCAATTACAAACAAAAAAAAGGGTGAATTTGTAGTGAAAATAATTGAAAAAAATTAAATTTTTAGTGTTGGATTTTTTCCCTTTCAATACATACTTTTAGGGATTTTGATACAGGTATGTGTACTTGTGTACTTTCAGATTACATACAATAAAAATGTAGTTTGATGGCTTAGAAGTATGCATTTGTAGTGTATGTAATAGTGTTGGTACATTTTTGTTTGTAGCCCCAAATCAGGGATTTCGTGGTAAAAATAAATCAAATTTTCACTTTTAATTGTTGAACTTTGGTTTGTACACCAAATGCCTGCCTCTGTCTTTTACTAAGGTGTATGCATGATTGTCAACAGGTTCGAGGTGCAGCGCACATGGATGCATCTCGAGTCTATATTCGTCGGCTCCGAGGACATCCGTAACCAGCTGCCCGAGGACTCTCGGCGTTTTGACTCGATCGACAAACAGTTCCGCTCGCTGCTCTCGGAAATGGTGAAGACGCCGAACGTGGTGAAGGCGACCAATAAGGTAGGCCTACTCTATAACATTGTCTAAAAAATAAAAAAATAAAATTTACTAAATTTACTATTTAGATACTCTGCAAAGAACAAGACTAGGACGCGGAACATCTTACGACATGTGTCTCTTTGACAGCAGAAAGGGATCTAATGGAGGGGCGAAAGATAGCAAGGAGGAAATATGTGGCAAACCTTTATTGGGCAACTAGGCAGAGAATGGCATAAGTTCCAACTCTGGGTGTTCGAAAGAAGAAGAAGAAGAATAAGAAGAAGACTATTTAGATACTGAAATAGAAAACACTCTGTTCGAAATACTACTAAATCGGCGCTCTCGGTGGTATATAATCAAAATCTGTTTCAGCTATTTGTTACGGTAGCTTATATTCTACTTATTTTTTCAACCTCTACTTCATAGACTACTATGCATCTTGTATAGGCACCGTGTGTTAGTACATACAGCGCTATATGTGGCCAAATTTAGCAACAAACTGCTGAAGATTTCATTCCGCGGTTGAAAATAGTGCTGGATATTATTGTGATATATCTTGTTTTTTGTTTGGTGTTTGTTTTGTTTTTTATTGTTGATGTGTATTTATTGTGTTTTGTTGTTTTGTTTTGTGTTTTTGTTTTGGCTTTTATTGTCTTGTTTTGTTTGTGTTTGTTGTGTGTTATTTGTTGTTTTTACGTCTAAAACGTGTCCTGATTAAAATGGTGGCTTGCCTTTTTAAGATTTACTGATGGGATTCATAATCTGCACACAATTTTTAAAACCCGTATTTAATTAAACAATTTTCACAATTTGCCTTTATCGACGTAGGAAGAACGACGCTGCTTCAGCAGGTTGTTGCGCGACTTTGCCACTTTGAGTGCTTCATTCGTTTTCACTAGCGCCATCAGTGTCCAATTCGGTGCCCATACCTTAAGAATTTAATTAATCTTTCACCATAGTAGACTGGATCCCAACTTGATTCTGTAGTCTGTACTAGTTGTATAGATAGCAGTGTGTTCACGGTGAGTATTGACGGCAATTAATAACAACAACATGTAGACCATCTATAGCAAGCGGTGTGCCAAATGACGTACCTACTGGTAAATATAGTAGAGGTGTGCAAATTTAGAAATTTTCGAAATATTCGCAAATAATTTACTATTCGTATTCGATTCAAAACTCGAATAGTAACGATCGAATTTTGTTTCGATATTTACTAAGTATTAGTCAGTTTACTGCATATTATTTGCCTTGTATTTGCTTACAGTGCTGGTACAATCAGTCAATAAACCTTGAAAGCCAAGAATAATGTATTAATTAATTGTGTGTAGTACTACTGCATTATCGTGGGAAATAGTCGACATTCGACTTTTTGAGCTTTGAGTGTGTACTATTCGATAATATTCGTATTTAAACTGAAAAAAACACTGTTTGCCACTCGTAAAATGTACGAACGAATAAACCGATTGAAATCGTTTTCAGAACGACTGTTTCAAACCTACCTAAACGTGAACCCGTTTTGACTCGAGCCAAAAGTTTGGAATAACGTTTTCACAAGTGCATATGTCTATCTATCTAAGGCGGGACTGTACGAGATGCTAGAGACGATCCAGGAACAGCTGACGCTCTGTGAGAAGGCGCTCGCCGAGTATCTAGAGACCAAGCGTCTGGCGTACCCGCGCTTCTACTTCGTCTCGTCTGCGGACCTGCTCGACATCCTGTCCAACGGGAACCAGCCCGAACTCGTCGGGAGACATCTGACCAAACTGTACGACTCGATAGCGAAACTCAAGTTCGTGCAGGAGGGCGGACGGCCAACCAAGATCGCCAAGGGGATGTACGCCAAAGACGACGAGTACGTCGAACTCAACGGTAACTGCGACTGTAACGGAAAGGTGGGTACCGCATATCCACGTTGGTCTCCACCAACCCTCCAAAATACCAGGGCCTAATTTAGTGCGCAGCTGGACACTGTTTGCGCAGTTGCAACGGCATTTGCGCAGCTGCAATTTTTGATCTGCATAGTTAAGAATTTGTCTTTAAAAGAACTGATAGAATAAAAATATACTTTATTATGTGGCTGTGTAAGAAACGTTGCATGCGTAGGTGGAGGTGTGGCTGAACCGCATGACGGACGCCATGTGTAACAAACGTTGCATGCGTAGGTCCAGGTGTGGCTGAACCGCGTGACGGACGCCATGTGTAACAAACGTTGCATGCGTAGGTGGAGGTGTGGCTGAACCGCGTGACGGACGCCATGTGTAACAAACGTTGCATGCGTAGGTGGAGGTGTGGCTGAACCGCGTGACGGACGCCATGTGTAACAAACGTTGCATGCGTAGGTGGAGGTGTGGCTGAACCGCGTGACGGACGCCATGTGTAACAAACGTTGCATGCGCAGGTTGAGGTGTGGCTGAACCGCGTGACGGACGCCATGTGTAACAAACGTTGCATGCGCAGGTTGAGGTGTGGCTGAACCGCGTGACGGACGCCATGCCTAACAAACGTTGCATGCGCAGGTTGAGGTGTGGCTGAACCGCGTGACGGACGCCATGCGTAAGACCTGCAGATACTACTTTGGGGAGGCCGTGGTCACGTACGACGAGAAGCCGAGGGAACAGTGGCTCTTTGACTATCCGGCTCAGCCTGCGCTCTGCGGTACGCAGATCTGGTGGGCCACCGAGGTGAACATGGCGTTTGCACGGCTGGAAGAGGTGGGTGTGCCCGTCGAGGAAGTTACCCAAAAATAGTACCTTCTTTAAAGTTCATTTCATTTTATTTCATTTCTTAGCTTCATTTCTTAGCCACAATACAAGAGTAAGTTGGGTCTAGGTTCGGTGTTATGAACTTGGGATAAATATTTAAAATGCCACTAACTTGTTTTCACCATGGCAACAACCAATGGCAAGCCTGGATGCCATGGCTATAAACAATTGTATAGTACTAAATAGTTAATATTTATCCAGAGTTCATAATTCAGGCTCTTAGTAGACTTTAAAAGTAATTAGTTAAAGTTAGTCCAAAAATAATGTAACTGGAAAGTTAAGAAAAACTAACTTGTAAAAGTTGGTTGTGAATACTTAGGGGGGATGGGGGTTGCCGCACCTGCCTGACGGCTGATGCGAGATGCGAGAGAAAACTAGGACTTGGACGGTAATTCCTCTTACAAACACATTTCATAATTGGGAAAACCGGACGTTATTATTATTATTATTATTTATTTTCAATATGTTATGACCATACATAATATAAGTAATAAAATATATAAATCAAAACACACTGATGGTAGTGAGAAGTTAGAGCAAGCCCCATATACACATAGCATGTGTCTCACTACCATGTTCTTACAATTAGTTTCTAATACTACATTTCTAATGTACGTTGATGTTGTTATGTACAAGGCATTTACATTGTGTTAAATGTTGCTAGATAATACAGTAGTAGTAGTTGTTATTTAATATTTACAGTTCAAGTTTGTGATGTGATAACAATGCTAAACAGATCCAGTTATGTCAGGCGTGAATGTGTAAGTGTGCATGTGCTTGTGTGTGCATGTGTTTGTGTGAATGTATGTTAGTCCGTGTGTTCCTTGTGTATGTTCTTGGATCTATTTACAAGTGTCCTTCACCGGGCTCTCAGACAATGACTCTCTAAGTTGCTTTTTAAATGATTTGATCTCCAGGCTTTTTACGTCTGAATTTAACATATTGTACATGTTTGCTGCTCTATAGTAGAACCCATTTTGATATAAAGATGTTCGGGCAAAAGGAGGACACAATGTGACCCCTTTTCCGTACCTTGCTGAGCGGTAATTTAGCTGAATTCTATGTAACGGATCTAGGTCTACCAAATTATTGAACATTTTTTTTAGGTATATAATATCTATTTCAACCAAGGTTTTTTCAAGCGATAGTATGTTGCATATTCTATTTCTTTCTTTACTGTCACAGTCATGTCTTCGAGTAATAAATTTCGTGGCTCTGTTCTGAATGCTCTCAAGTTTCTGTATATTACACTTAGTGGTGGGATGCCACGCAGGACATCCATACACTAATACGGACTTAACTAAACATATGTACACAGTTTGCTTAACCTTTGGCCTGGCACTGTACAAGGTTCTAGAAAGGAAACCAAGGAGTTTTGCAGCCTTGTTCCTGACTATTTCCGTTTGAATGTTCCATTTTAAGTCGTGAGTAATAGTTATGCCCAAAATGTTTATACATTCCACAGTTTTAACCTTACTATTGCTTATGTGATAATCAGAGTAATTATGTTGTTTTGATTTTGTAATACACATGTGGTGACATTTTTGCTCATTCAATGACATGTAATTGACATGACACCACAATTGTATATTGTCCAAATCAGTTTGCAGTAAAGTTACGTCGTCCTGCGAGTTGATG
Source organism: Isoperla grammatica (assembly GCA_945910005.1). NCBI lineage: Eukaryota > Metazoa > Arthropoda > Insecta > Plecoptera > Perlodidae > Isoperla > Isoperla grammatica. The sequence goes on from OX246743.1 coordinate 19,057,771, forward strand.
ACTCTGTACAGGGTACAGTCATCAGCATATTGGCGGATTTCGGAATTTACACATTGTGGGAGGTCCATCATGAACACTGTAAATAGCAAAGGGCCAAGAACCGAACCTTGCGGAACCCCGGAAACAACACTAAATTCACTGGATTGGGCCCCGTCGTAGGTCACTCGCATGCTTCGTCCGGACACAAAACTTCCAAGCCAGCTCAGCGTACTTCCATTAATGTTATAGCTTTGCAGTTTCTCCAGGAGTCGTTTGTGTGGCACGCGGTCGAAAGCTTTCGCCCAGTCTAGTGTGATTACATCCACCCGATTTCCAGGTTTTGCATCGATTGCGAACTGCCAGTCATCCACAACAGCGGTTAACATTGTGACGCACGACCTTCTTGGCAAGAACCCGTGTTGATGTTTGTTGATCGCTTTGATGGTTCTCAGATGTTGCAGTATTCGGTAGTTAACCATTTTTTCCATAATCTTGCACACAACAGATGTAAGAGAGATTGGACGGTAATTCTTGGTGTTGCTTTTGTCTCCGCTTTTGTAGATGGGAACAACGTTGGCCTTCTTCCACTCCTTTGGTATTTCCCCACAGGCCATTGATACGTTGAAAAGAAAACTGAGAGATGGTGATATTGCCTTGGCACATTTGTGAAGTATTCTGCTCGGAATACCGTCAGGACCTGTTGCTCCGTCCGGTTTGATGCGTTTTACGGTTTGATAAACGCTTTCGGTAGCAAAAAATATTGAATTTAGGTATTGATTGTTGCGTTTTGAAGAAAAAGAAGGAAATACGTCAGAGTCGTTGACTGGAGGATCCACAAAGTTATTTTTGAAGTTAGCAGAGAAAGCTTCAGCGATTTTTTTGGAGTTTGTTTCCTGAAGTCTGTTTACAGTAAAATGTTGAGGTGCAGCGCTGCCTATCTTACCATGGATGTATTTCCAAACACGCTTTCCACCCCCGTCTCCTAATTTCCAGACATACTCCTCGTGTGCTCGTCTTGTTTCAATCTTTACTTCATTCCTCACTCTTCTGTACCTCTCCCAGTTTGCATCTGTGGTTGATTTTTGGTATTTACGGTAAAGTCTGTCCCGGTGACGTAGTTTATTTACAAGTTTTTTTGTTATCCACGGTGATTTCCTTTTGCCCTTTATACTAACTTTAGGGATAGCGAAGTCTACGCACTTCCAGAAAGCTTTCTTCCACTCCACCCATAGGACTTCAACGCTTCTGGGGTCTTTCGTGAAAACCGACAAGTGTCTGGAGAACGATCTTTCCAACATTTTCCAATTGGCTTTGGCAAAGTTGTAAGATTCTCTCTGAACTTCTTTGACCTTGGGTAGCTGCCATCGAACATTAAACTTTATTGCCTGGTGGTCACTAACCCCGGTTACCACCTCCGTGCTGGTTATCTTGTCCGAGTTGTTCGTCAGGACGAGGTCAATGATGGATCTCGAGGATTTCGTTATTCGAGTTGCGTCTTTAACCATTTGGTGAGGAGTGACGTTGAGGAAAGCGGTAAGGAATTGGTTGGAAAGTGGATTGCGTGGAAAGGCCTGATCGTTTTGCCTCCAGTCAATATCTAGGTTGAAGTCCCCACATATGACAATAGCGCTGTAGTATTGTTGAATATCCTGAGCCTTGTTTATCGAATTAATCAGTTCTGTATTTGTAGCTTCATTTGAATTTGGCGCCCGATATGCCGATCCCACTAGTATCTTCTCCTTACCACAAGATAGCTCCACATACACTGCTTCAGAGTTTGTTTCCAGCTGCAGGTTCTACACGTGCAGGCTTTAATTCGGGTTTGACAGCTATGAGAACGCCCCCATGTCTTCCACTCAAGCGGTCCTTGCGAAACACGGTGTATCCACTAGGCATTGCCTCTGCATCAGTGATAGAGGAATGAAGCCATGTTTCACACACAAAGATAACAGCGGGATCTGTGGCCTCAATCCATGTTCGGATAAGCGGGCCTGACTTTTTGTTAGTTAAACTCCTTGCATTAAACGTCAGACATGTAACTTTTCCTTTCATGCGGTTATTTACATTTGTGTTGTATTGTACATTATTTACATTGGCGTCCCCCCTTAGGTCATCCAGAGAGCCCCCCATTGGCGTGTCAAAGAACGATTCCGACAAGTTTGGCATAACACATTGCCAGCACGACCAATTAGCATTCCCCCTCTTAAATGACCTGTAGGCTGCAGACGACAAGTCAGTGCAGGTCCTGTGGGTTTTCTTTTGACATAAACTGCATTCTACAAATAGTTGGTTACGTCTTCCGGATGTGAGGCAGATATTGCAGATGGGGGCGGGACCGGGGTTTAACTCAATGTCACCGCTCAGCGCTAATAACAACACCCCTGCTACAACGAGCCCAAAGGTCGACTCCACGGGGTGCCGCCTGGCCTTCACTGACACCAGACCACATCTTGCAGACGGTAGTTTCCTACTAGCAGTAATGCTTAGTGTTAAGGAAGATATTTTGCAATTACTCACTATTAGCATGTTCTCCAGTATCGGTTGTTGCATAACAAGATTCTTCTTCCTTAGCTCGTTCTCCTGATACCATTTACATTTATATACAACACTATTTACAAGAAGAAAAGCGAGCACAAGCCGCACACACCACAGAGCACAACCACCACTTGTCGCCATATTGGACTGTAGCCAAAAGAGTTGAGATATATCATGATGAGGGCAATGTTTCTCGTGAGTAAAACTGGAACTAACATTTATGACGTAAACGTGAACAAGCCCTATTTCACTTTGTTTGACATACCTAATATGAAATACCATTTAAAATGATTTTTTTTACTCAGATACAGCATAGCTATACTGTGAAAGAATATCTCGAATTGTAAATTTTAACTCTGTAAACGAGAAAGAAAAAAATTGTTCAAAAAAGATAATCAAAGAATGTGTACTCCGTAATGTAATCCTTGCACACTTACTAGGTAGCCTATACCTAGGCCAATTTTATAAACATTCTAGGTACAGAGGTTAACATGACACAATGAACAGTAGTTCACTTCTTGGTTAATTCTCTAGTATACTGTAAGTCTATCTTTAGTATACCTAATCTTATGTTGACATGTAAACTTTCCTACTTTTATGTTAACGTTCTTATACGTATAAACCTGTTTTAAGTTGTTAATCTTAAAGGCCCAGTAAGGGTTTCAAACAACATATTTTTAAAATAAAGATTGCTTCTTATAATTAGTAACGCAGAAAACTGTAGTGAAAATGACCCGCTCGTTCTCTAGATATTTGCGCGCGACTGTAGCAGCACGTGGCCTATTGGCACGTCACGAGGGGTCTACTCCGCCCGCATACCGCTACTCCAGGTAGAGAAACAAGCCACTGCAACTGTCAGTCGTATAGTGTCAGCTTGTCATTCCACTCGTGGCTCATGTACTTGTCTGTGTTTGTACGTTCATTAAAAAGTTTGTCAGTTCGTTCGTTTGTTTGTTTGATTGCTCGTAAGTTTAATTGTGTGTGCGTGTGTTTTTGTTTCCATTATGGTCAACAAGTGTTGCGTTTTTCGGTGTAACAATTCCCGCAAGAGCAATCCGAACATATCTATGCACAGTTTCCCTCATAAGACACGATTTTCTGTTCTCCATAAGTGATTAATTAAACTAAAACGGAAGCGGTCCGATTTTTTGCCATGAATTCATCCAAAAAACAAATTGCCTATATGCGATATGCCTCCTAAGTGCGTTGCTTTCATTTTCAAGTTCTTTATTCTAATCATTACATTTCGTTTGAAACAGTAAATTATGACGGGCAGTTCTCAAAGTATGTATATTGAGCACAACTGAATCAAATGCCTCGTGGTATATTATACAATCAGAATCTTGCCTTACATTGTTTATTTTAACTGATTCAGAGCAGCAAACCGATTCTGTGTCCGTTGTCATTTCTGAACACGCACCACATTTACACCATAGCACATTTCCACTTCTACCTAGCACCATTTCTGATCTTAGGTTTTCCGATTCCCGTTATTCTTGAATTGCAGCGTACTCTTCTTCTTTTTCTGTGTAGCGTGGCTCATAACGATATGGCTTCGCGCCTGCCATAGCTATGAATGAATGTAAGCCAAGCGCGAGCTAGGCTACCACCCCTTCGTCCGGCTGACCGCAGACCCTTGGTGACGTCACGCGCTTCTATAGCATGGGGCAGGTAGAGCGCAGAGAACTCGTGAGCCTGTGGACCGATTTCGATGATTCTTTTTCTGTTGTTATACTAACGTTTCTTTGATGACACGTAGAAAAGTTTTATCAAACCCTTACTGGGCCTTTAAGGAATGACATGTGTTGTGTGTGTGGACGTCAGGGCTACGAGAATGCTGTAAAGGATTACAACAAGAAGCAGATCCTACAGCTGAGCACCCTCATCTCGTTGCTGCTCGGCGACCTGACCAAGGGCGATCGCATGAAGATCATGACCATCTGTACCATAGACGTGCACTCGCGAGACGTCGTCGGCAAACTCATCCTGCAGAAGGTGGAGAGTGCCAGCGCCTTCCAGTGGATGTCCCAGCTCAGGCACAGGTACGTTTACAGTCTCAATCTGTCTGGCACCCATATGTTGTCAAGCTGAATACATTCAACACAATATAATAGAAGGTGGAGAGTGCCAGCGCCTTCCAGTGGATGTCCCAGCTCAGGCACAGGTACGTTTACAGTCTCAATCTGTCTGGCACCCATATGTTGTCAAGCTGAATACATTGAACACAATATAATAGAAGGTGGAGAGTGCCAGCGCCTTCCAGTGGATGTCCCAGCTCAGGCACAGGTACGTTTACAGTCTCAATCTGTCTGGCACCCATATGTTGTCAAGCTGAATACATTGAACACAATATAATAGAAGGTGGAGAGTGCCAGCACCTTCCAGTGGATGTCCCAGCTCAGGCACAGGTACGTTTACAGTCTCAATCTGTCTGGCACCCATATGTTGTCAAGCTGAATACATTGAACACAATATAATAGAAGGTGGAGAGTGCCAGCGCCTTCCAGTGGATGTCCCAGCTCAGGCACAGGTACGTTTACAGTCTCAATCTGTCTGGCACCCATATGTTGTCAAGCTGAATACATTGAACACAATATAATAGAAGGTGGAGAGTGCCAGCACCTTCCAGTGGATGTCCCAGCTCAGGCACAGGTACGTTTACAGTCTCAATCTGTCTGGCACCCATATGTTGTCAAGCTGAATACATTGAACACAATATAATAGAAGGTGGAGAGTGCCAGCGCCTTCCAGTGGATGTCCCAGCTCAGGCACAGGTACGTTTACAGTCTCAATCTGTCTGGCACCCATATGTTGTCAAGCTGAATACATTGAACACAATATAATAGAAGGTGGAGAGTGCCAGCGCCTTCCAGTGGATGTCCCAGCTCAGGCACAGGTACGTTTACAGTCTCAATCTGTCTGGCACCCATATGTTGTCAAGCTGAATACATTGAACACAATATAATAGAAGGTGGAGAGTGCCAGCGCCTTCCAGTGGATGTCCCAGCTCAGGCACAGGTACGTTTACAGTCTCAATCTGTCTGGCACCCATATGTTGTCAAGCTGAATACATTGAACACAATATAATAGAAGGTGGAGAGTGCCAGCGCCTTCCAGTGGATGTCCCAGCTCAGGCACAGGTACGTTTACAGTCTCAATCTGTCTGGCACCCATATGTTGTCAAGCTGAATACATTGAACACAATATAATAGAAGGTGGAGAGTGCCAGCGCCTTCCAGTGGATGTCCCAGCTCAGGCACAGGTACCTTCGTTTACAGTCTCAATCTGTCTGGCACCCATATGTTGTCAAGCTGAATACATTCAATACAATAGAAGGTGAATACAATGATTATAATACGTACATATATATCACTACTCTTCTTTCCAACATCAAATATAAATAATTAATATATAAATAATATATAAATAAAGCAAGTGATTTCAATGTTTAGGCCTATATGGCTGTAATACTCTGCAAGAGAGAAGGAGTTATAGTATAGGTGACCGCCGATTATAATAAAAGTTTTCTCCGAGTACGGATCGACCAGCTCTATTTACCAGTGCTCTTGCGGTGGATTTATTTTGGGAATAAAACGATTATAAATTGAACTGGTCGAATTGAAAGTGCACAGTCCGTGTGGTCGGATGCAGGTGGGACGAGAAGATAAAGGACTGTTTCTGCAACATCTGCGATGCCCAGTTCCGCTACCAACACGAGTACCTGGGCAACACACCCCGGCTGGTGATCACACCGCTGACAGATCGTTGCTACATCACGCTGACTCAGTCGCTGCATCTCATCATGGGGGGAGCGCCGGCGGGCCCCGCTGGGACGGGTAAGCGCCTTTCATTTATTCATTCATTCATTCATTCATTTAATTAGCATCCAAGGACTTGACTTGACATAAGTACAAAGTATAGGATTTGTCATGACTTAAATCTAAAATATTGTCACGGTGTGCCTGCTTACACTATATTAGTTATTAGTAGTTTAGATTAGTATTGTAGTTATAGGAATGGAAATAGTAAGAAGGCGGTGTAATAGGGAATATGCGTTATCTTTTTTTAGCATTTTACTAGATTAGGATTACCTTCCTGAATACAAAAATATTTTATTTCGATGACATAAAATAAAGCTTCATTTATAAAAACGAGCTGAAAGTTTCACACATATTTATGGCGGGAAAAACGGGGCATACGTCACTATTCATGTATCAGCAATCAACCAATCATAAAATGATAAATAAAATAACGCTTATTTGGAAATTATCATATCCAAAATCGTATAAAATCGAATTAATGTCAAGTACGCCTAATAATTAATTTTGAAGTCCAATTACTATTAAAAACAATTATACCAAACCTATTTTCATAGAATATCAGTAAATATTGGGTGTTGTTATTCATATGAAGCAGACTTGACAACGGCTGAGTACAAATTTTGACAAGGTTAGCTTGATGACCTTGAAAATTTGTTTGTTTCGTCTAGGAAGCGGTGGCAGAGTCATTCATATAAGCAGTAATTTATATGAATTGTGACGTCACATACCGTTTAAAAATAATAGTGCGGGAAACAGATAATCACAATCTTTGAACATTTATAGAAGTACTATAATGAGTTAATTTTAAAACTTTTAAATTAGGTTTCTGATGTCTTCAGATGAATAACAATATATTTCACGTACTTTCAGAGCTGTAGAAAATTCATGCACATTCCCTATTGGAATTGTATAAAGCATCAAGAAGACCGTGGAGTATTCAGATTAAGTTATAGGAATGGAAATAGTGAGAAGGCGGTGAAAAGACAGAATGGGTTTTGTTGTAAAAGGGAAATGCAGGAGTGTTTGGTATCTCTAAAAAAAGGAAATAAAAGTAATATTACGCAGTATTTATAGAACAGTTATTTGTATACTAGACGACGCTACAATATAATTAAAATTAAAATTAAAATTTACCAGCAAAATAGGCATATGTAAAATGTACATAAATACACAATAATAGTGATAAAAATTCAAACATTTATAGAAATAAGTTTAATACCTACAATAAAAGTTCTATAAGAAGATCAGTAGATAGCAGTCTACCTTACTTGTCAGTTGCACCACTACTTATAAAATCAGCTACATTATAGAATACACTATTAACTAGGTATTGTTTTATAGAAATTAACAGTTTGTTTGTTTCTGAAATGTTCCTGATTTCTTTTGGCAGACTATTGAAAAGTTGTATTCCCATCATTTTTTTATCATATGCCCACATTTGGCTTAATCAGGCCATCATATGAGAACCATTTTTACATTTAGAAGTACGTATGGCTGGTATATGTAGATTGTCCTTTTGTCTGGTGTTGTGTGTGTGGATAGAGTAATTTAGTGGCATATGATTCCTATTTTTCTTAATTGTCAGAGCTAAAACTTCATAAATGTAAAGGCATGGTAAAGTGAGAATATTTAAGTTCTTAAAGGCTGGTTTACAAGAATCCCTATATTCAATTCCAGCTAATATCCTCACGGCCCTTTTTTGAATTACAAATAATTGGCAAGATTTGGATGAATTTCCCCACAATGGTATTCCATAACGGATGTGGGCCTCAACATAGGCGTGATGAGCTAGTTTCAGAGCATGCAGAGCTCAGTTTAGGGCCAAGTGCTGCTCGTCTACTTTAATGCCCAACAATTTTGATGTAATTACCTGATTTAGGTTAGTATTAGAAATATTTAAGTCAACTTTGTTAATATTTTTCTGATAAACATGGAATTGAATATAGTTAGCCTTGTCTTTATTTAATCCCAGTTTGTTGGCCATTAGCCATTGGTGTATTTGATCAGCTATTACATTTGAAAGTTGTTCTAAAATTGCTAGATTATCACTTGTTATTAAGGCAGTTATGTCATCGGCATAGAGAATTATCTTCATTAGTTCCTTTACATTTTGTTTAAATTTTGTATATATACTGGAAGATCATTTATAAATAGTATGAATAACAATGGTCCTAGTATGGACCCCTGGGGAACTCCCGATTCGACTTCAAGCCATTCTGAATGGTATACTTCATTGTTCCCATTTGAATTTGAATGAGTTATTTTCACTCTTTGTTTCCTAGATGCAAGGTAGGATGACAACCACTTTAGAGGAGTCCCTTTGATACCATATAGTTCCAGTTTCTTTAACAATATATTATGGTCTATACAGTCGAAAGCCTTACTCAAATCACAGAATACTCCCAATGGATATTTTCGATCATCAAGTGCATTAAGAATATCATTTTCGAGGTCCGTTAATGCTGTTTAGTCCTTTGCATAACGAGAATGACGGTATAAAATTTGGGTCAAAGGATGACATATATCAAATGAAAGCTTGAGACGCTTACTTTTCAAAAAACCATGATATACCGCTGGCAAATCCAGCTTTCTATGTCAAAACTAGGGTCAAAGGTCAAATTTGTAATTTTTTTAATAATTTTAATTAAATAATGAAAAATGTTTGCAAGTTTAATCATACACTTTTAGTCAGGTTAATGTATTTTGTTTCTTTAAAAAAAATTAAATTAACCATTTAGCCTTTTTTGACCTTAATTGAGGTCGATTTCCTCAAAATGGGTAATTTTTTAAATTTTCTTCGATTTATTGGCCAATATTCATTATATCAACGTAATTAAAATACGTTACTTATAAATACGTTGAAATGAATAGTTCTTATTGTTATCACATTGTTTTCACGGTATTCATTCAAAATGGCGGTCAAAGGTCAATAGGTAAGTATCGTCAAACTAGGTCTAGTAACTAAAATATTACTTGTGGCCTGTGGGTACTCTAAAGACGCAGAATTTTAACTGCAATTACAATAACGAATAACAATATAATGTTTTAATCGTAAGAGAATGTAATTATCATATAACTTATAGACTACTTAAGATTGTTACTGAATTTCTAATTAATGTCCTCAGACATCAGGGTATTCTTGAATGGGTGTGCAACTGCAACAAAATACATTTTTAGAAAAGAACATGACCATGCTCAGATACGTGATATGATAGTATGATATGATATCTGTCCTAGCAGTCACTGTCTAGTCGTCAAATTAATCAGGATTGAAGTCAAAATCACTCAAAATTGAAGTCGTCAGATTAATCACCTTCTGATTCACTGGTATTCTCATGCTGGGTACCGATATTTGGGCAGTCCTTCAGCTTACACGCGTGGGTACACTTCAGCTGATTGGCCAAACACTCATAGGTCGGCATCTTACAAACACGGCAACAGTTACAGGCTAGGAGATCCATAACGGTCAAAGGTACTGGAGTTCCAATCATCCACTCGTTGCTCAGATCTCCTTCTGCCGTGGTTTTCCATCCATAGCCACACAGATCAGGAACATCAGGGTTGGCTTCCAAGCAACGTATCAATAGATCGTGTTTGGTTGATAACTCACAGTCGCAGGATATGAAGCAGTAAGCAATCGTTACAAGGTGGTAGCTGATTAGACTTCTTATCATCACACTTACTTCTAAAAAGCTCGTAGCGCAGCAGGTTGACGCATGACAGAGTCGTGGTCAAAGAGCAGAGTTTACAGACAAACTCTTCGAGTTTTTTTGATGACATCGATAGAAACTCTCCAGTCCTGACCCATCTTGCTAATTAGCTTGACACTGAAATGCGAGTTTTTTTCTCATGATATTCAAAGTTCTCTTTTTCCCTTTACCACTGAATGAGCTCACTCAGGTTGGAACTCATAGTCGTCCCCTACACCTATAAATGCGCCCGTTGTTAACAAGGTAACAGTTTCATACATGTCATTTCCCATATAGAAAACATATCCATAGCAACATTGGGTGCCTCTAGGTGAAGTGGCCGATTATGAATTCCAACCTTTGTCACAACCAGTGCATTGAGGTCAGGGAGGGTATTAGATACTTCGAATCCCAACGAACTCGCTAGTTTTTGCACATCTTCGAAGTGTGTTTGAGTTTTGGTAGTCAAGCGTCAACCAGCTGCCCTACGACTACGAGCTTTTTAAAAGTAAATGTGATGATATTAAGTCTAATCAGCTACTACCTTGAAACGATTGCCTACTGCTTCAAATCCTGCGGCTGCGAGCTAACCACTAAACAGCGGTCTGGATACATTGTTTGGACGCCAACCCTGATGTTCCTGATCCGCGTGGCTATGGATGGGAAACCACGGCAGAAGGAGATCTGAGCAACGAGTGGATGCGATTGGAACTCCAGTACCTTTGACCATTATGGATCTCCTAGCCTGTAACTGTTGCCGTGTTTGCAAGATGCCGACATGTGAGTGTTTGGCCAATCAATAAAAGTGTACCCACGCTTGTAAGCTGAAGGATTGTACAAATACCAGTACCAGTACCAGTAGCCAGCATGAGAATTCCAGTGAGTCAGAAGGTGATTAATCTGACAACTTGGACAGTGACTGCTATAAGGTAGATATGACATAATACTTGTATCATATCACGCATCTCAGCATGGTCATGCTCTTTTCTAAAAATGTATTTTGTTGCAGTTGCACACCCATTCAAGAATACCCTGATGTCTGAGGACATTAATTATAAATTTTATTTATTTATAAGTTATATGATAATTACATTCTCTTACGATTAAAACATGATATTATTTTTCGTTATTGTAATTGCAGTTAAAATTCTGCGTCTTTAGAGTACCCACAAGTAATATTTTAGTAACTAGACCTAGTTTGACGATACTTACCTATTGACCTTTGACCGCCATTTTGAATGAATACCGTGAAAACAATGTGATAACAATAAGAACTATTCATTTCAACGTATTCATGAGTAAGTACGTTGATATAAGGAATATTGGCCAATAAATAGAAGAAAATTTTAGAAATTACCCATTTTGAGGAAATTGACCCCAATCAAGGTCAAAAAAGTTAAGTAGGTAATTTAATTTTTTTTAAATAAACTTTATACATTTATCTTACTAAAAGAGTATTTTTAAACTTGCAAACATTTTTCGTTATTTAATAAAAAATTATTTAAAAAATTACAAATTTGACCTTTGACCCTGGTTTTGACATAGAAAGCTGGATTTGCCAGAGGTATATCATGGTTTTTGGAAAAGTACTCGTCTCAAGCTTTCATTTGATATATGTCATCCTTTGACCCAAATTTTATACCGACCAGGCCTTTTTCGAGCGTTATGCAAAGGACTAGTTAAAGTACATTTATATAATAATATATGCAAGATAGGATATGCAAGACTAGATGCAAGGTAGGATGACAACCACTTTAGAGGAGTCCCTTTGATACCATATAGTTCCAGTTTCTTTAACAATATATTATGGTCTATACAGTCGAAAGCCTTACTCAAATCACAGAATACTCCCAATGGATATTTTCGATCATCAAGTGCATTAAGAATATCATTTTCGAGGTCCGTTAATGCTGTTAAAGTAGATTTATTTTTTTGGAAACCGTGCTGTGATTTGTTTAATACATTGTGTTTTGCTAGAAATTGCAATAGATACCCTGTTATGTGTTATTTTTCTAAAATTTTGGAAAAAAACTGGGAGCAGAGATATGGGCCTATAGTTTGTTGCATCAAGCTTATCTCCATTCTTGAAAAGTGGTACAATGTCAGATAATTTAAGTTTATCAGGGAAAATACCACTTTCATCTAGGAAGAATTAAAGATATCCATTAAAGGTTTTTTAATGCTGTTTATGCATTTTTTTACTAAAATTATTGGTATATCATCCCACCCACGGGAAGTAGTATTTTTCAACTCCCTAACTATTTTTACGATTTCCTGCTCGGTTACTCTTTTAAATGTGAAAAAGTAGTTAACTTCCCCAGCATCATTTATAAACAGTGTTAATGGATCTATACTGTTTTTGCTAAAATTCATGTCAACAGACTTGTAAATATCCCTAAATGTCTGGTTAAGAGTATTTGCTACACTTTCTGGCTCCACTATGGTCAGAGTGGAATCAAATTGTTACCGTATGTTAATTCAAGATTTGAAACGTTTTTTTTTTATTGGTGTATGTTTCATTTTTAACCACTTGCCATACAGCCTTAGCCTTGTGTTTTGAATTTTGAATAAAGGTATGGTTTGAAATTTTGTTTGCCTCCTTCAATTTATTCGTGTAAATTTTTTTGTTTTGTTTGTATATAGTTTTAACTCCTCATTATTACTAACTTTACTAATCCAATATTGCTCCTTTATTTGTGTACTTTTATTATATATTTTTTACAACGCTTATATTAACTTGCCTTGTTTGTCTGGACGGAATCTTTGAATCGATATTCCACCTACTTCTAAATGTCCGATCAAGCTGAAATCTTTTACACAGACGTATTCCTAATGACAATACATGAATCAACTGTCATATTAACTAAATAATCAATTAAACCATCATAATTAATTAATCGATAATCGATATATAGTCGATTGCAAGATTCTTTAAGACTAAAAAGTATAAAATAATATTACATGAAAAAAATAATTTTTTTAAAAAACATTGCTTATATTTAAATGCACTAAAAAGTAAAAAATAAATTTTCGCCCAACAAATTTTTGCCTCACTCGGAAATTAAAAGCGTTGGGCACTTTCGGTATTGACATAGATTGCAGTATTCTGCTGTTTATCCAGGGAAAGCGCCCAACGCTTTTATTTTCCGAGTGATAGTCGATTTACAGCTACGCGCTGCGAGCGAAGCGAAGGCGCGAGCTCCAATCAGCGGCCGAGTTTGCGTGAAACTATTAACTTCTTTGGTGAAACTCGGCCGCTGATTGGAGCTCGCGCCCTCGCTTCGCTCGCAACGCGTAGCTGTAAACGTACCATGAGGCAAAAATTTGTTGGGCAAAAATTTATTTTTTACTTTTTAGTGCATTTAAATATAAGCGTTGTTTTTTAAAAAAATTATTTTTTTCATATAATATTATTTAGTTCGTCTGTTATCCAATTTTTATTTCTATTCTTTATTTTTCTTTGCTTTTTAGGAAATATGGATTCAAAGTTTAATTTGAAAATATGCAGGAAAGTGTTATATTTCACATTTGTTGAATTACTAGTTGTGATATTTTCCCAGGTTTGGTTGAGCATGCATTCATTAAAAACACATATAGCTTCTGGGTCAAATGATCTCTTACTAATTACTTTATGCGTGTATTTAGGCTTCTGAAGTATTTTTGTACTGAACGTTATGATTTGAGCATTATGATCCGATAGAGCCAAGTCAAGGTTATATACCTCATAAAATTGTGGGTTGAGATTTGTTACAATATTATCAATGCAAGTATTACTAAGTGATCTTGTAACTGATTGAATGGTGGCGTGCAGGTTGAATGAGCTGAGGATGTTTTCGAAATTTGACGTGTCTAGTGGTTTTTCCAGTAGGTTTATATTGAAGTCACCACACATGATGATGTACTTTTTTTCTTTGTGAACTATGTCAAGAAGTTTTAAGAGCTCATTCTGGAATACTTCAAGACTGCCACTTGGTGTTCTGTACATGCTAATCACTACCAAATTTCCTTTGTTTAGTTTGTTTGTTAATATAATTTCTAAAACCGAGAATTCAAAATGAGTGTCTACACTTCTCTTATTTAGATCTAACTTACTCTTTCCCGTACTTCAACTTCAACTTGTGACATTCCTTTTTTTACAAAAATGCATGTTCCGCCATAGCCATTTGATCGACAGTAAGCTGTAACAATATCGTAACCCTCTACATTAATATGAGGTAATTCGTCATATTTAAGCCAATGTTCCGTAGTACATAAAACGTCTATTGATTTTAAGCCGTTAAGACATACAGATAGCGTGTTTATTTACGCTTACGTTGGACTATGGTTTAATGAATCAGAAAATGAATTTTTGATTTATTGTAAAAAAATGTTGATTTTTTACTAATAATGAAATATATACATATATATTTTTAATTGGGACAATATTGACTGCAAATTTTTGGCAAATTTTGGATTTGTAATAAAACCCTGATTTTTCGTAATTTGCTTTGCACAGGTAACTTCAAAATTGTGTGCTTCACAAAATTATCAAACAATGGATATTTTTTAATTTCACTTTCTCTTGTTCTTTTTACGCTTTCCAATTTCAATTGACGGTTAAAACCATACCGTCGGTCTTCATGCAATTTTCATTGAAAAAAAAATTCGACTGCCAACAAAATTGGTATTTTTTTCCACATCGAGCTATTGTGTCTGTTAACTCACAAGTCAGACTTGTGATATTATCATGGGTTAAAGCCAGCGACACACGGGACACAAGTTTTAAAAACTTATTTCGTTGCAAGTTTATACCAAGTTGATACACTCAAAATATTTTTCCATTTCCTAATAAAAATATATGCATGTTCTTCACTAACGAGCCGGCAACGTGCAAATTGTGTAAAGCTCTGAAGACCAAGACAGAGTGCATCTCTTTAGATGTTTTATATTGATGCCCTACCCTATTATATGAGGAGGCCAGAGAAGGAAGCCATTTTATATTGGATAGTTAGACAAAAGAATGGCTGAAGAATAAGCTTAGCACATAATCTTAGCATAAGAAGAAAAAAAAGTGGATCCATGATTCAATATAAACAAGTTAACTGTTGGGTTGGTTCCAGGCAAGACGGAGACCACCAAGGATCTGGGCCGAGCCATGGGCGTAATGGTCTACGTGTTCAACTGTTCCGAGCAGATGGACTACAAGTCTTGCGGTAACATCTACAAGGGGTTGGCTCAGACGGGGGCGTGGGGCTGCTTCGACGAGTTCAACAGGATCTCCATCGAAGTGTTATCCGTAGTCTCCGTTCAGGTACTGACTATAGTTCCCCTCCCTGCTACCTTACTACATTATATTATATTGCTGCCACCTTATCGCGGTGCCTTGTTTATCCCGAGAGCTATGCCGGCCGGCGGAAGCATATTCTTGTGGTAGGGCCACCCCCTAAGTTCAGGTACTGACTATAGTTCCCCTCCCTGCTACCTTACTACATTATATTATATTGCTGCCACCTTATCGCAGTGCTTTGTTAATCCCGAGTCTATGCCGGCCGGCGGAAGCATATTCTTGTGGTAGGGCCACCCCCTAGCCGGACAGGTCGAGGGGGAGAAGTGAGACAAAATGCAGTCCATATCCCCACATTTCCCTTGTCCATCCCTTTTCTTTTCCTCCTTTTTCACGTTTCCTGCGCGATACTTGCGCAATTCCTCCAAAAACCCCTATTTCATTTTTGTATTTCACCCACTAATCGTCTCGATTAGCCAAGTTGCAAAAATATGAGATGTTAAGCCCAAATATCATCATCATCATCATCATCATCATCATCATCATCATCATCATCATTGTGCCCACCTTGGATCCCTATCTACTAAACTACCTCTTTCATGCAAGTTGTTTTGTCTGTAGGCAGTGATTCATTTCAGGGCGGACGCGTCCATCCACCCACTCGTTTTTCGTGGACGGATGCGACGTTCACTTCATTTTTGGAAGTCCCCAAAAGTCCCCAACGTGCAATCGCTTGGCTGTATGATAGGGTGGCACTGGTATACAGACACCTACACTCATCTTCGTGAAGTATTTGTGTTTTGGTGACAAGAAAAGATTTACGAGTTATTCAGTGGTTTCCTGAGTAATTTTGTTTCTGAAGAGTCTTACCTCCTCTATCTGCCCTCAGGTGAAGTCCGTGCTGGACGCAATCAAGACCAAGAAGCAGATCTTCAACTTCATGGGCAATAATATTAATCTCATCCCGACAGTTGGAATGTTCATCACGATGAATCCCGGTTACGCCGGCCGAACGGAACTGCCCGAGAACTTGAAGGCAATTCAATTCTTTCTTTCTTTATTTCTTTCTTTCTTTCTTTCTTTTTACTGACATACAATTTTGCAGTTTTAGCATGTTTATTTATTTATTTATTTACTTATTTATTAAATAGTGCTTTGTTAATATATTCAAATGGTGCAGTGCACAGGGCACCTAAATTACTCAAAATTATGTTACTTAAAATTTAGAATCAAGGGTGTAGCGGTCATTTGCATCTGCATTGCAACAACTGTTGTAGGCGTTGTTCCGTCCATGCGCCATGGTCGTGCCCGACTTTGAACTCATCTGCGAGATCATGTTGGTGGCGGAGGGTTTCCAGGACGCTCGTCTGCTGGCCCGCAAGTTCATCACCCTCTACACTCTCTGCCGAGAGCTGCTCTCCAAGCAGGACCACTACGATTGGGGGCTGCGGGCGATCAAGTCGGTGCTGGTGGTCGCCGGCTCTCTCAAGCGAGGCGATCGGCAGCGACCCGAGGACCAGGTGCGTGCGGATTGTGTTGGCAATTTTTAGAAAATTTTGATTTGTTGAAAATTTCAATGAAAATTTGCGTGTACATTTTTCCGAAAATTTTCACATTTTGAAAAACCTGTATTATTATTTAATTTGATGTTCGTAGGTCGTACTTTAAAAAATGGGTTTGTTTTTATTTGCAGCCTTTAACGTAAACTTATTGGTATTGAAAAGCGATTTAGACATTCTTGAGTTATCATTACTAAAGTGTGTATTGTAATTAACATTGGAGGTATTTGTCAAAGACATTTTTTTGAATATAACTTTATTTTTCTGGCAGGCAACAATTAAGATGCAATTTTTGTACTTTGAATGGCAAATAAGCTCAGTAAGTTATACAAATCATTTTATAAGCAAGTAGCAGTGATAGTGCCATGAAATTCCCCCCGGTGTTAGACCTTAAAATTGGTATGACCAACCTAAGTCATATTAGAGCAACAACAAAAATTTGAAATTCTTCTAAAAAGTCTCTTGAAAAGTTTCAGCAAAATTTTCATTCAAAAATGTTCATCACTAGGTGCTGATGAGGGCGTTGCGAGACTTCAACGTGCCCAAGATTGTCACCGACGACACACCCATATTCATGGGACTGATCGGGGACCTGTTTCCGGCGCTCGATGTGCCCCGCAAGCGCGATCCGGACTTTGAGAAGTTGGTTCGCAACGCCGCGATGGATCTGAAGCTGCAGCCGGAGGACAACTTCGTATTGAAGGTCGTGCAGTTGGTGGAGCTTTTCGAGGTGAGACAGGAGATTAATTATTGTAGTACTGTCAAACTTCGTTAGGACGTTTCTGAAGGGCCAGGAAAAAAAAAACGTCGTTAACGTGAAAACGTCATAACGAAAATAAATAAAAACATGTCAGAATTGAATATTCTTTAATTTGAAATACATTGATGTTTTAGCTAGTATAAAAATAATGAAAAAATACTTCAATATCAAAAGTTATTAATATTTTACAGGCCTATATTGTGAAGCTGACTACTGTAAATAATAAAGTACATAGGCCTACTAATATACTAATTAAAATATTTAAATCACTCGTCGCATGCTTCTGAATAACAACGAAAGCGCCCGCGCGTTGTTGTCAGTCAGTCTGGCTGAACTCAACCACACCACACAGTCACCCACCCGCTCCCCTCTACACTGACCGTGGACTGACAAACCAAAAAACCTATCAAGCGGGTTATATTTTATCTCAATGGCCTGTGTCACGGCCTTGCTACGCTCACTGTGGATGGCCGGGGGCTGGGGGGGGGGGGTTAGGGGAAGGACCTTGAAATGAGAGCGAGAGAGCGCCTGCGCGCCCACGGAAAAGAGAAAGAGATCATTTTGACAAGATTATCACCTGAAAATAACATACCATTTTAGCCAGGTTTGTTAAATCTTTACTCTATTTTTCATAATGGTGTTTAGTGTTGACGTGGGAATCTCTAATGTTTTTGACAATTCGGTTAGCGTCTTATTGGGGTTGCGATCAACAATGTCAATAATTTCCAGTTTTCATTTCAAAGAAAACTGAGTGGGTTTTCGTTTTACCATAATGACGGACCTGCTTGTAGAATAACACTAAGAACATTGACGGCTGTCTGAACAAAACTCGGGCCAGACTGCACGTGCGAAGATCAGGTAGCAGGAGGGTTGGGGTGGGTCAGCATACAGTAGTCTATTTATAGCAAGCACAGTAGACCGCCGCGGGTCGTTGTATTGTTGTTATGTCGGTGCCTGCAGAGGAGTGGGGGGGGGGGGGGGGGGATATCTTCAGGGTTTGTGCTGCCACTGACGATGGGCGGTCGCCGTCGAGGGGAAAAGGGTCTCAGCTAGGCCTCGTAGATAACAAGCTGTAATTTTTAAAAGACCACGGCTCCTCGAAAACGTGGTAAACGCAAATAAAGTCGGCACTGAACAAAGAAATCATTGCGTCCTAAGCGTGAAAACGTGCTATTGGAGAACGTCATAACGAATAAAAATAACATTAGTCTTATGCAACTTGAGCATGACAACTCATAATTCGACGTGTTAACCGTGAAAACGTCCTAACGGTAAACGTCATAACGAAGTTTGACTGTAGACCCGTGCGAGTATTCGAAATTCAAATAGTATTCACAAATAATGAATCCCCTATCCCCTAAATTGGATCCGTGATTCAAATATGTGTCAACTATTGGAATTTCGAAACAAATGTTTTTAAACTTTTTACAGTAACCAAGAAGCAAACTAATCTAAACTCCATAGGACACTCTTTTTCCTTTTTTCAGAGTAGTTCTGCATGTAATAACATGGAGATCATTATTTTGTCGTCTATTGCAAGATTGTATATGCTAGTAACCTATGTGAATGTCGATGTTTTTCTTACACTTTTATGAATCTAAGAATGTGTACAGGCATTAGCCGTGCTAAGTGTAAAATCCTAGCATCTTTTCTATTTAGGACAGTGGTTCTCAACCAGTGGGTTTCTAAGGGGGTGGAGTTGGCTGTGACTTGTGGGGTTGTGTTGGAAAGATTTTTGAAAATTCCGAGTAAAATTTTAAAATGTGTGGAAGACTCTATACTAACTAGGGATGTCATAGGGTACCCGGGTTACCCGAATCCAGAAATTACCCGAATCCATTTTTAGGATTCGAATCTTAATCGGGTGGTAATATTTGTACAAAAAAAATATATATATACACGCGACGATATTTCTGCGACTACTCTCCTTGACGCTACAGTGAATTCCTGCTTGTGGGCGTGGCAAGTTGGTCGCTGGTTAGTACGCGCTGTCATTACTGCGGGCGAGTTCTGTGTTACGATATACACTCCCCTCCCCCACCCCATCTTGCCTTTCCCGTGCGCAGCGGCCGCACAGAGCCCAACCCACAAAGCGGCCGGCAGCTGACACGGGCAGAGAACGGTCTTCAACCGCGTGGTTTCGGGGGGGGTGGGGGTGTAACCAAGACAAGATGACATAATTTAGGCTTTTAGGATTCGGGTAACCTGGTTCCTGGAAGGTCTGGAACCGGATCCAAATTTTCCTACCCTATGACATCCCTAATACTAACGGTTTCCGCCCGTCTGTCTCTGTAGGTAAGACACTCTGTGTTCATCGTGGGCAACACCGGCACAGGCAAGAGCATGGTCTGGAAGACTCTATTCCGGACGTACCAGAACCAGAAGATGAAGCCCATGTACAACGACCTCGATCCCAAGGCGGTCACAAACGACGAGCTCTTCGGCATCATCAACCCGGCCACGAGAGAGTGGAAGGACGGCCTCTTCTCCGTGCTCATGAGAGACCAGGCGAATCTGACGGGCGATGGACCCAAGTGGATGGTGAGTTACTGACGGCCTCTTCTCCGTGCTCATGAGAGACCAGGCGAATCTGACGGGCGATGGACCCAAGTGGATGGTGAGTTACTGACGGCCTCTTCTCCGTGCTCATGAGAGACCAGGCGAATCTGACGGGCGATGGACCCAAGTGGATGGTGAGTTACGGACGGCCATCTTACGTACGGCTACGTGAACCGGCAGATAAGGTTAAAGGATGATAAAAAAAGGTTATACCGTATTTACACGCATAAAGGCCGCATACGATTATAAGCCGCAGTGCACTTTTTGAGCTTTACTTTTCAGAAAACAATTTGTTTCCGTTTATAAGCCGCAGTTATTATATTCGAGAAAGGACCAGAAATTAATGTGAAGTAATAATTGGTATGTAATAAGTAAGGTTGCCCATCGACATCGATGTCGATGCAAATTTCCGACATCGATTTTTTTTTTCATAAATCGAATTGGTTTTTACTTAAAATAATAACAATACAAAAAAATCTGCACTCCGCTCGTCGACAAGGTTACAACACAATATCAACTTACCAGAAAGTTTTGCGATGAACAAGAAACAATTTTCTTTTTAGTTTGTACATTGTTCAAGTAAATTTCTTCCGATGTCGATTATTTCAGGTTTGATGTCGATGTCGAAAAATTTCCGACATCGCGATGTGACATCGATGTTTTGATTTCGATGTCGATGTTGTAATTTAACATCGATGGGCAACCTTAGTAATAAGGAACTGGCGGTATTCGGTAATAGAGGTTACGTGAGTGTAAGAGCTAATGTGAGGTAGTTCTCTGCATCCCGCTGGCCCGCAATGGATGATAACAAGGTGTTGACGCTGGCCGTAACCGACGGTGTATTGCCCGCAGGTGATGGACGGAGACATAGACCCGATGTGGATCGAGTCCCTCAACACAGTAATGGACGATAACAAGGTGTTGACGCTGTATTGCCCGCAGGTGATGGACGGAGACATAGACCCGATGTGGATCGAGTCCGTCAACACAGTAATGGACGATAACAAGGTGTTGACGGTGTATTGCCCGCAGGTGATGGACGGAGACATAGACCCGATGTGGATTGAGTCCCTCAACACAGTAATGGACGATAACAAGGTGTTGACGCTGGCCAGTAACGAGCGCATTGCCATGACCAAGATGATGCGGTTACTCTTTGAGATATCCAACCTGAGGACGGCAACCCCGGCTACTGTGTCGCGGGCCGGCATCCTCTACATCAACCCGCAGGATCTCGGCTGGAACCCGTGAGTCTGTCTGCGTATAACCACAGCACCACGGTCGCCTGTTGCACCGCTAGCATGTTGACAATATCAAAAAGTATTCATTAATCATGTAATAAAGACGTAGGCCTATTGACAAACATGAAACGTACAAGCTAAAAACTTAAATGAAAAGTGTTATAAATTAAGGCTGGGCGTCGACATCGATTAATCGATTAATAATCGATGTCAGGGACGATTTTCAACATCGATTTTTTTTGGTTTTATCGATTTTTTCGTCAATTAATTAAATAACTAATCAATTGTCAATTTGTGTGGTTTCCCATAAAAACGTAAATTCACTTCAACGGGATAATTTTAATTTCACATTTCAATTAATAATTGTTGTCACGCGAGAGCACCCCCCCCCCCCCCCCCCCCCTCCTTCTGGCCGCGTAATCTTTGAGATGGCATTGCGTAATATGCAGTCGGCAGCGCGGGCGCTTGCAGCGTTGGCGCTTGGCCGACGGAGAGGCAACGATCGCCGGGAAGCGAGTCCGTGCGGGCCCGCACATACGCGGCCACTTCATCCCACCCCTCGGCAACAATATGCCTCATGTTGCAGTATTGATAGCTATTAGTGGTTGTAGAACATATGATTTACAGCAAACAAATATTGCTCCATTTAACAGGTGACAAAGTTTTTTATTAATGATTGAATAATTATCAATTTAAAAAAAACGATGTCAATTATTTGCGTTTCGATGTCGATGTCGAAAATATTCCGACATCGCGATTTGACATCGATTATTTGTCGTCGATGTCGATGTTGTCGATTTACATCGATGCCCAGCCTTATAATAAATCGTCATGATACCTTGGTGAGTAGAATATTCATTGATATTTATCATCATCATCATCATCATTATCCATCGCCGTTTCCTGCTTCTGGCATATAGTCACCGTAAATAAGTAGGCCCTACTTATTTCATGAAAATACCCCCAAATTCGGCATCCCAGTTTTTTATTTTACCGCTGTTTTGAAAAACAAATATACCTCTACTGCTAATTATTGTCACCGCTAGTCTCAGTTTTATTTTTTGGCGCTTTCTGAATTTCAAAAACGCTAGCTCTAGCAGCAAAACCGCTAAATTGGCAATACCGCTATTACATTATTGAACCGTCATCTCTTCTTCTCCTTTATTTCTTAAGTGTCCGAACCAACCTTGGCAATAAAATGTTCCTACTGTTGGAACTGATTGTTGACACAACCGTTGCCACGTTGCTATAGCCCATATCACACTACAATTGGAATCATAGACGATAGTCGCCAATTGCAATCGCAATCTTCAATCATCCAATCACACTTGACCAGCTGAAAATCCTAAAATCGTTCAACTAGGAAATAAATTTGGAAAAATGAGATACCAAGGCAATGCAAATTGTTAATATATAAAGCATATTTTAAATTTGGAAAAATGAGATACCAAGGCAATGCAAATTGTTAATATATAAAGCATATTTTGTACCAGTACTCACGTATGGAGCGGTGACCTGGCCAGTTGGGGGGAAAGAAGAAAAAGTAATACAAGCAGCAGAAATGAAGTTCCTAAGGAGTGTGGCAGGAGTGACCAAGATTGATAAGATAAGGAGCTCAAAGATAAGGAAGGAACTTGGAGTGGAGAGTCTAAACTTTAAGCTGGGAAAAGAAAGATTGCGGTGGTTTGGCCACATGAAAAGATTCAGGAAGACAGGATCCCGAAAATTGTGTTTGAGAAAGAAGCAGGGAATAAGAAAAGAAAGAGGGTAAGACCAAGACTGAGGTGGGAAGAAGTGATAGCAATGGACGTGGAAAGAAGAAATGCAACTTGGGAAGAGGTCAATCAGGAACGATGGTGGGAAGATAGAAAAGTATGGACAGAATTTGTAGAAAGAGCAGAGGAAGAAGAAAGTGAAGAGGAGGACTGGAGGAGCCAGAAGAAGTTAACATGAGGGAAGCGTCAGGCATGGCCAGCCGGCTTTGATGTACCTAGGGGCTAGAATATGATGGGATTAATTTCCTATCCCCTACCCGACTTCATTGTTGGACACAGGGAGCAGATATAAAAAAAAAAAATAGCTAATAAGATGCCTTAATCACAAACAAATATATAATTCAAGTTATTGGCTCTTTGTTTTCATTAAAGTAGTTGTTGCTTGAGGTTATGTTGTGACAGTGATCAATAGGTATTTAACAGTTCTCTTTCCTGATTGGTTCTCGTGACTCGGATCTACGATTCACAATCTTATTTTAGAGCAATCGTAGACTGGCTGAACCGAGCTACTGCGCATGCGCCGCCAATCGTAAGTTCGAGTCTACGATTGCAATTGTCAGTTCGGAACCTAATGCGTAGAGATACGTCTTTTTAGCAAAAAAATTCTCTAAATTTAGCATTAATTATTTTAAATTTAGCATTTTGTAGCATTTATATTTTATTTTCCGTCAAAACCTTGGATATCAGGGGGTTTCTTGCACTTCTAATGAAAAATTATGTGCAGGTACCAGTTAAAATCAATTCAGTTGTGACTTTTAACTTTAAGGGGTTACAATGCTATTCTTTACTAAATCTCAATAAGAATGGGAACACATTATTTTTTGTAAAATTAGCATTTTGTAGCGTTTCCAAAAATAAAACCAATAAATAAATTACCCATTTAGCATCTAAAACCTAAAACGCTAAAATAACGTATCTCTACTAATGAGACATGGCCTCGTGCAGGTATGTGACGAGCTGGATCGACACCCGCCCCATCCAGTCGGAGAAGGCAAACCTGATCATCCTGTTTGACAAGTACATCCCGCCGTGCCTGGAACTGTTGCGTACGCGCATGAAGAAGATCACCCCCATACCGGAGCTGTCTCACATCCAGATGGTTTGCCACCTGTTGGACTGTCTGCTGACGCCCCTCAACGTGCCCGCCGACTGTCCCAAGGAGTGGTACGAGATCTACTTCACGTTCGCCTGCGTCTGGGGCTTCGGAGCCTCCATGTTCCAGGATCAGGTCAGCTAACACGAGGGAAGCGTCAGGCATGGCCAGCCGGCTTCGATGTACCTAGAGGCCAAAATATGATGGGATTAATCTCCTATCCCCTACCCGACTTCATTGTTGGACACAGGGAGCAGATATAAAAAAAAAACTATGTATTTGATAAGAGATTAAGGGCCGGTCTTACAATCTCCTAATAAGAAAGTTATTTGTAGCAATTAAGCTATTTGGAGGATTTCAAGGGTTTTGATTGGTCGTCGCCATGGAGACAACAAGCTATTCGACGCATAAGTAGTTATTGGGACATTGTAAGACTGGACCTAAGTAAATAAAGTGATCTTCAATAAGTAAATGAAGATCTCCTAGGTAATAAGAAAGTTACTTGTAGCAATTAAGCAATTTGGAGGATTTAAAAGGTTTTGATAGGTGGTTACCATGGAGAAAACAAGCTATTTGACAAAAAAGTAGTTATTGGGACATTGTAAGACTGGGCCTAATAGTTATAATAATATTATAATAATAATCTTAAACTCAGTTCCTACTGTTGAGTGGTGGTTTTCCACAGTAAATCTAGTGCATGAAACTTGTAGATACTGATAGATTTAAATTTGAAACCATTTTATATTGGATAGCGAGGAAGAAGAATGGCTGAGGAAGCCAGAGAGCGCCTCTAAAAAACAAAAAAAGATTTAAATAATTTACATAATACATAACTCTCAACTTACAAATGTAACAAGTTGAAATCGAATCGAACATCGTGCTCGCGTCGGATTCCAGCTGGTCGACTACCGAGTCGAGTTCACCAAGTGGTGGCTGAACGAGTTCAAGACGGTGAAGTTCCCGTTGACGGGCACCGTCTTCAACTACTACATAGACAACGAGACGAAGAAGTTTGTGCCGTGGAACGAGATAGTGAGGCCGTTCGACCTGGACTACGACCTGCCGCTACAGTCCACGCTGGTGGACACGACCGAGACGACGAGGCTGAGGTACTTCATGGACCTGCTGATGGACAAGCGTCTGCCCGTCATGCTGGTGGGCGCGGCGGGGTCGGGCAAGAGCGTCATCGTTGCCGACAAGCTGCAGTCGTTGTCGGAGAACTACGCCGTCACCAACGTGCCGTTCAACTTTTACACCACCTCGGAGATGTTGCAGAAGGTGCAGTAATCTCCCCCTCATAGCAGTTTATTTGCATGCCACCAGATTGCAGTGGCGTATAGAATATGTGGTAGTTTGACACCCCTCTGATGCTCTCTTCCATAGCTATGTGACAACCCTTACCCCCCTGATGACCTGACAATCATATTGTATTTATTAGGGATGCACATCGATAAAATTAAAATTATCGATAATCGAAAAGGTGACTGCATTATCGATCGATAATATCGAACGATAATGTCGGCAGAACAGACGCAATTCTTGACGGAGAGTTGATCCCAAGTGGCGAGTGCAAACTGCACGGCTGCTAGCCCCGAGGCTGAGGCGCGCTATCTCACTCGCTCTTACGCTCATACCCATTTGCGCGCTCTCACCGCTCGGCCGCTGCTGGTCCGACTGATGCCTACGAGGCGAGCTATCTCACTCGCTCTTTAGCTAATACCCATCCGCGCGCTCTCTCACTCACGTAAATCCCAACCGTGAGCCTACGACAAGAGTCTTGGCAGTTTGTTGATTGCTGATACAACAAACATTCGATGAAATGGGATACCACGGGCAGGAAATAAAACAGTACGGCCATTTGGCGTTGAATATTCACTAATTATTAATTAATAGCACCAAGCACCATTACCAAAACGGAACACGAAACAACTTTTTACTTGTCTACGCGATCTTTTTTCTGCCACTTACCACGATGAATGAATTGAAAGGACTAAAAGAAAAACACAGCGGGTGGCTTTCCGTGGCTACAAAACATAGCGCTGTCTCAGTCCCTCTTTAGCTCATAGACATTTGCGTGCTCTCTCACTGCTTGACTCACTGGCCAGCAACCCCGGCTGTCGGCGACAACAAGTCTATGCAGGATCGAGGCGGCTGAGGTTCCGTCGAGCAGTGCCAGCGCTTGATAAATGAAAAATATCGATAATATTTCTATTATCGATCATCGGCGGTGTATTGATTATCGAATAAATAATTCGATAATATTTTCTTTATCGATTATCGAAATTATATTGATTATCGAATATCGATTATCGTGTGCATCCTTAGTATTTATTCATCCTAGCAACGAAGCACTCAATAAATTCAAAGTGGTTCTGAATCGGCCTTGTTGATTCTGACATTTGTCCGCAGGTGTTCGCACTGTCCAATCACTGATCCATATGTTTCGTATTTGAAATATCGATCTTTGATTGGTTGTCGCTCACTCGTCGATGGTGTTCGGAGCCTACAGGGTTGGTTTAGTCGCTATAATTAAAATCCCCCACTGAAAATCAGTTTCGTTACTCAGTGGCTAGACTTTAAATGTGAATTTATTTATTTTATTTTATTTTATTCATTTCATATTATTTTATAATCAGTGATAATTTTTATGCTGGGCAGTGGTCACATAACTGGGCGGTGGAGCTTCAAACTATGTCACTTTTAAAATATCTGCACTCTAGGAGAGACCAAACAACTAGAAATGCTTGGTGGGGATAAAATTGATTGGGAACCCAACCACTTACCTGGTTGGTTACTGCAGGTGTCTTGCAGATAATAAGTAGATACATAAACAAAGTTAAAACACAAAGAAAAACACCGTCGAAACGGTTTTGGCCAAACAGGGTCTTGATCACTCGACGAGTGCAGGGATGTATAACGAATGTTTAATATTTAGTGATATTATTTTTTCGGGATATAACGTACCTTTCTGTGTTAAAGGGCTATGCTCTTTGTTGATATTCCGAATGATTTGATATATCGTTGAAATAATAACGAATACATAAATAAATTGTGTCCAGGTTCTGGAGAGACCGTTGGAGAAGAAGGCGGGGCGGAACTACGGACCCCCCGGCAGTAAGACGATGGTCTACTTCGTTGACGACATGAACATGCCCGAAGTGGATAAATACGGCACTGTGCAGCCTCACACGCTCATCCGACAGTTCATGGATTACGGGCACTGGTACGTTTGAGAGAGCCTAATACCTATTAAAAACAAAAAAAAGAATAGTAATAATAATAATAATAATAATAATAATAATAATAATAATAATAATAATAATAATAATAATAATAATAATAATAATAATAGTAATAAGAATAGTAATGTAGCCTATGCATGTGTATAGGTATGACCGGGTGAAGCTCACCCTCAAGGACATACACAACTGTCAGTACGTGTCCTGCATGAACCCAGCAGCGGGCAGCTTCACCATAGACTCCCGCCTCCAGCGTCACTTCTGCGTGTTCGCCGTGAGCTTCCCGACGGGAGACCCACTGTTCCACATCTACAATGAGCTGCTCTCCCAGCACCTCGCCAACCCCATACTCAAGTTCCCGATGGCGCTCGGCAAGATAGTCCCCAACGTGATCAATGCGGCGCTTATGCTGCACGGCCGCGTGGGAAGCGCCTTCCTACCGACCGCCATCAAGTTCCACTACATCTTCAACCTGAGGGATCTCTCCAACATCTTTCAGGTGAGTGATTATTATTTCTTCTTCTTTTCATATGTCCACTTACGGCATTGCCCGCTGCCAAACATTTTCACTAGGTACAGTAGCAATGTCTTGCAAGGTCTGCTTGATCCTGGTGAAGTATTTGGGAAGCCGGTAGCACAGATCTAGTTTACATTGGCTCGTCCAGAAGACTGTGATGGCACGCTAGAGCTAGAGACATGGCCCTCTCCAGGTTTAGCTTTGCTTTCGCAGCCTTCTCAGGGGCTCTAAAGGCACAAGGTTAACTTGATATCCGCCTAGCGGAGGCTCGTCGAACTCCCAACTTAGGTCGTCGCAGTCCGTTCCACAATGTTAAACATCACATGTTATTCAAATGGGAGAAATGTGAGAAATGAAGTGAACTGTCAAATAAAATTACCTTCCAAAAGGGAAAAATCTTCATATTTTAAAACCTTCAATCATTATATTCTATAGAAATGTATCTTTTACATGTTTTAAGTATTGTATTACATAATTTACAAGGTATATTTCATTGTTATAACAGTTGTTTTAGCGACGAAATAACTTGGGAATTGGACGAGCCTCTGCTAGGCGGAGATCAACCTTGTAAAGGCAAAGCTCGACCTAGAGACGGCCATGTCCCTATAGCTCTAGCTCCCCTTGTGCTGCAGGGCATCCTGTTGGACGAGCGTCTGCTAGGCGGAGATCAACCTTGTAAAGGCAAAGCTCCACCTAGAGAGGGCCATGTCCCTATAGCTCTAGCTCCCTTGTGCTGCAGGGCATCCTGTTCAGCTCCACCTAGAGAGAGCCATGTCCCTATAGCTCTAGCTCCCTTGTGCTGCAGGGCATCCTGTTCAGCTCAACCTAGAGAGGGCCATGTCCCTATAGCTCTAGCTCCCTTGTGCTGCAGGGCATCCTGTTCAGCTCGACCTAGAGAGGGCCATGTCCCTATAGCTCTAGCTCCCTTGTGCTGCAAACATCCTGTTCAGCTCGACCTAGAGAGGGCCATGTCCCTATAGCTCTAGCTCCCTTGTGCTGCAGAGCATCCTGTTCAGCTCGACCTAGAGAGGGCCATGTCCCTATAGCTCTAGCTCCCTTGTGCTGCAGGGCATCCTGTTCAGCTCGACCTAGAGAGGGCCATGTCCCTATAGCTCTAGCTCCCTTGTGCTGCAGAGCATCCTGTTCAGCTCGACCTAGAGAGAGCCATGTCCCTATAGCTCTAGCTCCCTTGTGCTGCAGGGCATCCTGTTCAGCTCGACCTAGAGAGGGCCATGTCCCTATAGCTCTAGCTCCCTTGTGCTGCAGGGCATCCTGTTCAGCTCGACCTAGAGAGGGCCATGTCCCTATAGCTCTAGCTCCCTTGTGCTGCAGGGCATCCTGTTCAGCTCCACCTAGAGAGGGCCATGTCCCTATAGCTCTAGCTACTTGTGCTGCAGGGCATCCTGTTGGACGAGCCTCTGCTAGGCGGAGATCAACCTTGTAAAGGCAAAGCTCGACCTAGAGAGGGCCATGTCCCTATAGCTCTAGCTCCCTTGTGCTGCAGGGCATCCTGTTCAGCTCGACCTAGAGAGGGCCATGTCCCTATAGCTCTAACTCCCCTTGTGCTGCAGGGCATCCTGTTGGACGAGCCTCTGCTAGGCGGAGATCAACCTTGTAAAGGCAAAGCTCCACCTAGAGAGGGCCATGTCCCTACAGCTCTAGCTCCCCTTGTGCTGCAGGGCATCCTGTTCAGCTCGACCTAGAGAGGGCCATGTCCCTATAGCTCTAACTCCCCTTGTGCTGCAGAGCATCCTGTTCAGCTCGACCTAGAGAGGGCCATGTCCCTATAGCTCTAGCTCCCTTGTGCTGCAGGGCATCCTGTTCAGCTCGACCTAGAGAGGGCCATGTCCCTATAGCTCTAACTCCCCTTGTGCTGCAGAGCATCCTGTTCAGCTCGACCTAGAGAGGGCCATGTCCCTATAGCTCTAGCTCCCTTGTGCTGCAGGGCATCCTGTTCAGCTCGACCTAGAGAGGGCCATGTCCCTATAGCTCTAGCTCCCTTGTGCTGCAGGGCATCCTGTTGGACGAGCCTCTGCTAGGCGGAGATCAACCTTGTAAAGGCAAAGCTCGACCTAGAGAGGGCCATGTCCCTATAGCTCTAGCTCCCCTTGTGCTGCAGGGCATCCTGTTCAGCTCGACCTAGAGAGGGCCATGTCCCTATAGCTCTAACTCCCTTGTGCTGCAGGGCATCCTGTTCAGCTCGACCTAGAGAGGGCCATGTCCCTATAGCTCTAGCTCCCTTGTGCTGCAGGGCA
The DNA here is from genome assembly GCA_945910005.1 of Isoperla grammatica. NCBI lineage: Eukaryota > Metazoa > Arthropoda > Insecta > Plecoptera > Perlodidae > Isoperla > Isoperla grammatica. The sequence goes on from OX246743.1 coordinate 19,088,056, forward strand.
TCCTGTTCAGCTCGACCTAGAGAGGGCCATGTCCCTATAGCTCTAGCTCCCTTGTGCTGCAGGGCATCCTGTTCAGCTCGACCTAGAGAGGGCCATGTCCCTATAGCTCTAACTCCCCTTGTGCTGCAGGGCATCCTGTTGGATGAGCGTCTGCTAGGCGGAGATCAACCTTGTAAAGGCAAAGCTCGACCTATAGAGGGCCATGTCCCTATAGCTCTAGCTCCCTTGTGCTGCAGGGCATCCTGTTGGACGAGCCTCTGCTAGGCGGAGATCAACCTTGTAAAGGCAAAGCTCGACCTAGAGAGGGCCATGTCCCTATAGCTCTAGCTCCCTTGTGCTGCAGGGCATCCTGTTGGACGAGCCTCTGCTAGGCGGAGATCAACCTTGTAAAGGCAAAGTGCTGCAGGGCATCTTGTTCAGCTCCACCTAGAGAGGGCCATGTCCCTATAGCTCTAGCTCCCTTGTGCTGCAGGGCATCCTGTTAAGCTCCACCTAGAGAGGGCCATGTCCCTATAGCTCTAGCTCCCTTGTGCTGCAGAGCATCCTGTTCAGCTCGACCTAGAGAGGGCCATGTCCCTATAGCTCTAGCTCCCTTGTGCTGCAGGGCATCCTGTTCAGCTCGACCTAGAGAGGGCCATGTCCCTATAGCTCTAGCTCCCTTGTGCTGCAGGGCATCCTGTTCAGCTCCAACTAGAGAGGGCCATGTCCCTATAGCTCTAGCTACCTTGTGCTGCAGGGCATCCTGTTCAGTGTCGCCGAATGCCTGCCCAATCCCAACGAACTGATCCGACTGTGGATGCACGAGGCGACCCGCGTCTACGGGGACAAACTGGTGGACAGCGCTGACAACGACAACTATAACAAGATGTTGGTGGACACGGTCAAGAAGAGCTTCGAGGAGATCGACGAGGAGATGATCTTCCACAAGCCGCTCGTGTTCTGCCACTTTGCTGAGGGCATCGGCGAGGCCAAGTACCTGCCCCTTAAGGAGTGGTCTGCACTCAGTAAACTCCTGGAAGAAGGTACGTACTTAGGCTAGTGTGTCGGCGAGGCCAAGTACCTGCCCCTCAAGGAGTCACCTGCACTCAGTAAACTCCTGGAGGAAGGTACGTACTTAGGCTAGTGTGTCGGCGAGGCCAAGTACCTGCCTCTCAAGGAGTGGCCTGCACTCAGTAAACTCCTGGAGGAAGGTACGTACTTAGGCTAGTGTGTCGGCGAGGCCAAGTACCTGCCCCTCAAGGAGTGGCCTGCACTCAGTAAACTCCTGGAGGAAGGTACGTACTTAGGCTAGTGTGTCGGCGAGGCCAAGTACCTGCCCCTTAAGGAGTGGTCCGCACTCAGTAAACTCCTGGAAGAAGGTACGTACTTAGGATAGTGTGTCGGCGAGGCCAAGTACCTGCCTCTCAAGGAGTGGCCTGCACTCAGTAAACTCCTGGAGGAAGGTACGTACTTAGGCTAGTGTGTCGGCGAGGCCAAGTACCTGCCTCTCAAGGAGTGGCCTGCACTCAGTAAACTCCTGGAGGAAGGTACGTACTTAGGCTAGTGTGTCGGCGAGGCCAAGTACCTGCCCCTCAAGGAGTGGCCTGCACTCAGTAAACTCCTGGAGGAAGGTACGTACTTACTTAGGCTAGTGTGTCGGCGAGGCCAAGAACCTGCCCCTCAAGGAGTGGCCAGCACTCAGTAAACTCCTGGAGGAAGGTACGTACTTACTTAGGCTAGTGTGTCGGCGAGGCCAAGTACCTGCCCCTCAAGGAGTGGTCTGCACTCAGTAAACTCCTGGAGGAAGGTACGTACTTAGGCTAGTGTGTCGGCGAGGCCAAGTACCTGCCTCTCAAGGAGTGGCCTGCACTCAGTAAACTCCTGGAGGAAGGTACGTACTTACTTAGGCTAGTGTGTCGGCGAGGCCAAGTACCTGCCCCTCAAGGAGTGGTCTGCACTCAGTAAACTCCTGGAGGAAGGTACGTACTTAGGCTAGTGTGTCGGCGAGGCCAAGTACCTGCCTCTCAAGGAGTGGCCTGCACTCAGTAAACTCCTGGAGGAAGGTACGTACTTAGGCTAGTGTGTCGGCAAAGCCAAGTACCTGCCTCTCAAGGAGTGGCCTGCACTCAGTAAACTCCTGGAGGAAGGTACGTACTTAGTTTAGTGTGTCGGCGAGGCCAAGTACCTGCCCCTCAAGGAGTGGCCTGCACTCAGTAAACTCCTGGAGGAAGGTACGTACTTAGGCTAGTGTGTCGGCGAGGCCAAGTACCTGCCCCTCAAGGAGTGGCCTGCACTCAGTAAACTCCTGGAGGAAGGTACGTACTTAGGCTAGTGTGTCGGCGAGGCCAAGTACCTGCCCCTCAAGGAGTGGCCTGCACTCAGTAAACTCCTGGAGGAAGGTACGTACTTAGGCTAGTGTGTCGGCGAGGCCAAGTACCTGCCCCTCAAGGAGTGGCCTGCACTCAGTAAACTCCTGGAGGAAGGTACGTACTTAGGCTAGTGTGTCGGCAAAGCCAAGTACCTGCCCCTCAAGGAGTGGCCTGCACACAGTAAACTCCTGGAGGAAGGTACGTACTTAGGCTAGTGTGTCGGCGAGGCCAAGTACCTGCCTCTCAAGGAGTGGTCTGCACTCAGTAAACTCCTGGAGGAAGGTACGTACTTAGGCTAGTGTGTTGGCGAGGCCAAGTACCTGCCTCTCAAGGAGTGGCCTGCACTCAGTAAACTCCTGGAGGAAGGTACGTACTTAGGCTAGTGTGTCGGCGAGGCCAAGTACCTGCCTCTCAAGGAGTGGCCTGCACTCAGTAAACTCCTGGAGGAAGGTACGTACTTAGGCTAGTGTGTTGGCGAGGCCAAGTACCTGCCCCTCAAGGAGTGGCCTGCACTCAGTAAACTCCTGGAGGAAGGTACGTACTTACTTAGGCTAGTGTGTCGGCGAGGCCAAGTACCTGCCTCTCAAGGAGTGGCCTGCACTAAGTAAACTCCTGGAGGAAGGTACGTACTTATGCTAGTGTGTCGGCGAGGCCAAGTACCTGCCTCTCAAGGAGTGGCCTGCACTCAGTAAACTCCTGGAGGAAGGTACGTACTTAGGCTAGTGTGTTGGCGAGGCCAAGTACCTGCCTCTCAAGGAGTGGCCTGCACTCAGTAAACTCCTGGAGGAAGGTACGTACTTAGGCTAGTGTGTCGGCGAGGCCAAGTACCTGCCTCTCAAGGAGTGGCCTGCACTCAGTAAACTCCTGGAGGAAGGTACGTACTTAGGCTAGTGTGTCGGCGAGGCCAAGTACCTGCCTCTCAAGGAGTGGTCTGCACTCAGTAAACTCCTGGAGGAAGGTACGTACTTAGGCTAGTGTGTCGGCGAGGCCAAGTACCTGCCCCTCAAGGAGTGGCCTGCACTCAGTAACTCCTGGAGGAAGGTACGTACTTGGGCTAGTGTGTCGGCGAGGCCAAGTACCTGCCTCTCAAGGAGTGGCCTGCACTCAGTAAACTCCTGGAGGAAGGTACGTACTTAGGCTAGTGTGTTGGCGAGGCCAAGTACCTGCCTCTCAAGGAGTGGCCTGCACTCAGTAAACTCCTGGAGGAAGGTACGTACTTAGGCTAGTGTGTCGGCGAGGCCAAGTACCTGCCTCTCAAGGAGTGGCCTGCACTCAGTAAACTCCTGGAGGAAGGTACGTACTTAGGCTAGTGTGTCGGCGAGGCCAAGTACCTGCCTCTCAAGGAGTGGTCTGCACTCAGTAAACTCCTGGAGGAAGGTACGTACTTAGGCTAGTGTGTCGGCGAGGCCAAGTACCTGCCCCTCAAGGAGTGGCCTGCACTCAGTAAACTCCTGGAGGAAGGTACGTACTTAGGCTAGTGTGTCGGCGAGGCCAAGTACCTGCCCCTCAAGGAGTGGCCTGCACTCAGTAAACTCCTGGAGGAAGGTACGTACTTAGGCTAGTGTGTCGGCGAGGCCAAGTACCTGCCCCTCAAGGAGTGGCCTGCACTCAGTAAACTCCTGGAGGAAGGTACGTACTTAGGCTAGTGTGTCGGCGAGGCCAAGTACCTGCCTCTCAAGGAGTGGCCTGCACTCAGTAAACTCCTGGAGGAAGGTACGTACTTAGGCTAGTGTGTCGGCGAGGCCAAGTACCTGCCTCTCAAGGAGTGGCCTGCACTCAGTAAACTCCTGGAGGAAGGTACGTACTTAGGCTAGTGTGTCGGCGAGGCCAAGTACCTGCCTCTCAAGGAGTGGTCTGCACTCAGTAAACTCCTGGAGGAAGGTACGTACTTAGGCTAGTGTGTCGGCGAGGCCAAGTACCTGCCTCTCAAGGAGTGGCCTGCACTCAGTAAACTCCTGGAGGAAGGTACGTACTTAGGCTAGTGTGTCGGCGAGGCCAAGTACCTGCCTCTCAAGGAGTGGTCTGCACTCAGTAAACTCCTGGAGGAAGGTACGTACTTAGGCTAGTGTGTCGGCGAGGCCAAGTACCTGCCTCTCAAGGAGTGGCCTGCACTCAGTAAACTCCTGGAGGAAGGTACGTACTTAGGCTAGTGTGTCGGCGAGGCCAAGTACCTGCCCCTCAAGGAGTGGCCTGCACTCAGTAAACTCCTGGAGGAAGGTACGTACTTAGGCTAGTGTGTCGGCGAGGCCAAGTACCTGCCTCTCAAGGAGTGGCCTGCACTCAGTAAACTCCTGGAGGAAGGTACGTACTTAGGCTAGTGTGTCGGCGAGGCCAAGTACCTGCCCCTCAAGGAGTGGTCTGCACTCAGTAAACTCCTGGAGGAAGGTACGTACTTAGGCTAGTGTAACGGCGAGGCCAAGTACCTGCCTCTCAAGGAGTGGCCTGCACTCAGTAAACTCCTGGAGGAAGGTATGTACTTAAGCTAGTGTGTCGGCGATCGGTAAATTTCCACCAGTGGATTATCCGAAAAGTTACGACGTCATAATTTATAAATTTTTTTTATTATTATTATTAGGGCATTTTATTAATTATTATCATCATTATCATTATTATTATTATTATTATTATTATTTTTATTATTATTATTAGGCCTATTATTATTACTAATATTATCATTATTATTATTATTATTATTATTATTGTTATTAGGCCTATTGTTAGGTTATTTAAAATTAAGTACTTAAAATATATATAACTTAAGTTATTGGAGTGATGAAATTTAATTTGAAAATTGTTGTATGACTATTATACTATGAGTGACGACTATTATTGATCCAAATGTATGTAATGTAAAGTATGTAATGTAATGTAATGTGCAAATGTAACTTGTATGTGAACTGATAGCTTATTATAGCTAAATAAAGATATTATTATTATTACCATGCAGGCATGTCTCAGTACAACGACCTTGTGGGCGCCATGAACCTAGTGCTGTTTGAGGACGCGATGAACCACGTGTGCCGTATCAACCGCATCTTGGAGGCTCCGCGCGGCAACGCGCTGCTCGTGGGCGTGGGGGGCAGCGGCAAGCAGTCTCTGTCGCGACTATCCGCGTTCATCTCGTCGCTGGAGGTGTTCCAGGTGCAGCTCAAGAAGGGCTACAGCATGAACGACCTTAAGACCGACCTGGCGGGGCTCTACCTCAAGACTGGGCTCAAGGGCCTCGGCATGGTGCGTTACGTGACGGTTACCTATCGTAATTTATGCACCTTTTTATCAAAATTTCCATGTGTAAGTTTAGAGGGGAATTTCCAAAGCAATAGGCTCGTTTAAGAGCCGGTTCACATAAATGACTATTGACTATTAATTAAGGGATTTGAACCATAGGCAATACGTGCTGACGTTCACACGACTTAACTTCTGACTTTTGACTATTGACTAACGCATTGAAAATATCTCAATTCCTTAGTCAAGTCTTAGTCACAGCCAATCAGCCCGCAGAACTCTCACTCGCAGCCAATGAAACGAGTCTTGTTTGTTTTGTGGCTTGACTAAGAAATAACCACGGTGGGGTTGTAGTCAATAGTCAATAATCACTAGTCATTTGTGTAGACGCGGCTTTAAGGGAGAAAATAAAATATATCATATTTTAGTAAATGATTCAGCACATTTAATTTGTTCTCTAGTCGTTTTAAAGTTGAACGTTATCAATTAAATGTTGAAAGAAAAGGTGTCGAGAGAACGAGAATGCCAATCACCATCACTGCCCCTCCCACAGCCAACAGCGTGAGCTCTCGGTCTCTGTCTACAGCCCTCCCCTTCACCGCACCGAGCCCACAATAGCCGGCGGCCGGCAACTGTCGTGTGATCGTGTTGTGTCCCGCCCGCAGGTGTTCCTAATGACGGACGCTCAGGTGGCCGACGAGAAGTTCTTGGTCCTGGTCAACGATCTCCTCGCGTCGGGAGAGATACCCGACCTGTTTGCCGATGACGAGGTGGAGAACATCGTGGGGGGGCTACGCAACGAGGTCAAGGCCGCGGGCATCTCGGAGACCAAGGATAACTGCTGGAAGTACTTCATTAACAGGGTGCGTAGACTACTGTGCCTTCCGAGCACTCTCTGGGCATCTCGGAGACCAAGGATAACTGCTGGAAGTACTTCATAAACAGGGTGCGTAGGCTACTGTGCCCTCCGAGCACTCTCTCGGCATCTCGGAGACCAAGGATAACTGCTGGAAGTACTTCATAAACAGGGTGCGTAGACTACTGTGCCCTCCGAGCACTCTCTCGGCATCTCGGAGACCAAGGATAACTGCTGGAAGTACTTCATAAACAGGGTGCGTAGACTACTGTGCCCTCCGAGCACTCTCTCGGCATCTCGGAGACCAAGGATAACTGCTGGAAGTACTTCATAAACAGGGTGCGTAGACTACTGTGCCCTGCGAGCACTCTCTCGGCATCTCGGAGACCAAGGATAACTGCTGGAAGTACATAATAAACAGGGTGCGTAGACTACTGTGCCCTCCGAGCACTCTCTCGGCATCTCGGAGACCAAGGATAACTGCTGGAAGTACTTCATAAACAGGGTGCGTAGACTACTGTGCCCTGCGAGCACTCTCTCGGCATCTCGGAGACCAAGGATAACTGCTGGAAGTACATAATAAACAGGGTGCGTAGACTACTGTGCCCTCCGAGCACTCTCTCGGCATCTCGGAGACCAAGGATAACTGCTGGAAGTACTTCATAAACAGGGTGCGTAGACTACTGTGCATCCGAGCACTCTCTCGGCATCTCGGAGACCAAGGATAACTGCTGGAAGTACTTCATAAACAGGGTGCGTAGACTACTGTGCATCCGAGCACTCTCTCGGCATCTCGGAGACCAAGGATAACTGCTGGAAGTACTTCATAAACAGGGTGCGTAGACTACTGTGCATCCGAGCACTCTCTCGGCATCTCGGAGACCAAGGATAACTGCTGGAAGTACTTCATAAACAGGGTGCGTAGACTACTGTGCATCCGAGCACTCTCTCGGCATCTCGGAGACCAAGGATAACTGCTGGAAGTACATAATAAACAGGGTGCGTAGACTACTGTGCCCTCCGAGCACTCTCTCGGCATCTCGGAGACCAAGGATAACTGCTGGAAGTACTTCATAAACAGGGTGCGTAGACTACTGTGCCCTCCGAGCACTCTCTCGGCATCTCGGAGACCAAGGATAACTGCTGGAAGTACTTCATAAACAGGGTGCGTAGACTACTGTGCATCCGAGCACTCTCTCGGCATCTCGGAGACCATGGATAACTGCTGGAAGTACTTCATAAACAGGGTGCGTAGACTACTGTGCATCCGAGCACTCTCTCGGCATCTCGGAGACCAAGGATAACTGCTGGAAGTACTTCATAAACAGGGTGCGTAGACTACTGTGCATCCGAGCACTCTCTCGGCATCTCGGAGACCAAGGATAACTGCTGGAAGTACTTCATAAACAGGGTGCGTAGACTACTGTGCCTTCCGAGCACTCTCTGGGCATCTCGGAGACCAAGGATAACTGCTGGAAGTACTTCATTAACAGGGTGCGTAGACTACTGTGCCTTCCGAGCACTCTCTGGGCATCTCGGAGACCAAGGATAACTGCTGGAAGTACTTCATAAACAGGGTGCGTAGACTACTGTGCCCTCCGAGCACTCTCTCGCCATCTCGGAGACCAAGGATAACTGCTGGAAGTACTTCATAAACAGGGTGCGTAGACTACTGTGCCCTCCGAGCACTCTCTCGGCATCTCGGAGACCAAGGATAACTGCTGGAAGTACATAATAAACAGGGTGCGTAGACTACTGTGCCCTCCGAGCACTCTCTCGGCATCTCGGAGACCAAGGATAACTGCTGGAAGTACTTCATAAACAGGGTGCGTAGACTACTGTGCCCTCCGAGCACTCTCTCGGCATCTCGGAGACCAAGGATAACTGCTGGAAGTACTTCATAAACAGGGTGCGTAGACTACTGTGCCCTGCGAGCACTCTCTCGGCATCTCGGAGACCAAGGATAACTGCTGGAAGTACTTCATAAACAGGGTGCGTAGACTACTGTGCCCTCCGAGCACTCTCTCGGCATCTCGGAGACCAAGGATAACTGCTGGAAGTACATAATAAACAGGGTGCGTAGACTACTGTGCCCTCCGAGCACTCTCTCCGTCCAAGTCGGCGAAAGCTAGGAATGTTAACGATAATCTCGTACCGATAATATATTATCGCGATCTGACTTTCTCATATTACGATAACCGTACGATATTAAATCCTGCGCGATATCGTGATAATCGTTGCTCGCACCAGTTGAAGTCTCCCCCCCCCCCTCCCCACCCCTCCCACCCCTTGGGTGGTGGCAACAACAAAGCTGCTGCGCTTCATTATGCGGGACAATAAGTTCAGTTCAGTTTTATTTGCATCCTTTTTGGTTGCATTGTAACATTGGATTTGTCATTTTGTTTACTATAGACTAAATATATACTAGCTTATTACATAAATGAGTGTTTCCTACTCAGAAGTATTTACAATAGCTAGGCTATACATGTTATATACATAAATATTTACAATTAAGTCGCAATGAGTATAAGACACAATCTAAAAAAGTAATAAATGCACTAAAGTGTAGTAATAGTGTTTATTTTGTAATATAGCGCAATATAAATTCAATATTCATAACGAGATAATATTTTTTGGCACCGGCGATATTTTTGGGCGATTTTTTTTTTTTTGACATCCCTACCGACATTTGTCTTCAGGTGCGACATCAGCTCAAGGTCGTGCTGTGCTTCTCGCCGGTGGGCTCCACGCTTCGCGTGCGTGGCCGCAAGTTCCCCGCGCTGGTCAACTGTACATCCATTGACTGGTTCCACGAGTGGCCTCAGACGGCGCTCGAGTCTGTCTCGTTGCGCTTCCTGGAAGAGATTGACGTGCTGCCCGAGCCGTACAGGAAGTCTGTGTCGCTCTTCATGGCCTACGTGCACACAGAGGTCAACACCATGTCAGCCATCTACCTGGCCAACGAGAAGCGGTATTATATTATTGCTATTATTATTACTATTATTATTCTTATTATTGTTATTATTATTATTATTATTATTATTATTATTATTATTATTATTATTATTATTATTATTATTATTTTTATTATTATTATTATTATTATTATTTTTAATATTTGTTCATATAAATAATTATTAATTAATTATTATTTATTATAAATATGGGACTCGGAAATTGAAATATCATTGTCATCGTCTAGGTACAACTACACCACCCCGAAGTCGTTCCTGGAGCAGATCAGCCTGTACTCGAAGCTGCTGACGGGGAAGACGAAAGACCTGCGATCGCGCATCATACGTCTAGAGAACGGGCTGCTGAAACTGGCGAGCACGGAGAAGCAGGTGGACGGACTCAAGGAGATCCTCGCCGTACAGGAGATCGAACTGAAGGAGAAGAACGACGCGGCCGACCAACTCATCCAAGTAGTCGGTATCGAGACGGAAAAGGTTCGGCATGGGTTTTTTAACTTTGGAACTTGACTCTTATCCAGTGGTACCGTACTCAAACTTTTTTCCTGGAGGGCCACTTTTCCAAAAATCCAAGTAAAGCTGGGCCGCACAATACAAGTATGCAGTAGCGTAACTAGGAATTATTTCGGGCGGGGGGGGGCTTAACAGGGAAAAGGGAGGTGTGGAAATAGGCAGGGATCTGGGGCAAAGCCCCAGCCGCCGGAGGTCTTTTCGCCAAAGGCGCAAAATTTCTTCGACTATTATAGATATTTCGTGCTTTTTCGAGTCGAAGCGTAAAACTCGAAGAATACCCATTAGTTTATATTACGTTACAGGTAACAAATATCAAGTAAAGTTT